>OX578133.1:113908356-114270856 GCA_951213105.1 Amaurobius ferox | reverse complement strand
TTTCAAATATGAAGCCACTCCCATATGCAAAACGTTTAAACAAATGGAGAGATATTTATTATATAATATCTCTCTCTTTTCTTTCTGGAAGATATCCCAAAGTCAGAATTTAATTGAATTTGTTTTTTTCCCTATATTAAATAATTTTTTTAATTAAAAAACTACTTAACATATTTTACTGAATTTTTTTTTATATATTCTATGGGCTAATGTGAATATTTCCCAAAAATTTCGAAGCAATTCGTGAATTTTAAATTTACTTAAAAAATGTTTGAAAAATTAGGTCCCATAGGGTTCAATGTATTTCATTTTTTCAACCCGGGTTCAATAAAAAACTAATTGGGTGATATTATTTATTTATATTCCCATAGGTCCTACAGACCGTCTGAACAACATACTAAAATTTCATTTTGATAAACTCATTTTTACGGCAGTTATCGTGCTAACGGACAGACAGACAGACAGACAGACAGACAGACAGACAGAATGAACAAAGTCATAAACACTTTTCAACTTTGTTGTAAAGTGTTAATAAAAAACGCTCTTTCGATATGGTTTAGATCCAACATATAATAATAGTAATTTTGTAAAAAAACAGCTTTGTTCTCAAACCAACAATTCTTCAGTTTTAAAACATTTATCATTATTCAAAATATACAAATAATCACAGAAAAATAAATTAGAGAGTAAAGTATAAAAGTAATTTTAGATCTTCTTTAGACTTTGAAGCTGATATTACTTTCCTTATATACATATAATGTATAAGGAAAGTGGTGTGACGGGGTCGAAAATTTGAATTCGAGTTTTCGACAGAAGAGCACGTTTCAACCATCCCTGAACACGAATCAGACGTTTTTGAGATGATATCTGTGTGTGTGTGTGTGTGTGTGAAAGTATGTGAATGTGTGTGTTTGTGTGTGTGTGTGAGTGAGTCTTTGGAGACGATATCTCACGAACGAATGGAGCGATTCGAATGAAATTTGGAACAAAAATTACAATCCGTGAATACTGGAAGCCTATTGCTTTTAAACACAATCGCATGTAACAAAACTCCTAAATTTTCGAGTGAAATTTTGAAAAAATCCTCAAAAAATCAAAACTTTTAATAAAGTTACGAATATAGTCATTTCTTATATAATTTTTCATTAGAAAACGATTAAAATAAATTTTAGAACGCTAGCATGAACCGTTCTCGAGATATTGTACATTTTTAAAACAAATAACAAAAAATCATATAAAATTAAAAAAAAAATATTACTTATGCTATAAATATTGATGCTATCAATATTGATGATTGTTTAGAGTTGTGCGAAGTATAAATTAATTGAGTATTTTGAAATAGTTTTATATGTTATCATCCTGAAAATCGCCCAATGTACAATTCATTAATAAAAACATAACGATTTTAATGAGTAGTGTTTTTGATTTAATGATTATGGAAAAGGGCTCGTGCAAAGAGAATTAATTAATCGTGCGTTAAATGCAACACAACGACTTGTAAATTCAACGGCTAGCATTTTAAATATAAATTTAATTCACCACAATAATCTTAATAAATACCCTCATCCTTTACCTTTACATTCGTATTATATAATTTCATTTACACATCAAATTCTTAATTCCATTAAGTTTAATGGCATGTTTGGGGACATAAACATTTGTTACCTGTAAATAATATTCAATTTCTCAAAACATACAAGCACAATTTTCAATTGGCAGACCTAGTTTTAATTACAACGAAATCTTAAAATCTCTAAATTCTGACATTCATTCTACATGTGTATGTAGTGACACGGCTTATTCACAATTTGTAAACACCTCTCAAGGACACATTATTACTGGTGATATAAGTATCGTTGGGAATGATAATATCAGCGGTGTCATGTATCAAGATTCTAAATTTTGTATTCAAAATTGCTTTAACCCTAAAACTCTAATTTAATCTTTATATACTGACTTTGATAAATTTATATACAAAATGGCTTGTTCATATTCGAAACGAATTGAAGTATTTAATCTGTGGAAGTACTCGCTTCTAAATCTTGTTGAAAACAAATTTATCAACATTAAGTTTTCGAATCCAAATTATCAAAGAACTAATTACAGCTATTAAAGATCTCAAAAAATGTGTCATCACATACGTTGATAAATACGTTGATAACTATGCAATTATTTGTAAGAAAATTTATGTGTCTCATATGCAAAATTACCTAAAAGACAATCTAATTTTTAAACCCATATTTAATCAATCACTAAAAATTGAAATTAAAATGTTGAAATTATATGCCCAATTAAATATGAATTGTAATTTTTTAAATTTTTTTATGTTACTTTGATTCCCACGTTTCATAAAACACCACTCCTGACTTTCAGAACTGTTATTTATGGTCATAATACATTACTACTTCTGCTAGTAAATCTATATTAAGCTCTTTAAAATCAATTATTATTTTAAATATGCAGTTTCTAGTTATTTTATATTGAACTACAGTTTTGATTTAATTAGGCATATTCGTAAGCTACCACACATTATTGGTTTCCAAACATTTGGCTTCAAAGACCTTTTTTAATGATATAAGTATAATAGATTTATATAAAGTTATCACCTCTCTTTAATGATTATATTGCTACTAATAGTGTCCATTTTAAAAAAACAACTTTCCTATATTAATGCACTTTTTCTTATACGATAAATATATATTGCAAGGAAATAACATATTTACAAACATCGGGAGTACCCAAAGAGGGAGGATAAGTAATAGTATTTCAGCAAACTTATATCATTATTATTAAGAAAATAAATTTGTTTTTAATGCTTTTAGAATTTATCGATAAGTCAATGATTTAATTTGTCTTATTACTCGTATGTATGATACAAATTATATCAATAATGATTTTCACCCAGCTAACCTAGAATTAATCCCTAACGAGCTTAGAGTTTTAGTCTAGATGTTAATTATTTAGATTTAAATTTAAGCAGAGGTCCCCATAATAAAAATATAATAACTCTAATATTAACTGGCTGATATCTTTTCAATCATGCAATTACATTCTGGTATTTAAGAATATTTTTAACTAAATTTATAGAATATATCGACTCTCTGATAAAAATAATCACTATCTGCACATTAATAATCTTAAGGAGTCTCAGGGGTCTTAAAAGTGCCATAAACAGAGTGAATTCCAATGATTCGCCTTTTTAATTTGTACATCTTCTCTTATACATTAATAACACCTAAAATATTTTATGGCTTATAAGTGAACACCTGTAGCATATATAATTTTTTCAATAAGCTGAATCTGATAATAATATTCTTAAAAATTCTATAACGTTCATGAATTTATTAAAACTTTATTTTGATACGTTTTATTTGCGCACATGATTACAAGAAAGCTATTTCTTCCAGAAACAAAAATATTACTGATAATGATGCAAAAGTATCCGCGCAAGATGCTATACTAAAAAAACACATTTGCATACTTTAAGTTTTTTAAAAATTAAAATTACATTTATTCACATTTTGATTGCTATATATTTTACTTATCAAAGTTTTGCCTTGGAATTTCTCAACCTAACTCGTCTACTGTTTCTTGAGAACAAATATATTTTTAGTTTTCATTTCTACTCAACACATTTTCAGCGCACGCTCCTCAATCATTTCTTATTTACTTGCCTTTTATACTATTTTATTTAAAGAAATTATTTTTAAATATTTAAAAAAATACTTTTTGAAATAATTTTGATACATATTTTTGTTTGAGTTATATTTTTATATTGCTTTTGATATGTTTTTTAAATTCTTTGTCATTAAAGCTAATGTAATCATGTACATTAGATATCATAAATAATCGGCTTTCTGTTTTGTTCTTATATAGATAAGTTAATTAAAAATATTCAGCCTATTAATATATTATAAATATCTATAGTTGCCGAAGATACTTAAGTATCTTTCCATGTTAACCTGAAGTAAGGATCTTCAGTAATTACAATTTTAATACATATAATTTATTAAAATATACATTTCATATGCTCAGCGTTTAATATTTCTAAAAAACTAATGACATTTCATATTCAAGAATTTATTATTAGGCATAAAAACATTGTTATAGCTTTTAGCATCCAGAGAAAACAAAGTTCACTTTCTTCTCAGAAACTTTTCATAATCCCCCCTTGAAGTTAACTCTAGATGTGAAATTAGAACATGTGATAATTTTCTAACGGTACTAAATAGTTGTTCGACATGTTGTGACTAATGTATAGTTCAATTGAAATATCAAATTCAACCAAACTGCTACAATCTATTTTGTATGTTACAATTCATGTCAAGACAGCAGCGCTTTCAGCCCAAATAATGTATCAATCAATTCAGTTGGGCAGACGTAGATGCGAATTAGAGTTAGAGAAGTCCGCCACTGTAGTTAGAAAAAATAAACAAAATAAATTTGAAAAGAAAACGAATATCTAAATTTGAACTTTATACATTTTAAATACATACAGCCATTTCTCTGTGTCTTATGCTATGGTAAAAAATATAGCCATATCTAATACAATATTTATTTTCCTTTTTCAACATTGTACATTTCCCTGTAATCACCCAGATATGTGAAATCCCATGCTGATTAAGATACTGCTAGAATATTAATGATTCTACTCATAAAATTTTTCATTGTAAGTTTGTAAAAATGTCGGATGAGAGTTTTAGAAAAATGACATCTTTGAACGTATTACAAAGGAGGATGCCCGCCAAGAAAAACTTTAAAGCATACTGCGGTGTAGTTACATAATATGTTTCTTAAAATACTGCCTGGCACGTTGTGCTGATATTCTGTGAGTTGCAGCCCAAATCCTTGCCTTTCGGCACTCTATTTATAAATAAATGACATATTTAAATGACTCACACACATTATATACAAGCGGTATACTAGTTATTCGTACAGAAAGTTTAATTTATAGGGATTTTAAATTCACAGGTATGTGCAAATTTCTATGGTATTCTAAATGATATTGTTATTCAAAACATTCTATTAAAATATTTAATTTAATTTTCATAAAATGAAATATATGAATCACTATTCTCGTTATGTAAAATTATCTTCACAGGCAGATCTGAGAAATAAAACATCGTGGTCCCAGCATTCTAGATCGTAGTCCAAGCATTCTAGATTCCATCCTTGCACGGATGAGATAATGGCCTTCCCCTCATTGCTCGTATAAACAACATCGAATGCCAAATGCTTCTAGACACGGCTGCAAATACGATCATTATTACAAGTGACGTTGCTCGCTCAATTAATGGTCGACACAGCACACAGTTACTGGAAAAACAGCGAATGTTCAGGGAAAAATAAAAATTACGATTTCAGTCGTCGACAGTCATAATTTAACATGTATTTGTTTGAGTATTACACACTACTCCAAGCCAAAAATTATGTTTCTGCTGTCATATTTCATTAATTATGAATTTTTATGTAAAACTACTCATGAATTTTCAAAAGATTTCTAGTAGTTCAAGAAACCGTGCTTGAACAGATTTAGTTTTCGTCCTTCCAATGAACCCACGAAGTCGAAAATTCTCCCCCAAAGGGCATACATTCGGGAAAAATTATGAGATATGCATATTAACTGTCGACAGATTATTATGGATTGCACATTCTCTCATTTAGAAAATGTATAGTTGGTTTTAAGCATGTTTAGCATTCCCCATTTGCATGAGAATTCGCGCTCTTATTTACGGCGCATCATTGGAGTTTATTTAGGGTGTATCAAAATAAAGCATTTAGGGCGTAACAGAAGAGCTTATTTAAGGCGTATTACGCCCGCGCAAAACGCAAAGGCATATCTAGGGCGTATCAAACGAAATTAGTTAGGGCGTATTCTGGCCACAGAGATGAAAAAATGCGTATTCAGCGAGTATCAAAGGAGCTTATCAAGGCATGTCAAAGAAGATTTGTTAGGGCGTATCAAAAGAGTTTATTTAAGGCATATTACTCCCGCGCAGAGGGCGAAATACGTATTCAGGGCGTATCAGAGTTGCTAATTTAAGGCGTGTCAGAGGAGCTAATATTGGGCGTATTAGGGGATTGTAACGCGTTATTGGAGCGATATATATATATATATATCGCTATATATATATATATATATATATATATATATATATATATATATATATATATATATATAAATTGACAGACAGCAGAGAGGCAGCGAAACAGCTAAATAGACCGATAGATAGACATGTAGACAAATAGATAGCCAGATAGTCATACAGACAGACTGATATACAGGCAGAGAGATAAACAGATAGATAGACAGACAGGTAGACAAATAGATAGTCAGATAGTCATACAGACAAACAGACTGATATACAGGCAGACAGATAAAAATATGGATAGACAGACAGACAGGCATATAGATAGATAGACAGATAAGGACAGACATATAAATATCTAGATAGATAAATATATAGATAGACCGATAGATTGATATATAGATAGATATATATATATACAGTATTTATCTCTTTATTGGAAAATGAACAATCCAATACATCTTTTTCAGAAACTAAAAAGATTTCAAGTTGGAAAACTTATTTCCGTCATACATGCATAGAACGTTTCTGTGGGCGCACACAGAAAAAAAAAGGAAAAAATTACAATAAAATTCACTTACTTTAAAAAAATATTTTATGAGTCTCGTTTGAAATTTTCTCTTGACTACATGTTATAAATCGCTCACGATAATACTTAGTTATTCGACATGTTGAAACTAACATACATTTCCTTTGAGATATCAAATTTAACCGCACTACTACAATCTATCTTGTTATGTTACAATTCATGTCAACACAGCAGCGCTTTCAGCTCTAATAATTGTACCAAACAATTCAATTGGACAGTCGTAATTGCAAACTAGGATTAGAGAATTCTGCCACAATAGTTTTAGACGAAAATAAACTAAATAAATCTGAGAATACATGTATTTGTACTTTATGTTTAAAATACTTAATGATGTTTCTCTGTATACTTCGCTAAGTTCTAGAAAGAAAGATATATCTATTATAATATCTATTATATCTCTTATATATTCGTTTCCCGTATATTATAAATTTCTGCTATTTTCTTTAACAAGTTAATTGATGATATTACATTACGTTTAAGCATTACGTTTATGATACATATTTATCGATATCTCATATTTGGACACTTTCACCACATTGTTTATTAAGTTTGTCGACTTTATATTAAAGGAATAAAACTTTATATATATATATATATATATATATATATATATATATATATATATACCGGGTGGTCAGAATTAAAACACCCCTACTCTGAGCTCTCTATACATTACTCAGTGTAAAGGCTCCAAAATTGTTGAACCTACTATTCAAGACATGGGGAAAGGGATTACGCGAAAAAAAATTAGTTCCAGAAACACCGATAGGTGGCGCTGTACAACAGAAAATATGCTGAAAAGACAGAAAATAATCACAAAAAAACAGACACATGCGATATGGAATTTTTCCTTTTTAATTTATTTTGCTGATATGCAAAAAAGAAGATAAAAAGGTGAATAAACTTAAACTGTCATTGTAACTGCAATTTCGCACTGTAAGCACAAAAATTTGCTTAAATCCTTGGTTTGCAGCTACTATGTTCTGGGCATAAAAGGGGATAAAACTGGGAGATTTTCATTCTTATCAGCGATGGCTGTCACACTGCCAGAACGCGATTTGCTTGTGAAGCTCTTTCATGAAAACAAAGGACATGCTGCAGCTGCACTTCGAGAGTTTCGTCGACTTAAGAATTTGCGCAAAAGGACCATTACTTCCACAAGCTCTCAGGAGAATGATCGCTCGTTTTCGAGAAAACTGGACATCTTGGAGTTCAGCCGGGTCGAGGACGCAAATCAACTCGTTCAGATGTCGTTGACGATGTTGCCACAGCTATTGTTGAACAATCAATGGATAACATTATAAGCTGTAGTAGTGCCCGTGGAGTGTCACGACCCTTGGGTGTTCCCTACAGCAAAGTGCGGAACGTACTGAGAAACATAGTGCATTTTTTCCCGTACAAAATTAGTCACAATCACCACTTGCTGACCATCGACAAGGAGAAGCGACAGACCTTTGAATTGATATTTCTGGGTAGAGTTGAAGTGGATGCATCGTGACCATGGCAGATTCTATGGAGCGATGAAGCGCATTTCCATCTAAGTGGAAAAGTCAACATCCATAATTGTCGCATTTGGGACACGAAAAACCCTCGTACTTTCCTAGAGATTCCACTTCACTCACCGAAAGTTACAGTATGGTGTGGATTCACAGCCACATTCATTCTTGGACCTTTCTTTTTCGAAGAGGCTACTCCCAATGGCCCTGTGACATGCACCGTGACGGCCAGGAGGTACAAAAACATGCTCGAAAATTTTGTTGTACCCCAACTGCAACAATTGAATCAAGACATTGGTTACAGTACCAATGTCTTGATTCAATTACTTTTATGTGCAAGATGGAACGCCTCCACACATTGGACTCTTTGTACAGCAGTTTCTTCGGCAACATTTTACTAAAGGTAGAGTAATTAGTCGTACAATTCCGACAACCTGGCCATTTCGTTCTCCAGATCTTAATCCCTGTGATTTTTATCTGTGGGGATACTTAAAGAGTCTTGTTTATCGAGGACGTCTGGTTACCTTGGCAGATTTGAAAGACAGTATCACTCTGCATGTGAGAAGCATCTCAATCGACCAATTACGATCCGCAGTTGAACAAGCTATCCACAGACTGCAGATTTTACATCTTGAAGAAGGGAACCATATTGAGCAGATTTCCCTGCATCGATAAGGTCCTTGTGATATGAATGTTTGGTACGTTCGAATACAATGTGCTACAAATGTGTATTTTGTGTCCTTCCAGCATATTTTCTGTTGTACAGCGCCACCTATCGGTGCTTCTGGAACTAATTTTTTTTCGCGTAATCCCTTTCCCCATGTCTTGAATAGTAGGTTCAACAATTTTGGAGCCTTTACACTGAGTAGTTCGATGTATGAGAGCTCAGAGTAGGGGTGTTTAAATTCTGACCACTCGGTATATAGTATATATATATATAAATATATATATATATGGCATGGTAGCCGTGTTTTAACTGTTTTGGTAATTTTATTGTTTTAATGTTTCATAATTCTTGCTATTGGTTGTTATTCCATTGAATCTCCTCATCCCCATAACACTATTGTGATAAGTTATCTAATATTTTTATCCTAAGTCTTGGCCTATAGTTACTTATTTGTAATTTATATATATATATATATATATATATATATATATATATATATATATATATATATATATATATATATATATATATATATATATGTATATATATATATATATATATATATATATATATATATATATATATATATGTATATATATATATATATATATATATATATATATATATATATATATATTAGAATATATATATATATATATTCTAAGACAAAAAAATAGACTCACCCTGCAAAATAATCCGATAGTAATGAAACTGTACATGCAAACACCTGTCGACTGAATATGCTAATGATCAAACATTCGCAGCAAATTAAATAATAGTCGGAATTACAGAGCATTGAAACTGAGCACCATGGTGGTGTATATAAGGAGCGAACCTCGCTTTCAGAAACAAAACGTGCAGTGGATTTTGATAGCGTTTACGTACCTTGATTGTAACAATGACTCGCCGGAGAATTCGCGGCCACTACGAGCATATGAAGGAATTTGAAAGAGGGCGTGCGGTCAGACTGCATGAGGCTGGATGGGCACACCGTCAAATCGCTCGGCGTTTGGGTAGGAGCGATGCAGCAACTAGACGACTTTGACAGGAATGGGTCCGGAATGGCAGATGTCAGCGACAAGAGGACACCAGACGGCCTAGTGCGACGACACTTTGTGTAGATCTTTCAGTGCAATAATTCATCCAATTGTTCTGAAATCCTAATCATTTCTTTTTCTGTTCATCCACATTGCACGTTCCAAATTTTGTCTCATTTGGAGATAATTCTTTCTTGCTGTGTCGATTTTTTTGTCTTAAAGTATAAATATATATATATATGTATATACATATATATATATATATATATATATATATATATATATATATATATATATATATATATATATATATATATATATATATATATACATATATATACATACATATATATATATATATATATACATATATATATATATACATATATATATATATATACATATATATATATATATATATATATATATATATATATATATATATATATATATATCATATAAAAAAAGCCAGTAATCAAATTCATAATTAAGTTTAACTCCTATGCATATCCACAATAATCTAAGGCACTACTCAGGAAAAGGCGCCGAGCCGCTCTATACTCCGAAGCCGATAATAATCCAAGAAAAAGAAGAATTAAAGGAATATGGGATAACCAAATGCATTGCATTTAATGGTTGGAGAGGATTGCGACTCCCCCTCCCGTTTAAAGCTGCTTTTCCAGCCTAGGCAAACGCTCACGGTACCAATACAAAGCAAAGGTTGGTTCCCATTGCGTGCTAATACGAAGGCACCCGGATACGGAAGAACAAGACCAACCAAACAAAAGGACACTGGACCAATAGTGAATCCTGGTCCAGTGTCCTTCTGTTTGGTTGGTCTTGTTCTTCCGTATTCGGGTGCCTACGTATTAGCACGCAATGGGGACCAACCTTTGCTTTGTATTGGTACCATGAGCGTTTGCCTAGGCTGGAAAAGCAGCTTTAAACGGAAGGGAGAGTCGCAATCCTCCCCAACCATTAAATGCAAAGCATTTGGTTATTCCATATTCCTTTAATTCTTCTTTTTCTTGGATTATATATATATATATATATATATAATCTTATATATATATATATATGTATATATATATATATATATAAGATCGATTAAAATAGAATTATTGAAGAGAAATAGTAAACATCCATAACTAAAAAAAGTATTTAAATACCAACCCGAAAAAACTCAATGGAATGTCAGAAACCACCTATTATATTTAATACAAAAATATTAAAGTAAAATGGAATATCAACTAATAGAATGAAGGTGATGTAATAGTAAAATATTCAGGGTGCGACTACTACACATCAACTTTAATTGGCACCTTCTATTTATTGACCTGTTACCTTGAACAAAAGTTCAATAGTTGCCCCTATGGGCTAAAAATAAAAATGATTGAAAATTTTGAAAAACTAAAAATAATTGAATAAATTGAAAAAATAGAATTGACTTACGCGTGTGTAGAAGCTAAAACAGCTAAACCATCTCAACATAATATTCAAATAAGATGTTGCCAACCCTAAAGAGTAATGTTGCCATTCTTAAAAATTTTAAATAGTAAATATATTCTAAAGTACTAGAAGGTATAAAAGCCGGATAAACTGCATTCAAAATACTGCGCATGCCTATTGATACATGCAGATAAAAATGATAGTCATTATCAAATAAAATAATTTAAGGAATTAATAAAATATGCATAGAATAGACAATCGAATATTAATCGATTATAAAAATTAGACAAAGCCTTCTACTGATACCTTTCATCTCTTTCCTGGCAAAATGCTCTGTTAGATGATGCAAGTAAAACGAAATGCCTATTATTAGAAAATATAACCATTCATTTATATTCCCATAGGATCCATAGACCGTTTGAACAACATACTAAAATTTCATTTTGATAAAGTCATTTTTACGGCAGTTATCGTGCGAACGGACAGACAGACAGACAGGCTGAATGAACAAAGTCATAAACACTTTTCAACTTTACTGTAAAGTGTTAATTAAAAATAACTTTAAAAATCACGATTTTGACACAAGATAGATGGCATTGCTCATTGAAACTCAAATATATTGTTATTGCGCTGTTTCAGAATATAGATGCACAGAAATTGAGCAAAAATGAAGCGGTTTTCGGACGGATATAACACTAAATATAAATTAAAAGTAAATTTAAAAATCACAATTTTGACACGAAATGGATGTCATATTTTATTTTGAAGTGGGTCTCGTGATCTCTTCATATGGTATGGGTGTAATTATTATTTTGATTTTTATTTAAATACTACCGAATATATTTTGCTGAAATGCTTTTTATATTTTTATGGGATAATTTGAAAATTTCCTAGAACTTTCGAAGCAATTTGTGAATTTTAAATTCGCTTTAAAAATGTTTGCAAAATGAGGTCCCATAGGATTCAATGAATTTCAGGTTTTCAATCAGGGTTCAATCCAAAACTAATTGGGGGGGGTGATATTATTCATTTATATCCTCATTGGTCCTGCAGACCGTCTAAACAACATGAAAGACAGACAGACAGAATGAACAAAGTCATACACACTTTTCAACTATGTTGTAACGTGTTAAAAAAGAAAATCTTTTAACCACATGTGCAGCTTACAGAAAATACCATGTAGGTAAAATGCAAAATACTTGTCTTTTAAACTCTTTTAGACAAGTCTGAGGTTGTGTTTCCTAAACTAAACGAACTGAGACGGAGGCTACAGTTTAAAATGGATTTTGTAGTATTATAAGCATATTTATATAACATAGTGCACACACCCCGTACCAGGGATTCAAATCCGAATCCTACGGATTTGAAATAAAAAGAGTAAATCGTTCAGCAATAGGTGCAGCTTACAGAAACTACCATTTAGGCAAAATTCAAAATACTTGTCTTTCAGACTCAAGTCTGTTGTTAAGAGTAATGCCTTTCCTAAACTAAATTAACCGACTTTACCTGCACTTTTTCTTTTCAGGAAAAATATAGGAAGGACATATTTTGCAGTGTATGCAAAACGTGCAATATCAAAAACTGACATTTAAACATTTATATATATCATAATATTTTTGTTATTACACCCAAAACACCTTTCTCGACATTACATATGCTATCCCTTATAATAACTGAATGCAGAAAATATTCAGTTAATTTTAGCCCTTTAAATCTATTTGGTTTAAGACAATTTAAAAATAAACGTAATTACTATATTTATGAATAGAATATATTCATTTTTGATTGAAAAAAAGATGCAGTTATCACATATATTAATAGAATATATTTTGTCAATTAATGCCGATATCTAGCAAACACATTTATTTTCGAGAATCTTTTGGGTTTTACCTTAACAGAAGGTATCTATCGGCCTTTTGCAAAGAACTATTGTTATTACTACTTTTAGTAAGGGATAGAGTGGACAAATGAAATTTCCCCTTCACCCTTGAGACCAGTAGGAAAATCCCCAAAAACGTTTGGGATGGCAGGCAGATTTTCTCACATATCCTTCAATAGAACAAGAAACATCTGGCTTCACCTCGGACAATACCTCCCAAAGAGACCAATACTCAGATGGTAAATCTTTTTATTTTATTCTGTATATGTTTAGCTATTCTGTTTTGATTAGAAGGGTTCTCAACCAAATATATTGATTACTATACTTAAGGCTATCTATTATTTCTTAGACGCTTTCGTAGGCAAGCGGAGTGATTTATTGTTTTAAGTGCGATGAATCAAGTAATTGATTAAATGTATTTGTCAGAAATAATCTGGAACGGATTTGTCTCTCACTGGATTTTGCTGAGTATACTGGATAAAAACACAAAATAGTTTGATAACTATATTTTTCGAAAGTGATAAATATAGTTTACATAAAAAAAAATTTATTTGCGTTTTCTCTGCTGTTTTAAACACTTAAGAAAAAATTTTAATCGAAGATGTTGAAAATATGCAAGCTCTCTAAAGAACTCGACTAAAAAACTAATAGTTTCCAATGTAGTCAAATACTATTAAACGCGTTATATCTTTTGTGAAGAACATTCAGAAATACTACAGTTCCATAAGAATTAAAATGCAAACCTAGTACATATGATCATGATAAAAATAATAGATTATAAATGTACCTTTTGTGTAAGTGTACTTTAAAATGTCTTTCTTTTTTTTCCTTTTACATAAAATCGTAGAAACAAAATAAATTAAAGTAGTGTGACTCTTAGGGCTTGCATAAAAGAAAACACATAAATAATCACCCAGATTTATGGAATTGTATGCTTATTTAGATATACTGGTATAATATTTTACAAATACAGAATAAAATACACTAAAGTATCTGCATGGTAAAGCAGATATGAGAGAAGAGGGTATTAGTAAATTAGGTCATGGAAATTGACCCCATCCAAAGAGTAGACAGTACCACATAAATGTTCGGAGTTTTAGATACTTTAAGTAGCCATCTGACACACACCTAATTATCAACAAACCAGAAGGCAAGGGGCAACAGAGTGGTCTTCCCAAGGTTTTTAACACTATCCACATCGTTGAAAAAGGTTTATGACTTTGTTCATTCTATCCGTCTGTCTGTCTATCCGTTCACACAACTGCCGTAAAAATGACTTGATCGAAATGAAATAAGTTATTTTTATAGGAGATAAATGACTATTAACGTTCAAATACAAAAGTTTACTCAAAGTATCTTTTCTCATGAATGGAACGAGCTAGAAACACGAGAATGAGAGTAGACAGTACCACATAAATGTTCGGAGTTTTAGATACTTTAAGTAGCCATCTGACACGTACCTAATTATCAACAAACCAGAAGGCAAGGAGCAATAGAGTGGTCTTCCCAAGGTTTTTAGCACTTTCCACATCGTTGAAAAAGGTTTATGACTTTGTTCATTCTATCTGTCTGTCTGTCTATCCGTTCACACAACTGCCGTAAAAATGACTTGATCGAAATGAAATAAGTTATTTTTATAGGAGATAAATGACTATTAACGTTCAAATACAAAAGTTTACTCAAAGTATCTTTTCTCATGAATGGAACGAGCTAGAAACACGAGAATGATGTCACCAAATTTATCACATGATATTACATATGAAAAGTGAACATGTTTCTCAACAGTTAATATATTTTTTTAATTTATGTGATTTTTTGATAAATTTATTTGAAAAATATGCAATATCTCGAGAGCGGTTCCTGCTAGCTTTCTAAAGTTTATGTCAATCGTTTTCTAAGGAAATATTACTGCTGACAATGAAGAACATATACCTAATTACTCAAAAATTTAACCTTAATCATCATATATAATTGTCTAACGTTTTTAACGCTGTTTTATCTGTCTAGACCTTCTAGAAGCGCTCGTTGACCTACAAGATTGAATCTTTGCACATTTGTAGTATCATCCATCGGACAGAACTTAACGTACCCAAGTTTTCAATTTACCCCCCCCCCCTCCGGCGGAGAACGTGTTTCTCTTAAAAGTCTTCTCAAACGACGTAGATTAAGAGTTTGAGATTAGAAGATTGAAACTTTGCGCACTTACAGTAGAGAGTAGACCATCGGACTGAACCTAATGTAGTAAAGTTTCCTATACTACCCTCGGGGCGAAGATTATGAATTTTTCAACTGTTTTCAGACGAACAGGCAGCCCTCTTATGGCTTATAAGGCTGAATCTTTGTATACATATAGCAAGGACCTCTAGACCCAAACTTGCGTAGCCGCAGCCGCATTTTCTAATTATCTCCCGGAGTGGACAAAATTAGGGCGGGAAGGGATAAAGTCTCTCATAACCTACTCATCAGATATATAGCGGACTGAAACTCGATCACAATGGAAAACCTAACTGAGCCAATTTGCAATTGAGACAATTATCTTCAAAGCTAAGCACCATACATTGTTAAACAATTTAAACCTATCAAATAAATGTCGCAGCTTACTTTTTTAAGAGTGCTAGTTTTCCGTTTTTCACAGTAACTTGATAATAAACTAATCATCTCCCCCATCAAATTTATTTTATACATTTTAATCTGTTATTTTTCCAAACATACTTTTAAATATCTCATAATATTACTACTCAGGTCAATAAAAATGTGAATAAACAAGTGTATTGCAATTTAAAGAGAGAAGCATTTTGTTTCCAGAACTTGTGCAATATAATAGGTATGTTACAGCAAAAAGCAAAAGTAGTTATTTCTAGAAAAGAATAACTGATGGCATTGCGCAAATTCCTAATAAATTACTAGAAAACAACTAACTCTGCACTTTCTCAGTGACTGGTCATCATAAACTTGAAGCACTGCATTAATGATTAAGCGAATGCTTACTTCATTATTAAAGAAAAGATGATCATAGAGCATATTTCGAACATTTTTTTCTATACTAATAAATATAGCTTACAAAACTTAGTTTGTCTGAAAAAAGACATATATTAATAAGACTAAAATATAATACTTAAAGCATGATTCTTTATACATGGAAAATTTTTTGTGGGATTTCTTTGCGAAAATCTTTTTTTGGGTCGATCTTTATTGCTATATACATATAGAAGATTATGATGGCATCGGGATTCGACGCAGCTTTGGTAATATCAGACTAAATTTTCAAGATCCTGCATTTTAAAGAGGATTTCAAAGCAGTATAAACATGAACCAATAATCCAATTCGTTTTTTCCCTATCTTAACCGAGAGCTGAAGTCTAAGCTGGATTATTTAAAAATGGGCTCCTTGGATCCTGGATTCTCGCCGAAAATTGCTTATTTCACAATTTCTAAGCCACCTCAGAGTAAAAAAGAGCTAGTTAAAAATTGTAACAATATTATTTGCCTTCATTTCTGGCTTACAATTGGTCATAAAATTGCTAGCATTTTCAATAAATTTGACTTCATAGTGATATTCTTCCATGTCAAAATCCTATTGAAAATATCAATAATAGGGACATTTATTAAATGCCTTGTCACTGTGGACTATCGTACATAGGCCAAACTAAAAGCGTCTTAAAGTACAGCTTAATAGTATATCAAAATTGTATAAAAGCCAAGAAATTAATAAAATTCTTTCGATTTAGATTTCTTTAAATCTTTTCATCTTAATAAAAATTCCAGTAATATAGTTAATGATTTGTCAATGACCACATATTTCTCTGAGGTATCGCATGACCACATCCAATATTATGTTTCTTTGGCTTCATATTCTCTGACTTATTTTTTCTTGCTTGTTTCTCATGTTCAGTTTTACTTATTGCTTCTTCTTTCAATTTTTATTTCCCTTTTGTCACACTAGATGGTTTACATGGGGATCTGTTATTTAGCCATTTTCACTTTAGGTTCATGGTTTGCAGCTTATTCTGGGTATTCGGGCTCAGTTTTGTTGTACTGAAAAAAGAAATATACATGATTTCTAAAACGTATGTATTCTCATTTATCTTGATTTTCTCTGCATTTTACGTTGTGAACCAGTTCAGTATTTCTGTAAACTCCCTAAAAATTATGCAATAATTGTGATAAACATGTTGTCATATTTTTACAGCACTTATTGGGCACTTAATGGTAGTTTTCTACATTTCCCCTACACTTTTTATTAACTACACGTTAACAAACTTTATGTCCCTTCGTTCAACATCTTGATGAGCTCGTTCTCGGCTCCCAGAACACGTAAAGAGCTGAAATTTAGCACACAGTTTTATCTCTTGAAACATTTTTCTTTCAAATTTACACGTTGTTAGGTTCCATCCATTGCAACTTCATCTTTAACGGACGCTTTCTCATCTTCCAAAGCAAAGAAGCAGTGTCGAAACTCGACGTCATCTGGTATATTTTCATCCATCAGTTTTTCACATCATTGCGTTACGTCGTTAAGTCATTTACGTGCGTGATCACTATATTTTGCGTTTTCATGCATTTCCTTTGAGAATTGGCGTTCAGTATGTTCAGATGAAATATTTTCCTGGTTCAAACTCGCCAATCCATATATAATACTACATAGGTTTAAACGTAAATTGCGTCAAAAAATGAAATATATATATATATATATGAATAAATACGTTTTACAATATCCTTCCTTACACAACAGTGGCACATAAAAAAATAGGAAATATATTTTAATTTCAAACCAAATTGAGGATGTAATCAGATTTCATTCAAAATAATATTATACTTGGTACTGTGTTCGCAGCTAGCGATCATTAAATATAGATAACAGATTTTATAGGAATCTGTTTTTTAGCAAGATTTGCAACCGCATCGGAAAGAAACAAAAGTGTGTCGAAATTCAGCATGAGCAGGTCGAGTGGGTCACAATAGAAAATACAATGTGAAAATACATCAAAATAGGATGTTGCATCGAATAGAGTTCTTACTCTCTTCGGGATATTTAAGTGACTGGCTTTAACGGACTTTAAGACTGCTGTAAATCTTAGAAGTCTGGTTTAACATTTAATTGGCATCAGAAAATAATTTGTGCTACAGATAAATTTGAAATAATATTCATCCAGAACTGTTGAAAGGAAATTATAATTATTTGGTCAAATGGACTGTTAATTTTGTTTGATTGGAATAATGCCTGAAATATGGTCATAATGAATGTATCATAATTAATGTGAGTCTATAAATGATTTATTGTGTTTAACATTCATTAAATTTTATCAAAGTTATTGCTATGTTGTTTGTCATTAATAAATTTAACTTCGGCTCAGGTAAAAATGTTTTGATACCTCATTTACCACATTTCTCTTTTTATTTGTGTTTGAAATCTTATCTAAAAATGGAAATATATCTAAATGTTTAGAAATGATCTTGAAACAATCTAGGTTTAATCTGTAACGGAGTAATTCGAGTATGAACTAGGTAAATAAGATGTTCATTATTTCTATTAATTTAAATATTTCATAAAACGCTTCATACTATCCTTAGAGGTTTAAGAATTCTAACACAATGTATATTGATCACTTGACCTTACGAATTCTATTTGCCTAAATTCTCACAATTAAAGGCTTAGACTGTTTCTTCATATTGAAGATTAATTTTTCCTTTTCAACCTCATTATTTTGTCATCATTTTGCACCGCTTTGGCAAAGGTGTCTTTAACCTCTTAGGCACAGAACTGTAAAGTGAGGACATCCGATGGAGTGGCCTGCCAGATCGCCTGATATCAACACAGTCGATCGTGTGTGGTATGCATTAGGGAGACGCATTGCAACACGTCATCTGCTTCTTAGAACTTTCCAACATCCTAACAGCCCTTGTAGGGGAGTAGGCCATATTGACACACAACCTCATTAACTCGCATGTCAACAGCATGAAAAATCTTTGCAGAGGTGATCATACATCGTATTAAATTATCGTGTACCCTTGCAACGAACATTACAAATGTATTTCTGTACCGCCCCCTGTACCTACGAAGTAATAACTTCATTCCATAATAGAGGCAATATTCTTTCCATATTTGATTAATCATGTATTCATAAATCTTTTTTGAAAATGTCACTGAATTTTCTTATTTATAATGGGAGTTTTGTACAGTTTTGCCCATTATTCTTTAATTTTGGGCACCAGTGTAAATGTTTCTACCAGAAAAAGTTTAAAAGCCTTGCATTTTGGAGTTTTGTTGCCACTGATTATCTCATAGCATTCCATTCGCTGAAGAAAAGCAATGCCCCAAAAAACCATGAGCCGTAGGTTATAAAGGGGAACCATTCAAGAAAATTTTTGCTTGTATACGTTATATTATAAATAAGTCGTTTTATTGGATAAATATTTTTAGATGCATAACTGTACACAATTGGCACTAAACACTAAGTACAAATACGTTCCTGCGTGAGGAAATATTCTTAATCGCTTCAAAAGCATGAAATTTCAGTAAAATATTGAACTCGTAATATAATTATCGGTAAGTTGAAATTTTAGCCAACATTAATTTATTTCATCTACTTACATTAATTAGATTTACCACAAATATTGGCTTTAATGGATAAATCTTTTGATGGCGAGAATGCCATTTAAACGTAGATAAATTTATTTGAATCGCTATGTTGGAATTGCTGTCAGTACAAACATTTCAATTCGATTGTAAACCAATATCTCTTTTAATCATCCAGATATTTCCTTCCACATCAAAATAGCTTTTATAGTTGAAAGACATTTAGCCATCAAAGTGAATTATGCGGTATCAATTATTTAGATCGTATCTACTTAAACATTTAGTGTTTCACAAATGAAATTGCGATTTTAATATCAAATTAATCGACATATGTGTAATATATAAATCAAGATCATGAAATGTAATTACCCTTTATAATTTTGGCAAAATACTTAGTGGTAGCGATACATTATAATTAATATATTTATACAGTGACGTTCAAATATAAAGCTAAACATAAAAGTACATAAACAATTAAGAAAATTCATGGGTTTGCTATTTTATTTGATTACAACTATTTCTCGAATAATATGCAAACCAATTGAAATAATAATATAAATTAGAATTTTATGCGCTGGTACTGAAAAAATAATTATGAAATATCATTAATTAAGAATGGGATTATCTTTGGCATGACGAAATTCCCCAATGCTTTAAACGACGTTATCATGATACATCTGAAATATGTTTCTACGCTATATAGGTAATTAGCCGTAATTTTTCTACCCAACTCTATATTTTAGTTTGTGACAATTGAATTCGTTGATATACACTCTGCAAAAAGTGTGTACACCTATAAGAAATTAAGTTACAGCCGCGAAATTCAGCAGGAATGCATCGTTTGAAGAGATATGCAAATAATTAGAATTTAGGAATTAAAAAAAACTTTAAAAAATGGTTTTAAAAAAAAGGTGACTTAATAAGTGGCAAAAGCTCCCCTGGCGGCTATACAAGCCGATATATGGTGCTGTATAGAGTCACTTAAATTGGTTATGCCTCTCTGCAAAAAGTTCTGCACAAATGTTGCAACTGACACGAAAACTCAGTGCTATTCTGAGAAGGCTGCAATTGCCTTCCCAACATGTCTCAGGTGTGTTCTATTGGTGATGGGTCTAGGGAACTTGGGGCCATGGGATAGTATTAAATCGTCAACGACATTGTTGAAAAAGTCATGCAATATAGAAATCGACTATCTCGAGATGGCTCCCCAGATTCTCCCGCTACGTGTGATAGCCGAGTGCCG
Source organism: Amaurobius ferox (assembly GCA_951213105.1). Lineage (NCBI taxonomy): Eukaryota > Metazoa > Arthropoda > Arachnida > Araneae > Amaurobiidae > Amaurobius > Amaurobius ferox. Next base: position 114,249,830 of record OX578133.1, on the reverse strand, counting down.
CTCGACAACAAATGCGAGACCCAAACGATGACCAGTCCTCTTCTACACACGTATTCGGTAATCATTAGCACTGATAGAGAAACGGGTTACGTTGCTAAAGGCAACATGCCTCCTATCCTACACTGTCCAGGCTGACCAAGATCGTCACCAATCCAGACGGCTCTGCCTATGTTGAGGGGTCAGTTATAGGCGTCTTAATGGACGTGGACACCTAATCCCACTTTTTGCCAGTCGTCTCTGAATAGTTTCATTTGATACAGGATGCATAGAGGATGGCAAATGCCTCCGAATGGCTGATATCGACGCCATTGTTGAAGACGTGGCTCCTCTCCTGACTGCACGATCCTCTCTAGCAGTTATGTGTCTGGGGAGCCCTGATAATCTGCGACGGTTGCATGTGTCTTTTCTGATCCACTGTTGCCGACACCAAGTAACTACCATATCGCTCCGACCAAGATGGTGACTGATACGTCTGTTGTACCAACTAGCCTATGACGCGACCTGTCTCTAAATCTGAATATTGTTTGTAGCGCCGTCGAGTGAATCTCAAAGGCATCTTTTTACACAACTTATAGTATCAAAATGAAAAATCCAATTCTAATTGCCCGTCAATGAGGACACACTGATCGTTTTAAACATCGTTCTTATGTGCATTACACGAGCAACCTAAAACATCATTAGCGCTGACAGTACGATCTTTTGCATAACTCTTCCAAAGACATTTGCATGCCGAGTTTCGAGGTTGAAATTTTTTAGTGCGTTCAGTGAAAACTTCTGCAGTACATTAGTAGCACGCTAGACGCGTTCATTAACCTTTTTCCTTCTTATAAGCGTTTCAAACGCTTTTAAAGCGTTTTACAGCTTTTACTGTTCTGTTTCACTCTAGATGGCAGAACTAATCAATAATTCTTTGATTATTACGCCTTTTTCCACTTTTTCTTAGAATTTTCAGGAACGCGCGAATTGCACTAAGCGTTCTTAATATATTGTACATTTTTCAAATCAATTTATTAAAAATATCACATAAAATATAAAAAAAGTATTAGCTATTCCGAAATATGTTCACTTTTCATATGTAATATTATGCAATAAATTTCTTATCATCATTTTTGTGGATCATGCTCGTTCCACTCACAAGAATGCTTTGGATAATGGTTTTGTATTTAGACGTCATTAGTCGTTTATTTACATTAAGAATAACCTATTTTTTCGTCCATATGTGTTGCTGAAATTTTGTCGACGAATTTGACAGAATATCACAAACTTGTCGACGTTTTTAAAGAATTCCAAATTGACGAAAGTATCGCCAAATTGATAAAAATGACGTTAAATTAAAGAAAGTGAAGACTAATTGATGAAAATTTAATATATTGGACGAATGATAAGCATCTACTATAAGAATAACCCATTATATAAGATCCATAAGATTCTACCATAAGAATAACTCCGTTCGTAACGCTTGGCAAAAGTTTGCCAACGAATTCTTGAAGACTTTTGAAATTGTTATCAAATTGACGAAAATATTGCCAAATTGATAAAATTAAATTGTTGTTAAATTGATAAAAATGACGGTAAATCAATGAAAATGACGACTAATTAATGAAAATTCAATATATTGGAAAGAACATAAGAATGGACTATAAGAATAACTCATTCTTCCGTCCGTAATGTTTGGCGAAAAATTTGGCGGGATGTCGCCAACTTAAAATGTTGCCTTTTTAAATTGTTGACTTTTAAATTGTTGCCAAATTGAAGGAAATGGCGCCAAACTGATAAAAAATTCCCCAAATTCATAAATATGAGTTTAAATGGGAGGCTATGTTTTGCAAATTTTTAATTCCGTCATATGGCATGCATACATTCTAGTATATAAAAATGCACTTCTCTCCGATTGTTTGCAACTCTTGATGATACATTTCTTGTCAAATAATCTAGCTAAATATCGAAAGCTTGGCGATATGTAGCCCAGGATTCTAGAAAATATCGTCCAAATTGCAAAAATAATGCTAAGTTATAAAAAATAATGCCAAGTAGACTCTTTTAATAGTGATATCTATATATGTTAGCAATAAATCCAATTGCCATGTTATATTTGCGCGAAATATAAGCTAATTTGGTACTTCAAAATAATTTTACATGTTGTTATCCAGAAAAGCGCCAAATATCAGTGTCGTTTTCAACGTTAAAATCATTGCACCGTAGATTTTGTCCATCATCATTTCGCATAGAAAGAAGTAAAGTACATGCATTATGTAGGGAAAGTCATGTGCTGCCCACATCATGTTTTTACTTTCCTTATATACATAATGTATAAGGAAAGTATTGTAACGGGGTCGAAAATACGAATTCGAGTTTTCGACGGGAGAGCACGTTTCAAGCATCCCTGATCACGAATCAAACATTTTTGAGGTGATGTCTGTGTGTGTGTGTGTGTGTGTGTGTGTGTGTGTGTGTGTCAGTGAGTCTTTGGAGACGATATCTCACGAAGGAATGAAGCAATTCGAATGAAATTTGGTACAAAGATTACAATCCGTGAATACTGGACGCCTACTGTTTTTAAACGCAATAGAATGTTCAGAACCACCCTAAATTTTCGAGTGAATGTTTGAAAAAATCATCAAGAAATCAAAACCTTTAGTAAAGTTACGCAAATAGACATTTATTATGTAATTTTTCCTTAGAAAACGATTGACATAAACTTTAGAACGCTAGCACGAACCGTTCTCGAGATATTGCATATTTTTCAAATAAATTTATCAAAAAATCACATACATTAAAAAAAAAGTATTAACTGTTGAGAAACATGTTCACTTTTCATATGTAATGGCATGCGATAAATTTGGTGACATCATTCTCGTGGTTCTAGCTCGTTCCATTTATGAGAAAAGATACTTTGAGTGACACTTTTGTATTTGAACGTTAACAGTCATTTATCTGCTATAAAAATAACTTATTTCTCCGATCATAACGCTTGGCGAGATTTTGGCGACGAATTGGGTGGAATGTCGCTAATTTGGCGACTTTTTTAAATGTTGCCAAATTAACAAAAATCTCGCCAAATGGATAAAAATTACGCTAAATCAATGAAAATGAAGACTAATTGACGAAAATTCAATATCTTGGAAGGAATATAAGTATCTACTATAAGAATAGCCTATTTTTTTTACTGTAAAAGTAGTAAATCCATTGCATTATATAAGGAAAGTCGTATGCTGCCCACATCATATTTTTTTATGAACGCGATCACGTTCCTCCTCGCGTATTCGTCATGTTCAAATTCGTCACTGTCAAGTGTATATTTTACTTCACTGTTTCACGTGGGTCTCTAGCTGAGTCCCCTAGATAGCTAAAGACTTGATTCTTTTTTCTGTGTAATGCTCACTGCTAAGCTGATTTTAAGAAATGATGGATCACTTTGTATGTTCTGGTGGGAGCTATCTATTTCTTTTTAAACTTAAAGAAAAATTGATTCAGAATTTTAAAAATTATAAAAAGAGAACCCATGATTTTGTGGCCATTTTCTGCAGTGTTGGCGGACCTACAGCATAAACTACTGAACCCTTTTAATCAGTGATGGCTCATCTTGTGTGTTCTGGGGAGAGGTACATACTTTTTTTATAACTTGAAGTTAAATTTGATTTATAATTTCAACTCTGAAAAATATGAATAAATGGCGCTCGGGGGTAAAGTAAAATTTGCTATACCTGCTGTATCTTAGGTAATCATGATATTTGCACCAAAAGTATTGAAATCTTACAAAAGACAGCACTTCATGGAAAAACACTTCCCGCTAAGTATAAACAAGAAAGATCAATCATGCTTAAAGCATTGATTATGAAACACTTTCCAACTTCAATGCAATTTTATTTAAAACAGTCGAAAATGCAATACATTCCTCGGTAATATTTTAAAACTTATCATAATACTACATTAATTTATTATATTTGAAAAATTAAACCTTCATTGAAAAACATGAACTTCATTCAAATGACGGCATTGAAATAAAAATTGCCTGGTTTAAATATATCTGAAAAGCGATACATTCCACGGTAATATTTTTAAAACTATCATAATACTACGATAATTTATTATATTTAAAAACTTCATCGAAAACAACTGAAATTAATTCAAATGACGTCATAGAAAAAATAAATAAAAAGAACGAATATGAGTCTGCAGGGAAAGACATGTGCTGTCTACATCAGAATTTTTAACAATATTACAACAATGATTTATAGAAGTGAACGGGGATTATTTTCAGGCCATTTCGAAAAAAATGTATGATCTATATTTAAAGATCCATCAAATTTTTGTCGAATAAAATGTTCAAAAAATTTAAGCTGTGTACCAAATTTTAACTCTCTAGGACGATGGAAAGTGCATTAAAAATGCCATCAAATAAATTTATCATGAAGAGTTATATAAAATTTAAAAAAATGAAAAATTGTTATCTACCAAATTTATTTTAAAATGTGAAGCCACTCCCATATGCGAAACGTTTAAACAAATGGAGAGATATTTATTATATAATATATCTCTCTTTTCTTTCTGGAAGATATCCCAAAGTCAGAATTTAATTGAATTTGTTTTTTTCCCTATATTAAATAATTTTTAATTAAAAAACTACTTAACATATTTTACTGAATTTTTTTTTATATATTCTATGGGATAATGTGAATATTTTCTAAAAATTTCGAAGCAATTCGTGAATTTTAATATTACTTAAAAAATGTTTGAAAAATTAGGTCCCATAGGGTTCAATGTATTTCATTTTTTCAACCCGGGTTCAATAAAAAACTAATTGGGTGATATTATTTATTTATATTCCCATAGGTCCTACAGACCGTCTGAACAACATACTAAAATTTCATTTTGATAAAGTCATTTTTACGGCAGTTATCGTGCTAACGGACAGACAGACAGACAGACAGACAGACAGACAGAGAGACAGACAGACAGACAGACAGACAGAATGAACAAAGTCATAAACACTTTTCAACTTTGTTGTAAAGTGTTAAAAACAAAAACATATTTCTAAAAATTATTATAAAATCTCAAAATAGTTTGCACAAAACATTTGTAGAACCGGAACTGTAATTTCAGGTTTAGGTTATCCGTCTGAAGTATCCTAACATTTCTTCAAATCATAAGCAGCCCTTTTAGTTGTAGTCATATAAAAACATAAAACATTGACTACAAATAGAAATGGCTATGTGTATTTATGTGGAGGATTAGGATCCTTCAGCATGGCACCCTAAACCTGAAAGTACATCTCCGGTCCTATGGGAACTAAGAGCAAACCATTTTGAATCTTTCGTATTATGTTACTGTGGGAACTGATAACTGAAGTTGTACTTTTAAATATTAAATTCATTAAGATTGGCATGGTCGTAAATCAGCGTATAGTGGAATTAATTATTATTGTACATTGCTTTATTGTGGCGCTATAAACCCTCCAATTATTTAGCCTCTGCATGAGTCCTGTAAAGGAATTATTAATTAATATTTTACCAAAAGGACTGCACCAATTTAACTTTAACAAAAACATTTATTAAAAACATAAAATACTTACTAAATTCAATTACGATAATTACATGCTCATTAATCATTTAGGAAGATAGCATGTGAGAGGAGATAGCATGTGAGACCCTTGACCATATACCTAACGTATTTAATAACCTGTGGATATTTGAGGAACACATACCTTCAATTTGGGCCTTTGCAATAGACCATAATGCTTGCAAATACTTGGTTGCACTGAACACATCCTAGATCTCCCTTATTTGGGAACCTCTACGCAATACTCTGCTTCTTTAGTATTGTCTTTCTATCATAATGGCAGGCAAGCCTCCGCATAAGTCATAAAGTCACAGTCGTTGCACACATCTACTCAAGTCATGATTTCAGTTAGCTGTTTAAGTCATATTGTCTCAAGTCATGTTGTACAAGCTATCTCGTTCGTCATTCTCGGGTCACAGGTTGTGGTTCCCTCTTTTTCGGGGGGTGTCATTTCCCCCTTACTTTCATTTGCCGCATTCAGTGTGGCGCCACAAGCTCCTTTTCCCATTAGTTACTTATTTAACCAATGGAACCATTCCACATCCTCGTAAGGGCCAGCTCGGCCCCTCTGTCATGGCACCCCTAAATTTATGGTTTTCTGACCTTTAGGTTCACGGGTTGTAAAATTCGGTGTCATCCAGACTACAAGCATTGTTCGATGTTTCGTACATAATAAATATTCTCATAAAACTGTCTCATCAAAGCGTGAGATCAATTTCTGAGATCAATTTCAAAGGGAGATTAGTTCATTTAGTGAAAAAATATCATAATAAAGGCCGGACAAATGTATCAAGTCAATGTATAGTGTTAATACATACAAACCACAGGTGCGCCTTCCCTGGTATTGAGCGCCAGGACTCAATAATGCCTGGGTGCACATAAATAAATATGACAAGAGACATGTAAAATAAATTCAATCATTGTAGTCAAAACATTTAATTTGTTAAGTCATATCAATAATCGCTAACAGTACAAATAGATTCATTTCCATATGCGAGAACATTGCAACACAATCATTTCCTTGAATTTCTATAATTATACACTTCAAATTATCCACGTTAATTCAAATTATATTTCTTGGCCTGGAACAGACGTCAATCAAATTAAAGTCATTAAAAATGGTCTTGAGATTAAAAACATTATTCGTCTGGTTAAATCAAGAGACATAGCAGATATTTTCATCTTTAAATTTAAAAACATTTTACAGACCATACCATTAATATTCATCTTTAAGACTTATGGAAAATCTACTTACAATTGTAGAGGCTTTAGTAGATGACATGAGATGGGATTTTATCATTTTATTTTAAATTTAGAATATTATAAAATTTAGACCAGACAGCCATAGGTCTGTCATTTTTAGTTCCTTTGTCCCATCTGTCGAGAAACTGCAGCGTCCCTTCTCTACTGCTACTCCAACTCTGACATCACAAGCGATCACACCATCAAGCATTCGCTCTCGCAGGCGCAAGAAAGAATTAAACAAAAACAAAAACCATCCATGTACTTCCAACGGACTTTCTCCAAAGCGGAAGTTCCAGGCGCGAAAATAACATAGTTGCAGTTTTTCCGCAGACGAAATTTAACACAGTATATTACACTTACATTGAACTTGAAAAAGGCATTTAAAATAGGAAAAATAAGAAGTCGCAAAATACCGATATAACAGTTTTATGCGTAGATGCATTATGTAAAAAGGAGAATCAAAATATTTTTTGTATATTATTCATAATTCAATAGTTTTTGTACATTGGTATTTTTAAAATAGTTTGCTCAAATGCTATTTGAATTTAGTTGGCAAAGATTGCTCATATAGCTTCCGAAACCAGTTGCTTCCCTTCAATATTTGTTATATTTCTCTTAACTATGCAACCTTTTGTTCACTAGTTTGATCGAATTGTATTTAAATTTGAATGATAAAGTTAGCTTATACAGCTTCCAAATCAAGATACATCCTTGTTGTTGTTTTAAATTCCGCAGCCATTGTTCATTCATTGTTCTTTTGAAAGTAAGTTGATTAAATATTATTTGAATTTAGTTGATGAAGTAGCTCATGTAGTTTTCCGAAATCGGATGATTCTCGCTTCTTTATTTTCATCATTTTCTAAATATCTATAATTTTGTAGAGCCCCTACCAAGGGGACTTTTACGCCAAGTCGAGTAGCGCGTTTCGCTATAGCAAGCCAAAGCTGTATGGAGACACTAGTAGAGGCAAGCGGCTCGCCAGCAACTATCCAGACCGCAAATTTTCCTCACTACATCTTGGAAATGCGATAAACAACGTCACCCTCATGGAGTTAAAAGGCCACCTGAATTATTGTCTCAAACGGTATTGGCGTTTCCTTAATATGAAGATTAAACTCCTTACTTTTACCTCCATGGTCACCCTCCTCCTTACCTAACGCGCTTTCTTGTGCGCAATATGTACTTTCCTTCGAATATCGAAATTGCTAAACGTCTTGGTTCAACATGTTTAAAACACAAGCGCGCGCGTCGCGTCGCGTGGGTCCGTTGCTGAACTAATGGAAAGAAAACTCCAGTACTTTGTACTTTTGCGAATTTAAGGATTGGCATCCTATGGCAAAATGTGCTGACTGCTGATGCTGTAATGGGAGGGAACTTAATTATCAGACAGGATTAGGAGCGAAATGTTCCGCTGAGTATTGTGCTCTTCAATGCAGTGCTAAATATGAATCTTCTTCAATTACAGTTCTGGACAGAATCCTTAATTTTTCGTTGCAGTTTTCCTCTATTAAATTGGTTTCATTAAAACCAGTGTGGGAAAGCGATCCGGCAATCAATTTATATCCATTCAAATATAATTTTAATCATGTAATTATTAAAATAATGAAATCCATTAATATATTATAACGTATATATTTTTTATTAAAAATTCCATTACAAAATATTTTTGACAAATAAACAATATTTAATTGATAATAAATAAATATTAATTAAAATTTTTAAGGAATGAATATAATAAATTTGAGGGGTTAATTGTTGAATACACTGAAAAATATATTTTAAAGATATTTCAATTTATTTGAATTTTAAAATTAGGCTTATTTTTATATGTTGAAATGTGGTCGAAAAGTTATGATGCAGATCACTGAATCAGGAAAGAAGTGAATTAGACAGGGTGTTATAACACCACTTTCTTGTAGAATTATACTAGTTCCCCATAGAGTACATTTTACAAAACAATATCCAGTATTGCTCACATTCGATCGTCGACTTCAAATCGTCCAAGTCCTTCTTTTCCAAGTATTATGTCCACCCCCAACCCACTCCCGAGGGGTTTAATTATGTCACGAACACAAAACTTGTATTGTGGCTATTTTTCACTACAATGATTGAAACTGTTAAGTTCCGTGATCATTGAGGCAATAATAACCCCTTTTATGCATTGTCGAATGTTGCCATGTTAAGAAAATATAGAATTTCGAAGTTTTCTCTCGAATTGCAAAATCTAAATCCTCAAATTTCAGAATTTGGTAACAGAGACGGATAAAACGTTTTGTGAAAATCAATTAATATTTGTGTCAGCTATATTGGACACAAGAAATCGACTATTAAAATAAGAAATTTATGGAGCCTTTTTTATAAGGTGTCAAGTGGGTACACTTCATTTCCGATGAAACTGTTAAAAGTGTTGATATTTTTTATCAACGTCTGTGTACAGAGCCACGAGAATTATGTCACCAAATTTATTATGCCACCCATCGCATCCTATTGCATATGAAAAGTGAACATATTTCACAATAGTCAATATTTTTTTAATTTATGTGATTTTTTTATGAATTTATTTGAAAAATGTACAATATCTCAAGAACAGTTCATGCTAGCGTTCTAAAGTTTATGTCACTCGTTTTCTAAGGAAAAATTACGTGAGAAATGTCTATTTGCGTAACTTTATTAAAGGTTATGATTTTTTGATAGTTTTTCAAAATTCCACCCAAAATTTAGGGGGCTCTCAACACGTTTAAAAACAATTTACGAATTACGTTTAAAAACGATTACGTTTAAAAGCAATAGGCTTCCAGCATTCACGGATTGTAATTCTTGTACCAAATTTCGTTCGAATCACTCCATTTGTTCGTGATATATCGTCTCGTGATATATCGTTCGTGATATATATTATATATTCCGTACGAAGGGTGGCTATGTAGTATGGGTAATCTCCTACTAAATACAAGGGTGTATTTTCTAATCTACAAGAATGTAAGCAGTAGGGGTGTATCTTCCCATACAATTTTATCACTTTCATTTTGGCATATATTAGCATCAATTGCGGCCTTTGAGTTTAAAGTTTAGAGGTATTCTTAATATTTTCAATTTATTACGTTATCTGTTATTTTTTGGCAAATGTATTTGAAACTCATATATTGTAGACGGATAATCTTTTACTGATACACAGGTATATATATCTTCTAATATTCGAGAGTATAAGCAGTAAGTGTATATCTTCCTATACAACCTTAGCCCTTTTATTTTGACATATATCGCGCTTTTATTATACATATATTGATTTAATTTCCTATGTTTGTAAATCTGTCTACAAGAGGAACCAGAATATTTTATTTGTCAGATCTTCCTGGTAAGATAATTTTGTTCAGTAAGAATAGATATTCTTAAATTTTTCTAGGAGAAGTAATTTAAATATTTTTGTGAGACCAAGTGACATTTAGGCAGGATTAATGTACAACAATTTACGATATATACCAAGCAAGACAAAGCGCAAAAGCATAAGCACCAGCTTACGACTGTCATAACACGGGAGGTCATGAAAGCAACAAATAAAGGCACTATAATTACCGGTGTGGTCGAATCAGAAAATCTACTGGAGGCAAAGCTGAAACCACGCAAAATGGTTAACAAAGTAGCCGATGAAGAAGTGTTGCTGCATCGCCCTGAAGACAACCAATGAGATACAGAGGAAGTATCTGTACCTTAGGCGAAACGATGTGGCAAAAAGCAGAAATGTGGCAACAAGCATAAAAGTTCAACAAATTCAGTCATTATTATTGAGATCTTCAGAAATGGTGTAACAGTATTATCCAGAAATCGAGACACGGTCAAGTGAGAATGACCGTCCAAAGAAATGGTGTACCAAATGAATTAAGAGTGAACGTCCGATAGCGCTGTACTTAGAATTGCGGTCCAACATGGTAGAGAGTGTGCTTCATAGAATTGAGGCAATGAACGTCGAGGCAATGAACGTCGAGGCACGAACGTTGAGTTCGTGGCCAAATGGAGTCCAGTATGTACAGAATAGTGAGTGTGTTTGAGCGCCAATGACAAAAGGCAACGAAAGTCCAACATGCAGTCCAATGTACAAGACGACAACAGAGGTATGTACCAATTTGCTGTTATAAAAGGTCGAATAGATAATATTGGGCAAATATAGATCCCTAATCTCACACACCTAATCTCTCCTAATTAAATATATATATATATATATATATATATATATATATATATATATATATATATATATATATATATATATATATATATATATATATATATATATATACATATATATATATATATATATATATACATATATATATATATATATATATAAATAATAAATGTAAGTGAATCTTAATTGTATATGTATAACAATTAATGTTTATTTTAAAGTTTAAAATAGGTGAAGTTAATTGTGTACGGCTATACGATTTACGGGCAAGTTAAGAACGATAACTTAAATCAACCCAAAGATTTAATTATTATGTATAAAGAAGAAAACTCCACCTTATACTTTCTTTCACCACAATTTTAATAGAATTCTTTGAATAACAATCCCATTTAGAACATTATAGGAATTTGCACATGATTGTGAATTTTAAGTTTTTTTATATTATATACTCCGTACGAGGAACGGTTTGCTGCTAGTTTATACGTAATAAACTTGGCATTATTTAGCTAGATGAGTTTCCTAAAAAAGTAAGATCTACGAGCTTGATTTGAAAAAGTACTGTGTAGGCGAGTGATAAAATCCATCCCTCTTGTGCATGAAAGTAGCTTTTTGTCAGAATGTACGTCTATTTTTCTTACCAAAAGTTTCACCATTTCTTGTCGCTCCGAAATTAAGATCAAGTAGTCTCTCTTTACGAGTCTTGAGGGACTTCTTAGAAATATAGTAATAATTATGCGTCCAACTATATAAACGGAAGGCTTCCTTCCACACCTTGAAAACAATTTGAGTAAAAATACGAACTCCTTGTTCGTAGATTGATTTATAGTATAGGTAGATCACACATAACTCCAACGACTTTTATATCTTTAAGGAAAATAACAAAATTGACAAAATCTGTTTTTATACAGAGATAACTAGACGTATTCTGAAGCATACTTTATTCACTAAAAATATGTCTGCAATTTAAAAAATCTGATGTGGACAGCACATGACTTTTGCTGCAGACTTAAAGTCATATTTTCTTTATTTCCTTAATAATTCATTAGATTGAGTTTAATTGCACCAAATAACACTTAATTTGCATTTTTAATTCAATTTTTGTTTTTATTTGGTAATTGGACATTTTTCTGATAGCGGCGTAACAAAAATGCAAGAAATCTCAAATATCTTGAGAACGGTTAGTCCTAAAGTATAATAGAGTGTGTTATATTCTTTTCCTCGTCAAAAATTGCGTAAAAAACAAGAATTTAATTGATACATTTCAGCATACGTAGTCTTTTTTTTTAGATTTTGGCGATTTTTGCGGGCCATTTCGTAAAAAAAGCAGGTTGTCATTTTTCGAATCATACCAAAATCGAATCAGCACCAGAGTGTCCCACAAGTAACTTATCTACCAAATATTGTGAAATTTGGTCAATTAGTATTCTAGCTAGGGTGGATAAATTAACTTTTTGCGGGCCATTTCGTAAGAAAAGGCTGGCTCTTCTTTTCCGAATAGTACCAAATTCTAATCAGCACCACAGTATCTAACAGGTAACTTATCTACCAAATTCTGTGAAATTTGGTCAATTAGTATTTTAGCTAGAGCGGATAAATGAAATTTTTACGGACCATTTCACAAAAAAAGACGGGTTCTGTTTTTACGCATCGTACCAAAAACTAATCAGCACCAGGGTCACATCCAAGTGACTTACTTACTAAATTTTATGAAATTCGGTCCATTAGTTTTTGAGTTAGAGTGGATACATACATTGCACAGACAGACACACAGACGTCAGGCTAAAAATGGTTTTTTCGTATTCTAGAGGTCTCGAAACGTGTAAATCCGTCGAAAACTCGAGTTGCGATTTTCCAGTACAGTACCATGTATTGCAGGGAAAGTAAAATGAAATGTAATTTGTACATATTGTATTTCACAGAAATATATTTGTATTTTATTAACCCCTTTGATAATTTTGTCTTGTTAAATGTTTGTGCCGCCTAGCGAAATTCCTATAGAATGTCCAACCAAAGATACAAAATTGCATTCATTTGCATATGACTGTCAAATCTTGATAAAATTCTTAACTTAAGAGTTATTTTTTTTTCCATAATTGCTTAACATTTATAAATTAAAAAATGCTCTGAGATATCTCAACAAATTATGTATAATTTATCATACTTAAGACAATAATAAGAACTTTCTAAGCATTGTCACAGGGATTTATATTTACCAATATAAATGTGTATAAACCTTTATTAGCAGTATAAACATATATAAATGTATATATCTGAAATGTGCTATTTCACAGTTTACTTACATTTTTCTCTAGTGATTAGTTATAGTATCTCTCTATATTAAACAAGAAAGATCAATCATGCATAAGCATTGATTATGAAACACTTTCCAACTGAAATGTAATTTCATTTAAAAATTTCTAAAATGTGATTCATTCAGTGGTAATATCTTTTACATTACACAGTACTACAGTAATGTATTATACTTAAATATTTAAAACTGTATCGAAATATAAATCATCTGATTCTTTATGCAAAATCAATGAATATTTCATTCATATAACTTGTATTCCAGACTCCAGAGCTAAATAATTTTGTGTGAAAAAAATTCAGCAATTCTTATGTAATTCATCTTACAATCGCTTGACATATTTGCATTCTGCATATGTTAAAATTAGGCTTCCTTGAAGAAATAATAAAAGTTTAGGGATCATTTAAAATCACAACTATTGTAATTGCATAGGCACGGAATTTAGATACACAGATAATATATATGTGTATGTGTATGTACTCAAAGTATTGGGATCGTGCCGAAGATCGGAACTCGAATTTTCAAAGGATCTACACGTTTTGGGACTTCTAGAACACGAAAAAACTAGTTTTAGGAAGACGTCTGTGTGTGTAAGGGTGTATCTGTGTATGTTTCTGTGTGGATATTACATCCACTCTAATTGAAAAACTAATGGACCGAATTTCATACAATTTGGTAGGTATGTTTTTTGTGGGAAATCCTGATGTTCATTAGATTATAGTACGATTCGTAATAAAAGAATCTGCCTTCTTTGCGAAATGGCCGCAGAAATTGCCTTTATCCACTCTAGCTAAAAACTAATGAACCAAATTTAACAAAATTTGGTGTATAATATTTCAATAACCTACAAGTGATTTATATACCAAATTTAACAAAATTTTGTATATAAATCATTTGTAGGTTATTCTACTACGATTCGGGAAAAAGGAACGGGCTATTTTTGCGAAATGGCCAGCAAAAATCGTTATATATAAAAATAAAAGACTACGTGTGCTCAATTATATCAATTAAATTCCTATTTTATATGTGATTTTTGACAACAAAAAGAATAAGACTAACCCCATTACTCTAGGACTAGCCGTTCTTTAGATATTCTAGTTTTTTCGCGTTTTCGCTACGCCACCTTTGACAATAAGTCCAGCTATCAAATGAGAACCAAATTTAAGTTTAACGTGTAAATTCAATGTCATTTAAAATACTTATGTTGTGCAGATAAACTCAAATTATCATTGAATAAATAAAGAGAACGAATATGAGTCTGCAGAGAAAGACATGTGCTGTCCACATCAGAATTTTTAACAATATTACAACAATGATTTATAGAAGTGAACGGGGATTATTTTCAGGCCATTTCGAAAAAAATGTATAATCTATATTTAAAGATCCATCAAATTTTTGTCGAATAAAATGTTCAACAAATTTAAGCTGTGTACCAAATTTTAACTCTCTAGGACGTAGGAAAGTGCATTTAAAATGCCATCAATTAAATTTATCATGAAGAGTTATATAAAATTTAAAAAAAATGAAAAATTGTTATCTATCAAATTTATTTTAAAATATGAAGCCACTCCCATATGCAAAACGTTTAAACAAATGGAGAGATATTTATTATATAATATCTCTCTCTTTTCTTTCTGGAAGATATACCAAAGTCAGAATTTAATTGAATTTGTTTTTTCCCTATATTAAATAATTTTTTTAATTAAAAAACTACTTAACATATTTTACTGAATTTTTTTTTATATATTCTATGGGATAATGTGAATATTTCCTAAAAATTTCGAAGCAATTCGTGAATTTTAAATTTACTTAAAAAATGTTTGAAAAATTAGGTCCCATAGGGTTCAATGTATTTCATTTTTTCAACCCGGGTTCAATAAAAAACTAATTGGGTGATATTATTTATTTATATTCCCATAGGTCCTACAGACCGTCTGAACAACATACTAAAATTTCATTTTGATAAACTCATTTTTACGGCAGTTATCGTGCTAACGGACAGACAGACAGACAGACAGACAGACAGACAGACAGACAGAATGAACAAAGTCATAAACACTTTTCAACTTTGTTGTAAAGTGTTAAAAAAAGTAGCTGACACCGCCGCTGTTTGACAAATTTCTCGTTTTTCGAGAGTCTTTGCTTCGTACTGCAAAAACTATTGCATATAAAAATATGAAATTTGATACACTTGTAGAAAAAACTTTGGGAAATACGCTGAAATAAACCGTTTTTTGATATATATATATATATATTGCAGTTTAAGAAATATTTAATGTCAAAATCAAAGACAAAATATTTGAGCTGCGAGTTCGCGTCCTGGATAAACCAACAATAGCAAGACCACGAAAACTGTCGCCGTGTTCACGCGGAGTACGATCACGTTAAACATACGGGTCCAAAAGTCCTTCCGAGAGGTTGATGGTTGGGGAATGAGGGTACGTATTCTTGTGGATGCCTCCCCGACTGGGATCGAATCTAAATTGGGTGGCACTTCCCGGCCGACCAAACAGTTACCTTACACCTTCGGGTAAGTTGGATGGTCTGGGTAGAAGAAGAAATACGAATAACAAGCTTGAAATAGGGCCCCAGGTTTACATGATGTAGAGAACAGGACCTAAAATCAAAACTTCGGGAGCAATGCTATTTTTTCATATACAATTCTAAATGAATATTTAATCGACATATTGTGCGTGTGTGTGTGTGTGTGTCATCTGGAGAAAACTCGAATGCATTATTATCTTGTTACATTACCAAGAAATGCATCATCTTAGAGGTAGAATATTGATATCGGATTGTAAGTAAAATATACGAACACCGCTTTATATATTTTATCCTCGAAATATGGGACTGGATTTCAATAGATTAAATCCTGGAACCGTATGCGAGACTTTTTAGTGGGTTGTGTTGGCTCAGAAATTGGCATTGGGAACGATAACAGTCATCCTAAGGTAAATTCCGTAAATGAGTTCACATAAACTGAGGATATTCGGTACATGCCATGTCTAATATATTTACCACACTTAAATCAAATGGAATGTGTAGGATGCATTGGCGATCCGTATTGGAAGTCATTAGTCTTCTCCCGCTACTCTCATAGAGCTTCGATTTGCTGTTGAAGACAAGAGGGATAATCTGCACCAGAACTTTCTTAACGGTAACATAAACAACATGCTGCATTGTTGTGACTCTTATTAAACTACACGGAGTCATCCTAAAGTGAATACGCAATTTTTTTCATTCTCCATTTAAGCCCAAACCAATGTTTTCTATTTTTTGATGTAATCTGCTTTTGATTAATTTTATAATATTTCAAGGGAGTGATTGATTAACGTTGACTTCATAAGTTGTGGTAGTTTCTTCTTTATCTCAAACATTAAACTATTTTAAACTTTTAATGCTATGTGAAAATTTGTGTATTAAGTTTAGTTATGAATACCAATGAATGATGTTTGGTATTCTTTAAAAAGATTTCACATAGAAAATAATATATCCACTCCAAATGCAGAATATCGATGCATATTGCATATTTGAAGATAATGCCTACATTTTGGGTTGATCTACACCGATTGCAATAAATAAAAGTAATAGCAAAGGTTATACTGCATCATATTTACCCAGTGGAGCCACCAAGGGGGGATTTAGGGGTCATAAATAACCCTCAGGAACCCATCAAAACAAAATGAAGTTCGTAGAAATGATATCTGAAGAAATGGGATACAATATATTTTGTTACCAGCCCCCCCTCCCCATTTTTAACACTTTACAACAAAGTTGAAAAGTGTTTATGACTTTGTTCATTCTGTCTGTCTGTCTGTCTGTCTGTCTGTCTGTCTGTCTGTCTGTCTGTCCGTTAGCACGATAACTACCGTAAAAATGAGTTTATCAAAATGAAATTTTAGTATGTTGTTCAGACGGTCTGTAGGACCTATGGGAATATAAATGAATAATATCACCCAATTAGTTTTGGATTGAACCCCGGTTGAAAAAATGAAATACATTGAACCCTATGGGACCTAATTTTTCAAACATTTTTTAAGTAAATTTAAAATTCACGAATTGCTTCGAAATTTTTAGGAAATATTCACATTATCCCATAGAATATATAAAAAAAAATTCAGTAAAATATGTTAAGTAGTTTTTTAATTAAAAAAATTATTTAATATAGGGAAAAAAACAAATTCAATTAAATTCTGACTTTGGGATATCTTCCAGAAAGAAAAGAGAGAGATATTCTATAATAAATATCTCTCTATATGTTTAAACGTTTTGCATATGGGAGTGGCTTCATATTTTAAGATAAATTTGGTAGATAACAATTTTTCATTTTTTTAAAATTTTATATAACTCTTCATGATAAATTTAATTGATGGCATTTTAAATGCACTTTCCTACGTCCTAGAGAGTTAAAATTTGGTACACAGCTTAAATTTGTTGAACATTTTATTCGACAAAAATTTTATGGATCTTTAAATATAGATTATACATTTTTTTCGAAATGGCCTGAAAATAATCCCCGTTCACTTCTATAAATCATTGGTGTAATATTGTTAAAAATTCTGATGTGGACAGCACATGTCTTTCCCTGCAGACTCATATTCGTTCTCTTTATTTATTCAATGATAATTTGAGTTTATCTGCACAACATAAGTATTTTAAATGACATTGAATTTACACGTTAAACTTAAATTTGGTTCTCATTTGATAGCTGGACTTATTGTCAAAGGTGGCGTAGCGAAAACTCGAAAAAACTAGAATATCTCAAGAACGGCTAGTCCTAGAGTAATGGGGTTAGTCTTATTCTTTTTGTTGTCAAAAATCACATATAAAATAGGAATTTAATTGATATAATTGAGCACACGTAGTCTTTTATTTTTATATATAACGATTTTTGCTGGCCATTTCGCAAAAATAGCCCGTTCCTTTTTCCCGAATCGTAGTAGAATAACCTACAAATGATTTATATACAAAATTTTGTTAAATTTGGTATATAAATCACTTGTAGGTTATTGAAATATTATACTCTAAATTTTGTTAAATTTGGTTCATTAGTTTTTAGCTAGAGTGGATAAAGGCAATTTCTGCGGCCATTTCGCAAAGAAGGCAGATTCTTTTATTACGAATCGTACTATAATCTAATGAACATCAGGATTTCCCACAAAAAACATACCTACCAAATTGTATGAAATTCGGTCCATTAGTTTTTCAATTAGAGTGGATGTAATATCCACACAGACACACAGAAACATACACAGATACACCCTTACACACACAGACGTCTTCCTAAAAGTAGTTTTTTCGTGTTCTAGAAGTCCCAAAACGTGTAGATACTTTGAAAATTCGAGTTCCGATCCTCGGCACGATTCCAATACTTTGAGTACATACACATACACATATATATTATCTGTGTATTATCTGTGTATCTAAATTCCGTGCCTATGCAATTACAATAGTTGTGATTTTAAATGATCCCTAAACTTTTATTATTTCTTCAAGGAAGCCTAATTTTAACATATGCAGAATGCAAATATCTCAAGCGATTGTAAGATGAATTCCATAAGAATTGCTGAATTTTTTTCACACAAAATTATTTAGCTCTGGAGTCTGGAATACAAGTTATATGAATGAAATATTCATTGATTTTGCATAAAGAATCAGATGATTTATAATTCGATACAGTTTTAATTATTTAAGTATAATAAATTACTGTAGTTCTGTGATAATGTAAAAGATATTACCACTGAATGAATCACATTTTAGAAATTTTTAAATGAAATTACATTTCAGTTGGAAAGTGTTTCATAATCAATGCTTATGCATGATTGATCTTTCTTGTTTTTTCTTGCGACGCTACTGTATTTACCACATTTCACAAAGAAAGAAAGTTAATCTTCCCAAACCCTCCCAAAGACCCCTTCATTGACCTAAAAAGCTGAATATTTCCACACTTATAGTATTGGCTACGATACAGAACCGGTACGGAGCCGGATTTCCGATTTACCCCCTCTCCAAAGGCGCAGGAAAGTGGAGTTGAACTGTCAATTTTGCCCTTACCCGCCAGAAGATCTTTGGTGACCTAGAAAGATAAGTCCGATACTTATACTATCGATCATCTAACAGAACTTAAATTAGTCGAATTTTCAATCCTTCCGCTACTGTGGCGGAGATCATGGATTGCTTCGAAAAATCTTTCAAGACCCTCTAGCAGCCCTCCGGTGGCTTGGAAGTGTGGATTTCTACACATTTATAGTATCGACAATGGACCAAACCTAAAGGAGCTGGAATTTCAATTTTTTCCTGGAGTGGTAAAGTTTCTGAGAAGGCTGAAACTGGGCCACGGAATAGGACCTAACTGGATCATTTTTTATTTAGCTATTTCCAATACTAAGCACCACACATTGCTAAAAAATAAAACTTAAAAATTAGTTACAGCGTAACTTTCTAAGCATGTTAGTTTCCTTGTCTTTGACAGGCTTAATTACTCTGATTGTATTATAAAACAACATTAAGATAAATTGAAATATGTTAATACACATTTACGATAGTAAAACAAGCATTTACCACTGTCAGATCTTTTCTTAATAAAATCCATTACATAAAATCGTTTTATATAACAAAGTCATGTCAGAAATCCATCCAATTACGAAAAAAAATCAAATTATTAGTAAAAATATGGAATAAAAATTGTAAAATTGTATAGAGATTCATTTTTGCGAGATATTTAAAAGTAAGATTTACAACATAGTATGCAAGTTATCGTCGTACTTTCAAAATTATGTGTGTAATCTCTATTTTATTTATATTGATTTAAAACAATTTAGCCATTAAAATATGCAAACGTACATAAAAAGTAAGGTATTAAAACTCGGTTTTCTGATACTTACTGTATAAAACAAAACTTAAAGATCTTAATAATTAAAGTGGTTAACTTAAAGACCTTGTTTACACTGAAATTGAATTCTTAAAATTTTAATGTTTAAATTGATATATACCAAGAAAGGTTATAGCTGGAACTATGAAATTTGAGACATAATTTATCTATAAAAATAACATTTAATTTATCTTCAGGATTTATACATAAAAATTTAGGAACAAATCCTGAAGATAAATTTAAAATTTATGGCTTTATACGGATATATGTCACTCATACTGTATAAAAACTGTGTTTAATCATTAAAACATTTTTTTGTCTTTTCTTATCAGTATCTAACATAACAAAGGAAAATGTCTGTGTGTGTGTCCGTGCAGTTTGTGGCGGGAAATATAAGCATCGTACAACCATGAAATTTGGTACACATGTACTAGTTTTAGTATTAGTTTTTTATAGTTATTTTATGTTTTACCCCGATTTTAACCGATAATCCCACAAATCGATTCTTTGGCGACTTAAAATATTATCACAGAGTATCAATTTTGACACCCTCGGAAAGATCGGAAAACTTTTATCAACAATGTTTGATCCAAATCCGTGGGACAAATTCTTCATATTTATTTATTTATTTAGAAAATACATCAAAACTTAAATTTTCCTCTTGATCTGATATTTATATATCGTCGCATCCGAAAAACTAAGATCAGCACAGTTCTATAATTGGGCCAAAACTTTTCCACATATCTCAGAATTCTAACAACAAATGTTTTGATTTCATAGGTAATTTTAACTTTTGTAATTTAAGTAATCACATTCAGTCATCGCAGTGGACTGTCTGCACTTCAACGGAGATTCCACGTTCCCTCTCTCGATATCAGATCCATTTTAAAGCAGGTTGTGCATAATGGGTGGATTCTTGGCATTCGGGGTGAACTTCTAAAGATAAGTTTTGAATATTCTACTTTGTCTGCTTTGTGGAGGTAAGAAACGCTTTGGTGTGTGATCATAGATCGCAGGAGAGTGGGAGCTGTTAAGTTTCAACCACATGCTCATAAACGGACAAAATGAAGTTCAAAAAATATAAAAATTACGTTGTTTGCGGAAGATATGGGCAATTGTGAATCTCATTTTGTGATTTGGAGATATTATTTGTATCTTGAGATAGATTTTAGTTCAAAACAGGCGATTTGGAAATTGAGCATGTTACCTGTGTCTGTATTATTGATGTATCGGGTACTTATTTAGGACTTGGGCAACGCCTGGTGATACGTTCTAGTACCAAATAATCCTGAAGACAAACTAAAGAACATGTTCATCTACAATAAACATACCTTTATTTTGTAAACAGGGTATTTTAATTCATAATTATATCAACTTTAAAAATCTTTTACGTTTATTTACGCTTTCGTTTAATTTTTTGTTAAATATTTTAATATTTTTATTTATTTTACATGGCACATTTACACCCAATAAAATAAAATGAACATTTTGTAAAACATTTTAAGAAAAATATTCATAAATAAGAAAAATAAAATTTTCTGTTCCAGATCTTCTAAATAAACGCTCTAGAGCTGTTGGTAGACCATTAGGTTTAGAGATGAGGACTGCACGTATGCGGTCCGGGGGTTGGTGGGCGTCAGCGAGCAGGGGACGAAATCGACTAGTATTTTAAAAATACAAAGTAAAACTGTGAAATAACCATTAAATTTCATATAACTATCCCCTGTTAGTTTTAAAAAATAGTATTTATTTATAAATTAACTTCACTAGATAACAAATGTGTAAAACTAATATTAAATAACATTTTAATAAACGTAATACACAAAAAGAAATTGTAATTCTTTATATACTTATAATGTTTAAAAATGTTATTCTACGAAAACAAAATATGGAAATGTATCGTCTATAAAAAAATCTCGCCTTTGGGTGAAAAGAGATCTAAATTTTAGACAAACTGTTCTGGAATACCATTTCATCAATCAGTCAACTCGGCTAGATAAATTTTTTCAAGAAACAGATTTCTGAACTGTCAGCATTTGTCTTGAAACAAATTATAGCCTCAAGGGCAGAGTTATATTCCAAGTATGTTCATAAAACACATTTGAAAATTATACAAAAATGACGATAAAAGAATAAGAGGCGTTTTCTTTCTAAATATATTTGAAATAAATATTTATATTCAGAATAGATTAAATATATCGTACTGGATCATATAAGATACGTAAATTTTGATTCATAGCTGTGATTTTTATCAAAAATATAATGGTATTTCAAATACTAGTCGGTTTTACCTTGGGAAACATTGCATGAAGTATTCAAAGAAGTTATATAGTTTTAATGTTTCACACCATTAAAAAAAATAAAAGCTTGTATATACATGCTACTATATGTAATAATAAGTTTTGGATAATATGGAATATACATTAAATAGAAATTAATGCAAATTAACTCAAAAATATGTTTATGTAATTAAAGCATCATAAAATTAAAAATATTTTTATGCATATAAAAATGTAAATGTATTTACATAATATTAAAAGATCTCTTGCTCAAGAGTTATGAAGCATTGGAATCAGTATTCAGTGAAAGTAAATGCCTATGAAATACATCGTGTGAGCCAAATGTTGTAGAAACACGGAAAATAAACTAATATCAAAGTATAAATTTTTCAGAAAATGTTGTTTATGGTTTTATAAAGTAAAATAAAAAAAGGAAAACGACAGAACGTCAAAGGTGAAGGCAAAACCGCAACTACTGGATTACATTCAATAGACAAACATCATTAAAATGATGATAAAAATATTTAAATTTTTTAACTTATAATTCGAGAGATGAAAAAATTGAAAAGTACCTAAAAATGATTTCTAAAGGATTTAAAGATACTCAGCACAAAAAAGAAAATTTTTCAGGCACAGAAAAGGCTCTGAACAAAAAGGAAAAGACTGGATTAAAAATAATTTTATGCTAGTTAAGTGAAATACACATTGTACAGAAAAGGGAAGTTTCTAAGTGTGTCATCGATCTAAAACTTTACAATAGAAAAAATATTAATTAATAACCTGTCGTTTGAATCAGATTAATTGACTTTTAGTCGTAGTAACTTGAGTTGCAGATTTTCCAAAACAAATGAGGCATCGGAGTTGAATAAATAAATCACTGAAGATTTATGGTGTTCATACCACTCGGTTATCCTATCGCTTTTGATACGCTTGGGCGTGGATTTCAGAAATATACCTTCTTATCGTTTATCTATGGCCAATGAGAAACATACCTATAAAAAATCAGATTTCTAGCCCAATCGTTTAGGAAGATACATTGATCATGCTGCTAGATCATCTCAGCCCTTCTCATACTTTTAGAGGCGGGTTACGAAAATATAGCTTTTTTATAGTATTTAAGAAATACACGCCCATTGCAGATTACAGTATCCAGGCACCGGTTTCATGCTTATTATGCGCTCATCGGCAGGGAATAACCATTAACTGCAATGGCAGCAAGAAAACCTGTTGTTTGACGCAATTTTGCAAACTTCTATGGGATTTAACATATTTTAGCCCTTCTACATAGCAAATATAAAATTCGTATGTAATTTAGTTCGAGCTGCACAAAACGGCAAAATGCCTAGTTCAAAATTAAAGAAAGAAAACGCCATAAAGCGTCTTTCCTCAAAATAAGGAAGACACTCCTATTGCAAATACCTATTTCCCCTGCAAAATATATCTATATACTTTCATGTTCCTTTATTGAGGAGTTGGGGGAGATACGGTGATCGTGTA
This sequence comes from Amaurobius ferox, assembly GCA_951213105.1. Taxonomy (NCBI): domain Eukaryota; kingdom Metazoa; phylum Arthropoda; class Arachnida; order Araneae; family Amaurobiidae; genus Amaurobius; species Amaurobius ferox. Next base: position 114,225,891 of record OX578133.1, on the reverse strand, counting down.
TCCAGTTTTCCCACCTGTTCCGACTCCCTTAGTGGCGAGTAATGGAAAAATCCCATTTACGTATTTACAAATGACCAATGACATCACAAAAAATGTCCATATTCCCAGAGTTCTAGGAATTGGGGGAAAAACGACGATATCGTTCGATTCGTTCATATTCTTCGCACCCCATCTCTTGCCCCTTAGGGTTACATATATGTACTGTTTACATATGATTTATAAAAATGATTTTCACAGTTGATAAGCATTTTATAGGTAATAAAGCCTAAAAACATTAAAATTGCATTACACTTTATGAACTTTAATATAATGAAGATCAAATGAAAATGTATAGCTTTAAAAATCTGAAAATTTCTGAACCAACCTGCCGCCCAAGTATATCAAAAAGCACTGTACATTCGGTTGGTTGGCAGGCGATGGCATTCAACGGGGCATTCAAAACGTTCCACTATTTTCTTAACTAAAATACATCACCAAATATGTACTATATGATTCAGAAAGCTTCATTCTATGACGGTGTAACATTCATTTGATTTTTACCATTCATGAAAAGCATAAAAATTAATAATGTGGAAATTATTCTAACAGCACTGTTCACCCCTCTGTTGAGTTATTTAGTGAAGCATTCTAATTTCCATATCGACTTTTGACTAGAAACTAGGTTTCGTTTAACTATTCAAATATTACCAAGTAAAGCTAATCAGATTTTACATGATAATATTACTCGAAAAATAAATGCTTGATTTATGTACTTAATTCATGTTATAAAATCACTGTACCATATCAAAGCATAACGGTTTAGACACCATTTTTTTTATTATAAACGATTTGTTAATTACTAAAATTTAAAAGTAAAAATCTGAATCTTCAGCCCTTACTTCAAATCATATAAACTGTTTTGAATAATATTTCATGCGTGTTTTTGGTGATTAAAGATATTTTTTGAAAGAGTAATGAGATATTTATCAATAGTTTCCTCGATAGTGTCGGACTTTAGGCCAATAATATCTTTAAAATATTCATTCAAATTTAATTATCCCAAAATACTTATTTATCTAATTTATCTTAAGATAAAATCATGTACTTGATTAGCAAGAGCATAAGACAATTGGTTAAAAGTATAAACCGGTCTTAAAACAAAGGGAGACTTTTTCGTTAGAACAAACAAATATGCCTTACGCTGTTATAAAGCTTTTCTAGTGATTGTGTAATTACTACAGCAAAAGCAAGGAACAGATGGAAAGTCAACAAAAAATGATCACATACCCCATGAAGATAAGCGTTACAAATTCGAAAAAATATGAATTAAAGAAACAAATTTTATGCATTTTTGGCATCATCTGCTGTTCGTTTATAACTGTTTTAGTTTGACGAGGTTTAACACACAAATTTGCAGTGACACCAACAAGCTGGAGTGTCACGATGTCTACATGGGCGTAATCCATGCTTACCGGCCTGACCTGCCATCATGCAAAGAAAGGCCAATCAAACACAAATATCCCGTAACAAGGTAAAAATTAAATTAAGATTACCCAACGAAAGAAAGCAATACAGATAGGAAATAATCTTCTAGCTACGAGGACGATAAACAGAAAAGGAAATAATGTTCGCTGTGACGAAAAATAAAATGCAATGCTCTAGAAATAGACTCTTCAGATGATGCGGTGTCGAACATATTCGCTCCCTAGTAACAAGTGCCCCACGTCAAAGCCAGTGACTTGGGGCACTCTAGTGCAGTTAAAATGCACACAAGGTACGTACTTATAAGCAACTAGGTCAAGCGCGGATCTTTTTTTGATGCTTTGGTAAATATTGCTTAGTCTCACATCTCCTCCCAAGTTTCTCTCATAAAATATCAAATTAGTTGTTTTAGTATAAAATATTAATTTGCAAATGTATGTTATCTTTGAGTGCTACTTAAATAAATATTATAATTTAAAAGCTAAATATTGTAATCAATGACCAATTATTTACCTTTCAGATTAGGTAAGCTGAGAGGTAAATCTGGACGTTTATTCTAGGAAAACATCGCAGTGTACGCACTTTTGACTATAATCACGGGAAAAGGTTATTTAAGTAAAAAAATATGTTTTGTCGGCACAGTAATTAAGCGTAAAATTGATTCAGTGAAGGAAAGAATAATTAAATCTTATTTTATAAGGAACTTTGTAAGTTGAGGCAGTGGCGCGGGGCGGTGATAGTAATCAAACCTTTTTTAAAGAAAACAAATTTAAGTAAAGTATTAACTCATTTCTATTTTTGGACATTTAATACTTTATGGCACTGCTCATCTTGTGAGAAGAAAACTAAGTTATCGAAATCTGTATATATAAATGACTGCGTGACATTAAGGAGTAGTGATTAAATTTTCGATAGCAACGTTCTGGTACCTTTTCAGAAGGGTATCTGGCATGTGACCAAAATCTCACGTTTAGAGTCCTGTATTTTTCTATTCACTACATTATTCCCAAATAATATACATTTTAGTAAATGTCATAATGCATTTCCTTTTGTCACCTGTTCAGCTAACGTCAGAATCCATAACATAATATGAATAAAAAAAAGTTCAAGAAAATTGCATTCAAATACGTTGCTATTTCTGATCATTAAATTTAACACAAAATATTAGCTTGACATTCCAATAGTTAGAAATCACAGAGTGAATCGCGAAAATGTATCTTATAATGTTTGATATTCCTTAGACTTCAAGCTTGTTTTTTTCTGAATCTTGACTATAAACGTAAAATCTATATTTAAACTTATCACATATTGCTAGTTCCTGTTGAGTTTGGTTACAAGCAGATGAAAAGAAATCCCATTCAAGAAAATTTTATTTTGTCCTACTGAATACATATATGCTGATTTAAAAGTAAACATATTTTAAATTATTTTTGAAGAAATTTGATCAAGTACAGTTAGATTGTTGTTGTCAAACAAACTTTGCTACAAAATGTATCCATGTCTAAATTATTGATTAATAATTAAAGCATTGATACGTCGTATGATTCTAAAAATTTAAGAGATAAATTTTCCACAAGTCATTTTAATTATGAACAGTGAGCATCAACAAATACCATAGACAGACACTTTATATTTGTACAACATATTTTTCAATTTAAAACAATAATTTTTATACGAAAAAATTGTTCTAATTGTTAATTTTATAACTTGTATTCAGAATCTCCCATATGCATATGCTAAATATAATAAAAATCTCTGTATTACGAATTACCAATATATCTGATTACACATTAACCAGGTATCAATATTTTAATTAATTCAAACTATGAAATAATATTGAATCAAGATATTCGGTGAAAGAGTTAAATTGAAATAGTATTTGTTGAATTTATTAAAATGAAAACAGAAAGCTGAGAAACACCTTATATTCATGACATTATATTTCGTTGCCTTTCACCCCTCTAAAATATTTTGTACTTATCTTGATAAATATTTTCCCCATTTTTTGACTAGTGTCCAAGGTCAAGATAAATAGCAAGGAATTTAAAAAAACCGCTTCTTATAGAAGACAGGTTTGGTACATTTGATAACAAAAAAGGAATGGCCTGCTAGGGCACTTTATTTGGGATTTTTAAATCGCTTGTCTTTCAAAGACATTACTCTAAATAGCTATTTATAGCTAGTATAAATTTTCATTTTGTGTTCCATTATTTCTTATACTTTTCAAAAAGTCAGACTGTCATACATCTTTTCTCTTGCAAAATAGCGATGGCTATATAGAAACGAGGGTTTTTCTCTTGTTAGCCAAGCTTTTCTGATATTCAAAATTCAAATGTTGTGCTCGAAGTCTATGAATTAAATTGTATAATCTAATATTCCAATAATATTAATACTTAAAGAGAAAAATTAATTAATTTATGACCAATGTTTCCTTTTTGACCAACAATAAAAAAAATCATCCAATAAATTATATTTTATGTTATATTTTATTATTATATTTTATTACTGTATTTTATGTGAATCCAACTTTAACAAAACAAATGTGGCTTTCTATTTTTATCCCAATAATCTACAAACAGCTGCATAAATAAATAATTTAAATCTTGGTAGCAGTATAAATTTAATTTAAGCCATCTTCTTGGGTAATAATGGAAATTGTCAGGATATGTGTATATGCAGTCTGTAGGGGTAAATCTAAGCATTGTACGATCATGAAATTTTGTACACAAGTACTGCAACATCCCAATAAGTGCACCTTGGCGTTATTTGTTTAAATTTTGCTTTAGCCAAAATCTTCTATGCTTTAGCTAAATTTACAACGATTTTGGCCGATATTCAAATTCGAATTCGAGTTTTCAACGGAAGAGCAAGTTCTAAACATCCCGGAAACTAAATCGATCGTTATATATATATATATATATATATATATATATATATAATTGAAGGATTTTAATTTTACTTGTATCATATATACCTCAGATTTATCATTAATAGAAAATGTTCTGTATAGCAAAAGTGTAAGGAAAGTATAGCAAAGTATAGCATGTAAGGAAAGTATAGCATGTTCTGTATAGCAAAAGTGGACTAAAATGTAAATGTGCCATCAAAAAGACTATACGACAAGCTGTTGAATATTTTAAAAAGAACATTTTAAGTAAACATTATAAATAAAACAGGTACTAAATTGGTATAAAATTCCCCTTTTTCCGTATTCCATCCGTAAGTTAAGGAATGGAATAAGAATTACATGTGGTAAAGATGAGTGAAAAAAAATGTTTAACTACACATTAAGATGAAAGTATTTTTATATAAATCATATATATAATGCAGGTACTTAAGATTCCTGCTCCCCTTGTTTCCTGCATAAACATACAAGGTGTAAATATATACATGGTGTAAATTACATTATATATATATATATATATATATATATATATATATATATATATGTGTGTGTGTGTGTGTGTGTGTGTGTGTGTGTACGCTCTATCTTATTCTTCGGAAGATACAACTTCAGGGCATTATTTCACGTTAACAGGTGCTTTTTATTACACACATATGCACACGTACACGAATCTCGCGTGTGTATATCTAACGCTATAAATATTATAAATAATACGTCTTCTCCAATAATCATGGATGGAAATTTAACCCAATGTGCATTGAAATTTAAATGATTTTGAAGGGCGAATAGGATCTCAGAACATCTCGAATTATAAAATAACTCTAGCGAAAATCTAGTTGCGGGTTTCCGCATCCTCTTAAGTATCTCGTAAATTGCAGTCGCATCACGACTAAAACAGCTTTGAAATGGCTTGCGAAGGCATTAAAGTTTCGCTCCAGTTATTGAAGTGCACCAGATTCTCGTAAAATTGTAAATGCCTCCCAAAGTAGCAATACTTGTAACATGGTTTCTGTCTAATACTAAGGAGTCTAATACGGGGCTTATCCTCTGAGCGTCACTGTTCAAGTTCGAAGCAGTTAAATTAATTTTACTATTTGGCTTTTGGAGTTTTAAATAACATTTTACAGATCGGATGGTTTTATTCATCTCCAAACACCTTTCGACTTTTTAAGATAGTTTTATGGCAAAATCTCTTGTCTAGTGACTTTTCTGTTGAAACTCGATAACTGTAGACAGCATTTTATTGTGTTGGTCATAATTAATTCATACCAACTCTGTAAGACACATTCGAATTGTGACCTAAGTTTAGAATTTTTTTTTAAAAATCAGCTACTTGAGATAAAAACAAAAAATTTTAAGACCTACTAAAACCTATATAATTGTAAAAATCTTTCAAGATGAGAAAAATATTAATGTTCATATAAAAAAAAATTCTTAATTACAGGTTTTTTTTTATTTTGAAATTTTTATATTTTATTTTGTTCAAGATATTATATTTTGGAACATGAATTTCAATAATTATTAATTCTAAACAAATATATAATCAGTAAAGATTTTTTTCATTTCAATTTTTTGTGCTTTGATTAAATGATTGTGTATAAAGACACGTTTTTAATTTTTTTAACAATATAAGCATCACATTTTTTATTATATTAGTTACAACAGAGATAGTAGTTTAATAAAGCATCATTATATAAGTATTTTAATCTCAAAAGGTTTCAGGACAGTGGTAAAACTTTATTTTGAGATATGATTTAAGAAACAGAAAACGGTGTTTGAGATAAATATGGTTAGAGCTCCAAGATAAGCATAAAAATAACAGTTTTATCATTTTATTTTATCTTTTAACATCTTCAGTTGGACTGAAAGTACTGTCAAGTAGGAATGAAATATTTGTATTAATTATTAGACTACAAAATTATATAAAAAATTAATAAATGCATTATTTAAAAATTCTAAAGGTATTGTACCCTTAAGAATTTTCAATTGGCTTAATATTGATATATTAAAATAATACGTCCTCTAATTAAAAAAGTTATTGGTAGATTTTATTTATTTATACGGAAGTATATTTAAAGTGAAGTAAATCAATATCGCTTTTAAAAGAACAATTTTTAATTGTTATTTGTTTATTTAGAATGCTTATTTTATATGAAAACGATAACTGATTATTTAATAAAACAAGATATGTTGAAAATTTCCATATTATGTCTTTATTACGGGAAGTACATATTGTGTGTGTCCTTACATGAAGCAGTTACTTTCATTGTTTAGTAATTTTATATCTAAATTGCTATCAAACATATATTTAATGCGGAGCTTTCGTGCAAAAAGTAAGCAAATTTAAAAAAGATGATTTTAGTGTTTAACCAGAAATATGGCTATCTATTTTGAAACATTTATAAACATTGTTTTGTTTTTTAAGATGTTTATCTCCTACCATTTAAGTCAACAGCTCAAAACCATTGGTACGCCAGTACCGTTTAATGGAAACTTTGAAATTGAACAGATATTTCAAAAATAATTAAACATATATTTTAAGAAAGGGAAATCCGATCTGTTCGAAACGAATAACAAAATTAATTCAAAAAATAACACAGAAATCCTAAAATACCGTGGGTACATGATAAGGTGCATATTAAAACAAATTCAAAATTATTATCTTCTAGGAAATAGAAGTAACAAAATTATAACTGACTACTGGTTCATTACTGGTTATTGGAAGTGTGTACAGGGTTCATTGCCGAGTTCTGTTAAGCACAGTGGCGCCGCGTTCTGTTAAATGCACAGTCGCGCGGCATACTCAGTATGCCAGAAATTTCCCACCAGTGTGCTGCTGCACCCAAGCGAGCTGTGATTTTCTCCAATGATGCCGCGAGGTTTTATGAAAAAAAAATTTCAAATAGAAAAAATCTTTTCAGAGAGAAAATTGTTACATTTGTGACATTTCGTTGAAGAAAGACTCTCCTGACACACAAGAGTCAACGGCCGTACCGTGCAGAAAACACCGGTTCTCGTAAGATCACCGAAGTCATGCAGCATCGGGCGCGGTTAGTACTTGGGTGGGTGACCACCTGGGAACACTGCGTGTTGTTGGCACATTTCGGGCGCGGTAACCCGGTGGTTTGCACGCTGCCACAACTGTGTTTATGCGGAGTACGTTCACGTTAAACATGTGGGTCCGTAAGTCCTTCCGAGAGGTTGGTGGTAGGGTAAGGAGGGTACGGTCCCTGTGGATGTCTCCCCCACTGGGTTCCGGTCTAAATTTGGTGGCACTTTCCGGCCGTCCAAACAGTTACTTTACACCTTTCTAGTAGGTCGGACGGTCTGGGTCTCAACAACAACACCTGGCACATACCCGCCGGCCGTCCAAATAGCTACTGAAGTCTTCGAACGAGTCGGTCAGCCTGGGTCTTCAACACCTGACACACATCCCGGCCGTCCAAATGGATGCTCTATGTCTTCGGACAAGTCGGAAGATCTGGACTTTCGACACCTGACACACCCTGACGTTAAACAGAAATAAGCAATCGCTAGCCGACCAGCGTAGAACACTTGCTCTACTTGAGGTTCCAATCTCTGATGTTCAAACAATCACCTATGAAAAATTAGAGACGTGCCGTTAGTGCAAATTCATATTCATAAAGGTACCGCGAACCTAAAAATGTTGGAAATCACCGCAGTGCGCCAATGAGTTTTTCCTATAAATTTTCCTCGTTATCCACTTTATCTAATTTGTCTAATTTTTCTAAATGTTTATTTTGTAAAGTATAGTTGCATAATAAAATTAAAATAATTTTATTAACCTCAGCACGCAAAAATAATAAATCCGGTCGTTTTCGAATGCACAAAACAGTCTTCTTCGTCAGGACACAAGATGCGCAACCTTCACTAGTGAGATCGAAATTAGCGACTGATGTAAGAACAGCAAACTTGTCTAAAGCAGGAAAAAGGTTTTGTCAACGGCGAGAGAAAAAAAAAGAGGTAAAAACCAAGGAGGGAGATATAAGTGGAGAGGCACAATGAATGGACAGTAAAACACCAAAAAATTACCCACAAAAGCCATAATAATACAAGAATAGGAGGCGATGACTCTAAAATAAATTGAAGTCGATATCTGAAATATAAGAGTATAGGGAAATAAGAGTAAAATAAAATTTTGCTAAGTGAATAGCTCCAAGCAGAATGGGCTTCAGCCTTAAAAATAACTTTTTGAGAAAATTGAAAAACTCTTCTGCGTATCTCCTCTAGATGCAAAAAAAATCTGAAAAAATTACACTTTTAGTCTAGTGTATAAGAAAGCTCTAAAGATAATTATAACTTTACTATCATAACTTTGGTTATATATAAATATTAAAGTCTGTGGACTGAATACCCTTTCTGCATGGAACTATCACATGCAGGGTTTAATTCTAAAAATTTTCTATTATCGTAAAAATACATTTATACAGTTCACTTTATTATATGTGCGACAGAATGTACAATTAATTTACATAATTAAGCCTTATAGAAAATTGTAGTCTGTGGACTAAAACTGTTTTTGCATGCAACTATAAAATGCAATTACAATGAATATAACTGCTGTTAGGTAACTACAACTGTTTCGAGAACGTTATGATCATTCTTTATCAGGTGAGGTAAAATGCATACGTATTGAAGAATCAAATGCAGTAGCTGTATTTAATCCTTTGATCAAATATAGCCAGTCTATACATACCAATCCAGAACTTATTCTCTTTTCTCTTCTTAGTATAAGAAAACAACTCCCTCAATTCTACACTGTCTAGTCAGAAAATTGAAATCCTTCATGCATACATCGATGGGTTGATCTTCAAAACATACTAAAACCACTGATATTTCTTATTTGTGAAATATGGACAGAAGCACTTTGTGTATAGACTCATTTAAATCTAGTTTTTCTAAATTTTGCATGGCGGATTTTAATGTTTAATAACGGTTTCTAATAAAGTATTTGAAATTCCAATGTAATAATTTCCCTTACAAGGTATAATATTTGATGTGACTTTCATATTACTTGTATAATATAAAATTTTGCAATCAATAATTCCATCATTATTACGTTTTCATGTGTTTATTTTACTAACATAATAATATATAAATATAGAAAGTGTCGAAAAACTAAAATTTGAGTTTTCTGCTAATTTACACGTTTTAGACGTACTAGAATACAAATGAAAGACTTTAGCTTGATATTTCTATATGCATGGGTATGCGTGTCCACACTAGTTGGAAATGTAACCATTGGATTTTCAGGAATCTGCAGCTGGGAAAATTACATGTGCACCAGTACTGATTATATTTTAGTTGTTGTTGAGACCCAGACCGTCCGACCTACCAGGAAGGTGGAAGATAAGATGATTATATTTTAGTGTAAATCAGTAAATGTATCAGTAAGCATCTCTATTTTAGTTTTAAAAGACCCTCAAAAATCGAAAAGGTAAAAAATTCTAGTATATTTCACCTTGATATGCAATTTAGCAACAAATGAACGACCATATCTACTTCTAGTATGTCAGGAAAACGATTTTTAAGATCACAGTAACACTGCTGCTTGTAAAAATAACACGTTTTAACACTTTTTTAAATAAAACAGGCATGTGAAAATCAGGTGACAACAATTGTTTCGAGGGAATTTCAATCCCTCTTAATTCCAATGTCTGTTACCCCTGTTATAAATCCTTGCTTTACTCGTTCAAAATCGATCATCGATCTATTCCACTGTTTCTTGGATTGCCACCTTACAGTTCTTTCTTATCGGTTGTTAAGAAAATGCATCCTTTTAATCTGAGAAAGAGGGATCGAAAATCCTGCGAAGCAACTGCTATATGTTACTTAATTTTCATATATCTGTTTTCTTTAAGGAAGGGCATTAAGAAAGGGTTTTAAAGTTATATCTCTTTGAAAATTTATTTAGTATGCATCAAAAAACACCATGTTGCCACATTAAAATTAAAATTGCAGTAAATACAAATTTGAAAATTGAAAATAATACCATATTTTAGTGTCAATTATTTTTAGTTACAAAATGTTGCAATTCGTGACATTTGTAGTTTATTAAAATATGTCATTCTTCATTCGAACTGAGTTATTGAGAAGTTCAGCAATAATTTTATTCTTTCAAATCGAGAATAGTCAGTTCAAATGATAGGATTAAATCTTTCCGAGAAATAAACGCTTCATTGTGGCTGAGTTAAACTGCCGATTGATGTACTTTTGCTAAAGAGAAATCGCTTTGATCTAGATCCATACCAAATAGATAAAAAAAATGAAGAGTTTGCTCTCAATAACAATTTTCAGAGTGAGGGCGAGAAAAATATACACATTTTATTCTTCCATTATTTAATTAAATATTTCAGAACAAATAAACTTAAATTAATAATATATATTTCCTAAAGTAAAATTAGATGTGAAAATGTGTTAAAACGCTAATTATGAGTGTACAAAATATGGCCAATCAAGTTTTAATACAAGAGATACAAGGGCTATTGTTTTCGATTCTCAACCTCAAAAATCGCCATTTGTCTTGAAACTAAATGTATGTATCTTACAATAAAAAATATGCTTGGTAAATAAGAAATGAAAATGCAGACTTCATATGTAATGTCTAATACAAACTTTCTCTATTTTTTTTTATCTTTATTTATATTCTTGAAGATGTAAATTCAGCAAATATAAGAAAAATAATAATCAAGAATGCATTTTACTTAGATTTGAATTATTTAATAATTAATTTTTTCTGCTGTGCTGTGAAAAGCTATTTTTACATCCCCGTTATGGTAGGAGGGGGAACCCTCTCCTATTTTAACATCCTTGAAGTCTGGGAACTTATGCTATATGCTATATAGAAGCATATAGCATAAGCCCCCCCCACCTGCTTGACTTAGTGCCTCTTTCTGTATGCTTCTATCAACAATATTATTTGAAAAACGTAATAATTAATTTTGTTTAAATTACTTTGAAAAAATAAAATTGTTGCTACCTAAAAAAAATTACCGTTCATAGCTACAACTTATTAACACCGTATCAAGCATAATAAAAGACGGTGTCTGTTTGTATAAACTGAATATAAGTCTGTCAGTCATGCGGAGGGAATCTAAGCAACCCACAGCTACGAAATTCGGTAGAGTGCTTATATAATAGTAGTAGAGTAGTACCGCTTAGCATAATAATTAGATCCCAAGACACCTCAGCGAGATATATTCTATTTAATTTCTTAATCATTTTATGTTGAAGCACAATTTTGAGCAATTTTCACACAAATTGGCTCCGTGCCGTTCGTAAATAATATCGCAGAATTTATGTCTTGATACCACCGGAAAGATCAAAAAAAATTTTCAACGAACTAAAATCAATAAAATTATCAACTATTCGTTGGGAATTAAGTCGAGTTTTGAAAGTGGCAGCAACACTTGCCAGATGTATTTTCTTGGCGGTTGGCAAGGCATCGTCTACTGTATGGTATCAATCAAAACAATTTTTCAAGCACTTTCAAGTGAAGAAGTAACACGCTATAATTGTCATCATTTGGACCCATAGTACAGATTTTTAAAAATGTTTCTTGTAAAATTAAAAAAAATGCTACTGAAATGGATTCTGGTATAAGAAAGTCAAATGAAACCCCACTCCAGTTGATTTTTAAATCTAATTCACAAAAGAATAAATTTATTCACCATTATCTCATAAGCAAACGTTTTGTAAGAACATGTAACTAAAAGTAAATGATCAATATTGGTTTGGAGTTATCACGAGCGGTTTTCGCGATATTGGATATGCTGCCTTTCTAATTTGAGCGCTGTATCTTTGGAACAAATAATGCAAATGGTATCAATTTTTTTTAAAATATTTCAAATCATAATTGTCAGAGCCTATCGATATTTGGGGCGCTCGGATTAGTGGAAAGGTTTTAAATTTTTTGGATATTTTTAATTAAAAAATATTATAAAATCATAGATATTTTCAGATATTAAAAAAATGTATATGTAATTTTGCAAATAATATAACTAACAAAACGATAACATAAGCTCGTCGCAAGGAATCGATGATTAAAATGAAAAAAATCATAAAACACGCAGTTTTATTTTGTTTAACAATGTATGGTTCTTACGAGTCAAAAATAGCTGTCTCATTTGAAAATTGGCAAAATCAGACGTTGCCCCGTAGTCGAGTTTCAGCCTTTTGCGTCATCGTTGGGAATCCAGCCTTTTACGCCATTCAGGGGATTCTGGGAGACTTTAAACCCCCTCCATTTTGTTCACTTCAGAAGAGATATCGAAATTCATCCTATTTGGTAGCAAAGATTCATCCTATTTGGTAGCCAGGAGGTTTCTGGAGGATTTGAAAATACATTTTAAGAAACCCTATTTCTTCGTCGTCGTTGGTAAAGCGCAAATTCAGTGCATTAAGTTCTGTCCGATGGCCGTTACTATAAAAGTTTTACCTTCTAGGTCACAAAGGGCGCTCCTGGAGGGTCAAAAACGACTTTTCGAGTCCTTTCAAAACCCCTCGTTTCTCCGACCCCAGGAGGATAAATCAGAAATTCAGCTTCGTTAGGTTCTGAATAGTAGTCGATACTATAAATGTGCAAAGATTCAGCGTTCTAGGTCACCCGGTGGATTCTAGAGGATCTGGAAAGTCAAAAATCTGTTAAACACTTTAGACAATTATATATATGTGTGGTTTTATACGCTCATTTCTATTTATAGTAACATAATTTTATGAGTGATGTAGTTATAAGAAAGCTTTTATATATATATATATATATATATATATATATATATATATATATTCTACTGCTTTTGCATCATATCGAAATATGTTACTCTGTAGAGAAAGCAGTTGGTTGGACGGGACATATAAGATTTTTTATAATTCCTCTCCTTAATAATTTTGCAAGTAAAATATTAAGTTCTCATTCTATTCTTTTACTTATCTGTTGTTCCTTTCTTCCGAGCGAACGAAACTCAATTTGCTCTCGCCCTTACATCGATTGACTGAAGGAACAATATATACGAAGTTAAATCCTCAAAATATCCTAAAAGTGAAGCTCATTTCAGAGAAGTTGATGCTAAACTTTTCTCAGAACTCTTTCCTTAAATAACTGTAAACTTTTTTTTTCTTTTCATGCAGGATTTTCTCGTCTTGTTTACTCACCAATGCAATACTGAATCATCCTGCTTTGAAATCGGCATACGATTTATACAGAATGCATTATAATTTTAAATTAGGAAGGCAAGCTTGGCGGATTTTTCTTTGTTGTTATTTCCTATTAGACAGATACCTTAAATTGGAAATAGATCTCCCATTTCCAAGTTTGCCGATATTGTACTATTATCGGTGTGAATTTTAACGGGAATACTGGAATGAATTTTACGGCGAAATATATTAATATACAGAAGAGTGGATTTTTGAGCAGCACTTTATGCTATTACTTCCACTTTTACCAATGATGAATATAATGAACTTGAGTATGTATTAGATGTAAAATACTGAAACCTAATGTTTTGTAAAAAAAGTTAATAGATATCATATTGCATAAAACTAAAAGTTAAATTATTCCATTTAAATTTTCTCTTAAGGATGTAAATATTAGTATATTTTATCATTGACTTTTATTGATTCAAATCAGCACATTCTCTAAGAAAAGAGAAATCAAAATTTATCTAGTAGTATTGTCAGATTGAAAATGGCGTTCAAATTGTAGCGTAACAGATTGAGACGGGGTCCCCCCGGAAAACTTATTGTACCGCCACACACTCACACTAGAGGTGACTCCATAAGAGAAAATATTATTTAAGTATCGAAAATACTTTTTGACGAAATCGAAAATCCAGACATTTTAAAGATGCTGATTACGAAACATACTTTTGTAAAGGTTTAACTGTCCCAGTCGACATCAAACTGCTGATCTTCAAACTGACCAGCCGATTCTTCAACCATTGAGTTACTGAGACAAGATTCCAATTACTTCTCTTCGAAGATCGACATTATAATATCAACTGGCGTGCAACTGGCGAACTAAACGACCACCTCGCTTTGTATACGCTTCCTTGTAAAATTGGCATCCTGTGTGCTGATGATCTTAAAACTGACATCATAATTCATAGGTTTAACTAAAATTTTGCAACTGGGTATATCTCAGATGCCCACCATCATTTTCTTTAACCTACAGGGTTAATCTGTTCGGATGGCCATTGTAAAGGCTGTCTCACTGTCCTAATCGGAAAATTTTCAAATGTTCCAGCCGATGATTGAGCTACTGGGATAATATTCCAAGTTGAAGTAGACCCTATACATTTTATGATACCGTCCGTCTGCCTGTCCATTCACAATTTACTCATTAATGCAATAGTTAATTTGTTTATGCAATCACAATTTTTGTAGAAAATGCTTAACCGATTAAAAACATACTATAAGATAGGCAATCTTATTTTTGAAAACACCGTCGTAATTCTATTTGAAAATGTGTTCCTATTTTCACTTTCTCTGATAAGACTAAGCCTATTGAAACCGAATTTGGACCAAAGAATGTTATATGCATATTTAAACAACAACACAATTTTTAAAACTTTCCATATCGTACGCAGCGCGCTCTAGCATGTTTTACAATCATGTATTATATTTGTATTTATATACTAGTTACATCAAATTAATAACACTAAGATAACATAATACCAGCCCTTCCAAAATGAATTTACATTAAATACAACATTTGACTACGTCATTTATAAAATTCAATTCTTTCTATACTGTGCATAGAGTAAATATTAAGTTCTATGTAGACATCAAAATAATACACTGTAAAAAGTGTGCATTGAGCTGTCCTGTAGGACTCAGAAATCCAGTTGCTCGGTAGGAATTAAAAAGTTTTCTTATTACATAAAGAATTTAGAAAAAAAATATTTTTCGTCAGTAATAGCAAATATCATATTTGATTCAACTGAATTATTACTCTAGTCACTTTTTATACCAAAATGTGGTGCTTTAATGGTAAATAACAAAGATGGCTATTACACAATTGAAGACATTCGAGACAATTTCAAACTTTTCTAAGGATGGGAATTCACTGTCAACCAACATATTTATCCCTATTGAGATGCCCCATATCATTTTTCATACAAAATGGTGATTTTTTAATGGTAATTAACAAAGATGACTAGTATCTAGTTGAAAACAGTATTAAACTATTTTTAAGGACAGATGCATTAAAAAAATTATTTATGTTTAGTATTGTTATAAGAAATTCAGGTGTAATAAATTTAATATTATAACTTAATATGAATTTAAAAGAAATTGAAATAACATAAATGTAAACTTTCAGGTTATAATATCGCTTCCTTAAAAATCTATCGCACATACGATATTTGAATTATAGTAAAACTAACCAGCAACATAACACAGATGTTCTCCCATTCATTTTTAACATTTTACAACATAGTTAAAAAGTGTTTATGACTTTGTTAATTCTGTCTGTCTGTCCGTTAGCACGATAACTGCCGTAAAAATGACTTTATCAAAATGAAATTTTGGTATGTTTTTCAGACGGTCTATGGGACCTACGGGAATATAAATGAATAATATCACCTAATTAGTTTTGGATTGAACCCGGGTTGAAAAAATGAAATACATTGAACCCTATAGGACCTAATGTTTCAAACGTTTTTTAAGCGAATTTAAAATTTAGAAACTGCTTCAAAAGTTTTAGGAAATATTCAAATTATCCCATACAATATATAAAAAAATTTCAGCAAAATATGTTAGGTAGTTTTTTAAATAAAAATTGTTTAATATAGGGAGGAAAACAAATTCAATTAAATTCTGACTCTTCTGACTCTCCAGAAAGAAACAAGAAAGATCAATCATGCTTAAAGCATTGTTTATGAAACACTTTCCAACTTCAATGCAATTTTATTTAAAAAAGTCTAAAATGCAAAACATTTCTCGGTAATATTTTAAAACTTATCACAATACTACATTAATTTATTATATTGAAGACTTAAACCTTCATTGAAAAAAATGAACTTCATTCAAATGACGGCATTGAAATATAAATTGCCTGGTTTAAATACCTCTAAAATGCGATACATTCCACGGTAATATTTTTAATACTATCATAATACTACGATAATTTATTATATTTGAAAACTTCATCGAAAACAACTGAAATTAATTCAAATGACGTCATAGAAAAAATAACACGCCTGGATATCTCTATAAAAACAGGATTTCATTCATAATTTTCTCCCATTCATTTCATTCATCACAATACCTTAATAATTTATTTTATTTAAAAATTAAGACCATGGAGCTACAAGTAATTAAACTCTGTGCTTAAAACTTCATCGAAAAAAATCGTCCTTCTCTTTATAAAATCAATTAATATTTCATTCATATCAGCCATGCAGACTCCATGGGTTAAATTATTTTGTGTTAAAGAAATACAGCAATTCTAATACAACTCATTCTACATATTTTGCTGTTTACACTTTACATAAGTGAAAAATAGGCTTCGTTGTAGAATTAATAAAATTTGGATAATCATTTAAACTCAAATATATTGTATTTGCGTTGTTTCAGTATGTAGATGCACAGAATTTAAGCAAAAATAAAGTAGTTTTAGGACGGATACAACACTCAATATGAATTAAAAAGAACTTAAAAAATCACAATTTTGAAACAAGATAGATGCCATATATCATTTTGAAGTGGGTCATGTGATATTTTCATTTCATGGTCACGTGATCGTTTCATATAAGGAGTGTAATTATTATTTTAATTTTTATTTAAAAAACTACTGAATATATTTCGCTGAATTTTTTTTTATATATTTTATGGAACAATTTGAATGTTACTTAACATTTTCGAAGCAATTTACGAATTTTAAATCCGCTTGAAAAATGTTTGAAAAATTAGGTCCCATAGGGCTCAATGTATTTCAGTTTTTCAACCCGGGTTCAATTCAAAACTAATTGGGTAATACTTTTCATTTACATTCCCATAGGTCCTACAGACCGTCTGAACAACATACTAAAATTTCATTTTGATTAAGTCATTTTTACGGCAGTTATCGTGCTAACGGACGGACAGACAGACAGACAGACAGACAGACAGACAGACGGACACACAGACAGAATGAACAAAGTCATAAACACTTTTCAACTTTGTTGTAGAGTGTTAAAAATAGATATATTTTATAATAAATATCTTTCCAAGAATTTAATTTTTTTTATCATACCAATGAGTAAATTATTTTCAACGATCATAACCAAGTAGGTCATATAGTACGAAAGATAGAATCGATACCGTTATAAGTAGAAATGGGTGAATAACACTTTTCTCGAATTCGAGGATTCTAATCAGGCTGTGTAGAGTTAGTGAGTTTGTTGCCAATGTTAATTTGACGCAAATGAGCGCTATTTTGTAAAAATGTTAAGATATTACATAAAATAGTTCTTCACTTCTGCTGGACTGTCAAACTGTGGGCTGCAATCAGAAATAATTTTGCCATCTGCAAACCCAGCAAGCTTTTTAATATAAGGAGAAATTTATATATTTTATTTTTCTACAATTTCTGAATGAAATTATAGTACAAATTAAAAATGTTTATGTTTAAGTGTGATTTTTAACAAGGGGAGGCATCTTGGCATGCATTTAACTAGTATTCCTATTTTTCAAATGCCTGTAAAATGTATTTAAACTTTAAATGTTATTAAATTTATTTTCTAATCTACATTTTAAACGTGTTTTAATATTTATTAGCTGCGCTGGCTCTTTTTCAGCAACTACAGCAAATGATATAGTTCGCCGAGAGATAAAATAAAAAAAATATATTTCCTATTGAGATATATGTTCACTTTTCATATGTAATACCATGTGATAAATTTGGTGACATCATTCTCGTGGATATAGCTCGTTCCATTCATGAAAAAAGATACTTTGAGTAATACTTTTTTATTTGAACGCCAATAGTCATTTATCTGCTGTAAGAATAACTTACTTCTCTGTCCATAACGCTTCGCGAGATTTTGGCGACGAATTTGGTAGAATGTCGCCAACTTTGCGACTTTTTAAAATGTTGCTAAATTAAAGATAAACTCGCCAAATGTATAGAAATGACGCTAAATCAATGAAAATGACGACTCATTGAAGAAAATTCAATATCTTGGAAAGAATATAAATATCTACTATAAAAATAATCTATTTTTTTTTACTGTAAAAGTAGTAAATTCATTGCATTATATAAGGAAAATCATGTGCTCCCCACATCAGATTTTTTTTATGTATTATCTGTTTATCTAAATCCTGAGCCAAGGCAATTACAATATTTTTTATTTTAAATGATGAAATATCCACTGATTTTACATACAGAGGCAGACGATTTATATTACAATGGCGTTTTTTGAATAAAGTTCATTTTGTTTGACTAGCATGGAGTTAGAAAGAAGAAGATAAAACTACTATGGAAGAAATGCGTAAAAATGCCATAATGTTTTGAGAATTATATGTAGGTGTCGCTAGTACTAGTAAGGTGGCTGCTATTGCTAATTGACACAACAGAAAGGCGTAGTATTTAGTATATGTATTTTTGATTAGTTTTAAATTAAGAGTTATCTAATTATGTGTATAATTAACCAGTATTTTTTCAAAATAGTAGGATAGAGTACAGAATCTATGGAGATAAAAAATAAATTGAAAATTAAAATAATTTTGAATGAGTAGGAATATTCGTTATTGCTTCAGTTCTAACTTGCATTGCGTTAATTATTTATTTTTACAAAACTGACAGTTTAAAAAATATTTTAGGTCTCTCGCCATAGAAATTCATGCAATGCAGCTTATTCCAGCGCCACCTAACTTATTGTCTTACTCGATATTGGCGTTTTCTCAATGTGAAGTTTTAACTCCGTACTTTTACCTCCATTGTTACTGGCATTGTATTTTTTTATTGTCTTTTTGGAAGTTTTAAGTTTTCAAATATAATAAATTACTGTGATATTTAAAAAATATCAGCCCTGAATGTATCACTATTTAGAGACACTTAAATAAAATTACATTTCCAGTTGGAAAGTGTTTTATAATCAGTGCTTTATGCATGATTGAACTTTCTTGTTCAGAACTATTTTAAATTACAAAAAGTAAAGAATATGTTTTATTCGCAAAAAAGGGGATATATAAATTAAACAGTGCATGGCTTACAATAAATTTCAATTAAAATAACGATTTTGCAAACAATTAAATGTAAATACACCTGTACACGATAAATACATATTCGGAAAACGTTCCTGTTTGAACAAAAGTTTCAGCTGTGTTGTAACTCAGGGTGCATGACGTTTCCTGCTAAGGTAAAGAAACTTTTCTCGCAAAATAATAAAGTATTCCTTTAAGATAAAGAAATTTTTATTTATTGAAATAGCACTTTTTTTTCTAAAATAAAAGAAAATGTTCCATGTTGAAAAAAAAATGTTCCTTACCTATGAAGAAACTTTCCTTGTAAAACTATATTCTATTACTTGTACATTAAGAAGGTTTTCTTCACTGATGCATATTTTCTTCTGAAATTAAAGAATGTATTATATATTCAACAGGAAAAGATTCTTTATGTAAAAATAAAACTTTCTTTTAATAGTTGAATATAGTATTCTTGCCTGAGGAAACACTTTTTAACAGTCAAACATAATATTCTTACATTAAGAAACGTTTTTTATTGAAACATATATGCTTCTTAAGTAAAAAAAATAATCTATGTTGAACAAGAAAGTTTCTTTACGTATAAATCAAACTTCTTTTTAAGTTATTTCTTCTTATTATTAGTCAAAATAATTAATTTTCCATGAATATGTTTTCTTCAGCGATGCATAGAGTAATAATAATTTGTTAAGAATGTAATCTATATCAAAAACTAAAACTTTCTTTATGTAAAAAGAATCATTTTTAATGCAGAATGGGATCGAACTTCTATTGCATATACCAGCAATCATAAATCAATTTCTCGTATTTAAGAAGCCATAAGTACAGAAAAGCCGCTAACTGTAATGGATGAAAAAAACTATCTATGTGCAATGTAAGAAACCTCTGGGGCCAGACTAAGTCAGCCACACTAAATAGCTGGCATCAAATTCTAAATATATTGAGCTCAAGCTTTGTGAGTTCTAAACTCAATCTTCTCAAAATCTGATTCGGGTTGTGTGGCATAAAAGAATCTTACACCATATAGCAAAATTTCTTTATACCGTTATTGGCTGTTATGTGATAGTGTTAAAATGCCAAAACCGGTTCACGGAGAATTGTACTCAATTCAAAGTTGTCTCCCACTTTTAGGTGAGTTTTTGTAAATTTAAATCGTAGAATACCTTCTTATAAAGCAGTAGATGATTATAGTCCAATAAAACACAATTTTCCTATCTCTACATTCCTATCTCTACCGATGAAAATCAGCTTGACACAGTTATACAGTTATATAAATTGATTTGAAACTTAAGACTCCACCACATATCTATGTTATCTGTTTATTTAATGCTTCTTGAATGAAAGATTTTAAACGCTCTCACAGGAATGAGTTAAACAACAATTTTGAAGTTGAAAGTAATAATTTAAAAGGTTATCTATTTTAACACATTTAACATTTGGAGGTTTATATTTTGGTAGCACAAATTGTTAAACATGGTTTAAGCAAAACTTTTGACAAATACAAGTGATCAGTACTATTTATGAAAAACTGCATAATATATTATGCTCAATTGTATGATATATCGGATTCGTTAAAATAATAGTGGTAGAAAATCAAAAGTACAAATACACTGGCTTTCAAAAGTGAAGCACGGACGGTAAAATCAATAAAAATGGAAAAGTAAAGCTTTGATTAACTCAAAAATTGTACATGAAGGTAGCAAATATGTTTATATATGCATTAAAGAAAACAAGAACTATGTACAAAGATGAAAAAAAAATATTTACTTTTCGTGCATTATATGATGACGTCACATTTGGGTCATTAACAAAATTCTGTTTAAAGGCAAATAAACCAAAGAAAACTTACATTAATATGATATGTGACCACCTCGGACCTTCACACAAACTTGACAACGATTTTTCATGCTTTGAATGAGGAGATCAACCATCGCAGATGCGAGCAATGGCCATTCCTCCAATAGGGAAGTTTCCACCTCTCTGAGACTGACTGGAGGAGGTAAACGTGCAGAGGCAGCACGCCCGAGGGCATCCCAAAGGTTTTCAATAGGATTAAGGCCGGCGGAATACTCCGGCCACCCCATACGAGAAATGTCCTCACTTTCAAGGTATTCATCAACGATGTTAGCTCGATGGGGAAGGGCATTATCGTCTATAAGGAGGACATTAGGACCAATTGCTGCAGCGTAGAGTCTCGCAATGGGATCTAGGCCTTCACTCCGATACCGCGCAACCGTCACACAACCGCCTTCAAAGATGTGCAGCTCTGTGCGATATCCCATTGAAATTCCAGTCTACACCATGACGCTGCTACCTCTGAATTCGTGATGTTCGATTATGTTCTTGGTCTGATTGTGTGTACCTAGTTCTCTACAGGCCCTTACACGCTTATCATCTGATTCCAAGGCAAATCTGGACTCGTCAGTGAACAGGACGCTGCACCAACCTGAGATAGTCCAATTGGCATGTTGACGACACTACTTTAATCTTGTCCCTCTGGCTTGGACGGTTAGTGGAACACAAAAACGTGGTACTCGAACCTACAATCCCTTCACGTGGAGCCTTCGACGTACAGTACTGGCAGATATTGTCTTACAAAGTGCCGCTGCAGCCATGGATGTAACAGTTGTGAAGGTCGCTCGACGAGTCCGCTTGGCTACTATAGCAATTGTTATAGTGACATTTCGAATCCTGGTCACGGCACCACTTGTCGCAACACAATATCGTCACGAGAACCAAAGACACTGATCCGTCTCTGGGTATACACCGAAATATATTAATAGTAATTATTTAGAAGTACATTGAGTATAGTTAATAGAATTTCAGGTTCAAGGAATATTCGTAGTTAAAATTACCACTTACTTGGGAGTTATTCTAGAAACTCACGACCGCACAATAACCAAGATTCAACTTGCCCCGGCCAACTATAAGTTAGCTGGAGACAGGCACACAATGATTTCAGTAGGTATTAGCTTGGAAAATATGACAATAATATAATTCTTCAAATACGCCTTTATTATAGATATTATGAGTTAGAAATAAGTTATAGCAATTAAA
This sequence comes from Amaurobius ferox, assembly GCA_951213105.1. Taxonomy (NCBI): domain Eukaryota; kingdom Metazoa; phylum Arthropoda; class Arachnida; order Araneae; family Amaurobiidae; genus Amaurobius; species Amaurobius ferox. The sequence continues at coordinate 114,203,264 of OX578133.1, read as the reverse complement.
TATTTTTCATTCGATATAAGAAGATCTCAATAAAAATATCCACCATCAGGAATCAATATAACCAGTATTGTATACACATAGAATACATGATCAAAAGATTGAAAATAGCCTCCTTACACATAATTCAATATTTCAATTTAGATCTTGAGAGATTGTATAGAAAATTATGAGAGACAGAAAATTAACTCTTAATGTAATTATTCAAATATATAAATCTATTATCAAATATTTTGTCTCTCCAGGCATAAATTATTCTCTCTGAAGTCACACTTAATTTAGAAATACCTGTAATACTATGTAGCGTCAAGCTGTGCACTTAATACTACTCTCAAGGGGTTCTAGAAGAACAATGAATTTCTCCTCCCAGAAAAGTTCCTTCCGCACCATGACAGAAAAACCACATATTCCAGAAATAGTTCTGCCTGGTCTGAAGATAATTGAACCGCTCCGTACTAGGGTAGAAATTCCGCGTAAATCATGTAGGCAACTCGCCCGATCTGTAGAACTGATCCGCAGGAATATCTGACAGGATTCAATCAAAAACCGGACCGCTACATCTTAGTTCGGAATTTCCGGATTCTCTCGACTAGGCTACTTCAATAAAACTCCAATTTTGATACCTGAAATGTAAGAGAAAAATTTAGTAATTTAGAAGGGAAAGATGTCCTGGCCATCTTCAGATTATAGATTCATTGCGAATTATACTATAATCCGACACAAAGGTCCGTTAGGAAAATTCCTTTGTGTTCCAGCATAAAAAGAGAGACAACCGTGAGGTCCTCTCCTCACGAAATCTCAGGGCCAAGAGACAGAATCTACTGCGAAATTCGCTATTACAGTCTGGCGAAATTAAAAGCGATTGGTTAATCAAAGGCGCGCTTTTAAACTTTCTCTCCTGGGGCCGTTCACGTCACAGCCCGCAGAGGCGAAAATCAGCCCGGGCATGAACCAAATAAAAAAGAAATCTGCAGCGCGGCATCCAACCGGTCGAAATCTCACGCTGGCTTGCAAGAAGCGCTGACATACTTGGAATTATAAAGTGGGAATAAAAATAGCCTCTCAGAGAGAACAGATCTATGAAGAAATACAAAATGTCGAAATGTCACTATAACACAATATACCGATCATCAGAGGGGGTGGTAACCCTTGAACGACCGGGCACAGGTCTCCGGACAACTGTTTGACTTGTTTAGAATTGTTTACATAATCATGAAATTACCGAATGATCAACGCAAAAAAGTAGAGACATCTTTGATTGACTGTCCTGCTTCAATGCGTCCGACAGTACCCCAGCACCCACTCTCTGCCATTCGTCTTCTTTCAGCCATAGAAACACGAATATCATTAAAAATAATCCTACAAATGTTATAAGCACTTCGTATCAGCATTTAAATTCACCTCCTCAAACCCTTCAGAATGCTTGCGTGTTCAAAGACTGCCTAATTAGCATATATCCGGACAGCCAATCGTGATTGGCTGTAACATACGATATTTGCATACTGCCATCTACATTCGCAAAGATTTTCAGCCACTCAAATTCAAATACGCTTTCGAAAATAGAAAATTTGCATTGCTGGAGTAAATTTTGAAAGTCGGTGTAGATTGCATGCAGCCAAATAAGTCGAATACTTATGCGGCCTATTTGCAACATGTGGATCTACTACTCTACGTAGTAATTACTTTTATAAACATATTAAAAGTACAGATTTATATGTTTCCGGGTTTAAATAAAGGCGATATGAAATTGAGAAACTACTGCCAGATTTAATTAAATGTAGTTATTAAAACAAGTATAACGAATCAATAGACTTTGTTGCTGAATAACATGTACAGTACATTTACTCAAAAATGTATCATTCACTTTCTTAAACCAAGGAATTCCTATAAACCAGCTGCATATATTTTTATAAACAAAACTATCCCGGACTAAATTCTTGTAAGATAAATCTAGATAATCCCGATCTAAGATAATCCCGATCAGCTGGCTTAAGCCCGAGAGCCGATCTTAAGCCCAACAGTCCTTCAATATTTATCAAGTCTAAAGTATTGTATTGCAAGACTGAAGTATTGGCCATTATAATATAGATGTGTCTCTACAAATATAACTAGCGTTTGGCATTACTAACATAGTGGCACATAAATTTAAAGAGTTACCTGAAGAACAACTTTATCATTTTATAGTAAAAAAATGGCAATAATCGCTTAAAACTGTTCGAAAAACTTAAATTATATGTTTGGTGTAAACTATGAAAAAATGCAAAATATAATTATAGTTAAGATTTATGCAGAAAGGATATTAGGCTCACAATTCCATACGATTTCCCCTGCATTAAAAACTTTATTGTACTGCTGAAAAAATAAGCTTAATAACTGAAGATATCATTGATTACACCATTTTCTTAACTTAATTAACTCATTATATAATGGCAGTTGTACTCGATTTAGCATTCTGCAGGGTAACCTACAATAGAGCAATGCTTAAGACACAAAACGACAAGTAGCAGAGTTCAAGACAATAAAACTGAACTGTTTTAAACAATGTATTCAGGCAAAAGGGCACCAAGATTGACGTAAAGCTTGAATAATTTATATGGGACATAAATGTTGCCACACGCATCGACAAGTCACATGACCATTGCGGTCATGGGTACCAGGCAGCTACACCGCCTAGTCTATGTGTGACCAATGAGGACAGAGCTGTGGTCACCAGCCAATGTGCCGAAGGTATACGAGGGGAAGTAAAAGAAGAGGAGCCAACAGTAGCAGATGTAAAAAGTCAAAAGAAAAATCAGAGATGTGCGAGGTCTAAATAACCTTTCAATTATTTCCCTCAGTTTCATTATAATTTGTTATTTATTTCAACGATCCTAACTGGTTCAATTATTTAGACGACGAATCACCGGCCTAATCAGCATTTTGTGCGTTCCTACTTTTAGAGTAGGATAAGTTTCAGAAAGAAGGTGATTGAAGGAATTCAAATGAGTTAGAGTTCGTTGAAAGTTAGAGACGAGGGAGAATTCTAAGGGTGTTTTCAAGAGAGAGTCTGGTTAGGTCGTGAGTCAAGAGTTGGCTTGGATTGAGTGCTTTCTGTCTGGCTTGAGTTCGTGAGCTGATCGTGATTATGTATGTTGTCGTGAAGGAGGCCAATGGTAAATATAATAGCTAAAGGATCATATCCAGTCAAGTGTGAGCACCAGGCTAGTTATAATGGTAGTAAATATATATAAGGTGTAAATTAGCCGGAATGTGTATAATAAGATTTAATGCCTCATATCATCCATGAAGTAAACAGCAAGATGCTGTAATTAGGTTAAAGAAGAAATTTAACAATTGCGCCCGAAAATTAAAAGTCGATAACAAAGGAAAAGTTGTATTTCATAATAAAATTGTTGAAAGAAGTCAGAAATGGAAAATATTTTCGAATAGTTAGTAGCAGAGTTAGCGATGGCAAGGAAGACAGAATTCAGTTTTAATGGGGAAGGATCAGCGACAGCATATATGAAAAACTTAGAAAAAAGATTTCAAAATACGTCGAGAAGTGACGAACAAAATTTAGCCATGGTAGGAGATACGTTGAGCGACGAAGCGGTGATGGAATATTATCGCAGGAAAAAATACAAAACATGGGCAGAATTTAAAGAAAAAATAGAAAGAAGCTTTCAGGAAAAGTAGAACAAAGTTGAACTTGAAACAGAATTGTATAGTGTAAAACAACAGCCGACTGAGTCCGTGAGGGAGTTTATAATGAGGAAAACTGAATTGAATGATAGCTTAGAATTAGAAATAAGTGAAGAACGCATGATTGAGATAGTCTATGAAAGATTGGGAACACCAGCTTAAGATTTTTTCTTTGGCAGAGTGCCGAGATCTTTTGATGAGTTCTATGAAGTAGCAACTAAATACGATGCACGACATTCGATCTAACGGAAGGAAGTAAACAGATATAATTCAAATAAAGGATTTAGGAGCCAACAGAGACCACAAGCAGGTCCAAATAATACCTGTAGATATGGGTGTAGTGCACATTTTAAAATAACTTAAAGTACCACTTTAAATATTGATTACTGCATTGATTACCATTAATACCGCACCTTTGAGAATAAAACATTGACGTTTATTTATTCTTAGTTGCGTTGATTATTTAATAATACCACTTTACCATCATATGAGAATTATGCAAAAGCATATTAAATTGATTTATCTAAATATGACCGTAAATTATCACACATCGTGGAACTCATTAAAATATGCGTTGTGCCTCTCATAACCCCCCAATTTTATCTTTAACGAGAGTTCTGTAAAGGAATATTAATTAACATACTACTAAATTAATTGCACCATTTTAGCGTTAACAATAAATCATTTATTAACAACATAGATCACTTAATTACTCAAATACAACAATTATTTTTCTTATTCGCGCCGGAGAGAGACAATTTGAGACCATTAGTTAAAAATGTCTGAAATGTATTCAAGACCTTCCACAATATTTAATGGGAACATACTTTCACTTTCGGCTTTGGCCATAGACCACAATTCTTGCATCAGCATATCGTACTGGCCATAACTGTACGTGTTTGGCACCAACTCGTACTTCCAATTGCCTTGCAATTGATCTAGCTATTCTTTTGGAATCTCTACGGAACACTCTACAACACTTGCGTAACACTTCTCTACTGCATCTCTTTACTGTGCGGTCTCATGGAAAATACTCGAGAATCATCATGGCATGCTGCCCTCTTGCTTCGGACTTCATCAACTACTTCATCACTTGTTCCATAACTGCTAACTCTGATCAAGTGATAATTCTCGTAGAAGTTGTATAATATCATCTCGTGGTTGCCACCTTTTTTTGCCTGAGATCGTCGACACCTCTTTGTTTCTTATTGGTAGCCCTCAGGGCGAAGCTGCAAGCATCTTCTCAACTGGTCAACCATTTTACCTTTTTACCAAATGTCGTTGCTTCACCTTATCCTTAGAGTCCTTCAATACACCTGTCTTTATGCCCCTAAATTCATGGTTTCTGCTGACCTTTGGGTCAGCGTGTTGTAAAAACTGGGGTCATTGAAACTGAAGGCATTATCTGACGTTTCAGACACAATAAATAACGTACATAAAGCTGTCTCATAATAAACTGGTGTGAGATCGATTTCTGATCTCACACATCTCCCCGCGGACAAAAAAACAAAAAAATCACATCACCACCAATAAAGTTCGAGTCACTGCCAACTCTGTAATTGGCATTTTTCCTTGAAGAATGTTCGTCAGAGAACTGAACTCCAAAAAAAGTCTTTTTGTGAACACCAAAAGTTTGTAAACACATATTATACACTATATATAAGTTATGCACTCATTAATATCATATCAGGTCGAGCTTTCAAATCAAGCAAAATTTAAATTTTGACTAATTTATGAAATTTTAATCAAATATATGCACATTCACCTGTAAATGTTACACACTTGTATACAATTACCGATACTTTTAACATTAATCAACCTTTTTTTACAACTTATACAGCATTATTAGTTTCATATTATATTTTAACGCAATTCCTTATTCATTGATTTAACACATTTTCATCATTGCAATTTTCAACACAATATAATTATATTTGTTTAGTCTTTAACATCATAGTACCAACCATAAATATTTTTTAAATCAGAACTCTTTAAATACTTTAACACTTCATATGGAATTGACAACACTGGTCCGACATTTTTCTTTTAAATGCCTTTTTTAACAGCGAACGTAAACAACAGGCTCTCCACTGGAATGGTGACAGTTAATTGATTGATGGATTTGCTAATGACAAAATTATTATCTTCTTCCTTTGAGCAGAAGTGTTCGAACCTCCCCGACCCCTTTCAAGCGCTTGACTGACCGCTAGTGACTGCACCCCATTCGATCTATTTTCTTAAATCGCTTTTGCTAATCGAAAGATTTCGTGAAAAGAGATTTCTCAACTCTACTTTGAAGAATGACTGAGCATTTTTTTGAAGACGCGTGTTGTTGACTCGCTCAACAAAGGATTCTCTGATCAAGTATCGTAAACTTTTAATATCCCATTCGACGTGTATATAAACGTTGACTTAACATACTTTAAATACACATTTCCTACCCATTATTTTATCATTATGCTTTTATTTTGCCTATCATTTTTCTATTAATGCATGATACACGTGGTATTTGAAATACCCCTTATTGCATTTTTGTTCCTCACGAAATCTCTTATTTAACTTTTTATTTAGTGTGGTGCCTTGAGCTAACTTGTATTAAATATCAAAATTCTTTTTAGGTGCCTTTCTATCACTTAACATTTGATTTGAAACTGCATTTTATCAACTATTTTAAATCATTTTACTGTACTATATTATATTTTAAATTTTAATTAACTTCTCCATTCCTTATTGAGATTCTCTCTTATTATAATTTTTTTTAAATGCCTTTCTTATGACTTGCATAAATTTAACATTTTTAAAATTTTTGGAATTTTATTTTGTCTAAACATTTTTTTTTATATTTAACTCTTTGCTTAACACTCTCATAACTTTAAAATTTGTAAAAAAAAGTTCCCTAAAAAAAAATTTAGAAATTTAATTTTTGTCTCAAAAAAATTTTTTTTAAACTTATTTAAAATGACTTACGTGCATTATTTTACTTATTTGAAAATTTATTTATCCGCCTTGAATGTAAAATCTCACTTAAATTTAATTCCACCTTTCGTAACGATTTGTTTACGTTCCGAAAATATGCTAACGGTTGAGTAACTTTTCTCCTGTATCCACAAATTACTACTAACTTCCCTTATCGAAGAGTGGAGATGTATTGCGTGAGTCTCCACTCTTCAATAAGCGAAGTCAGTAATAATTCGTGGATACAGGAGAAAAGTTACTCAACCGTTAGCACATTTTCAGAACGTATTGCGTGAGTCGTTCATTCCTTGGCGACGTAGATTCACACTAGTAAACAACTTCGTGATTTATTTACATATGTTATTTTTTTTAATATCCTACGATTTTAAAATACTTTTATTTTCCTTAACCGCGGATTTATTTACTCAATCCTACAATATTTATCATATTTATTTATTTATTTTTTATAACTTTGAATACTTGGCATTTATGACCTTTCACAACGTGCGATTTATTAAGCGATTATCCTCGTAGAAGTTGTGTAATATCATCTTGTGGCTGCCGCCTCTTTTTTTGCCTGAGATCTGGCACACCTCTTTGGTTCCCCGGCCGTCCAAATAGCTGCTCTGTATCCTAAGGATGAGTCGGGCGGTCTGGGTTTTGAACACCTCTTTGGTTCTTATTGGTACCCTTCAGGGCGGAGCTACAAGCATCTTCTCAATTGGTCAACCTTTTTACCCAATGTCGTTACTTCACCTTATCCTTAGAGTCCTTCGGCCCACCTGTCTTGATGCTCCTAAATTTATGGTTTCTGCTGACCTTTGGGTCAGTGTGTTGTAAAAACTGGCGTCATTGAGACTGACGGTATTGTCTGACTTTTCAGACACAATAAATAACGTACATATAAAGCTGTCTCACAATAAACTGGTGTGAGATCGATTTCTGGTCTCACAATGGGCAACCAAGAATAATGGGGTCACGGGACACCCAAAGAAATGTAGTACAAGATAGAGGTGATCAAAGAAGGAACTTTAGAGAATGGCAAGTCAAGAAGGAAGAAAGGCCAGCTAAGCCCATACACACAGTAAATGTGAAAGACAGTAAGCTACCACCCTTAATAAAAAAGTGGAGAAACGACCTGTTGAAAAGTTAAGAGTTCCTCACTTGAGGATGCAGACGAAAAGTACATTGAAAGAAGAAACTGTAATCGAAGATTTCAATTAAAAGTAATTAGGAAGGATCGAGCGGAAAGAAACTTACAATCGCAGGGAGTAGGAGAGTGGACGCAATTATTTGAAACAGGTATAATTGAAGAGATAATTTCAAGCACTGAAGTTAAACCGGTTGAAAAAGGAAAAGTCTGAAGTGAAGGTGAAAGGTGAATTTGAGATTCAACAAATAGTTGAAAAGAAGTTTGAGCTGCTATCAGTTGAATAGAAGTACGAAAAAGGCCCAACAAGAGGAACCGGAAAGGAAATCCGGGTTCGAAAATGAACTCAAATTGCAAAAAAGAACCGAGTTCAGAGGAAAAAAAGAACTGAATACTATAGAAACCAGTGGGGTAAATGTGTCGGATGAAAAGAAAGTACTGATTGGAATCAACAACGACCAAGGGAATGGACAGACAGAGGGAGGATGCCAAACCAGGACCAAGCCCAAACAGAACATCGATGGATGGAAAATTCAGACTGCGAATGTCAACGACCACGGTAGCAATCATGGAAGGACAGGCCCCCAGATAGACGAAAATAGTGGATCCAGGAACCAAAACACCAACAAAGAAACGACTTCAGATATTGAAAAACAACTAATTAAGTAACAAGTTTTTAAAGTAAAATGTAAATATAGTCTGATTTGCTAGTTGAAAAATATATAAAATGAATTTTTTTAAAAAGTATTGTATTTGAAATGTTTGACATAAGTTCTAAAGTTAAAATTCTATTCATATGTTTGAAATAAATTTTAGAAGTTAAAATTCCATTGAAGTTTAAAGTTAAAATTGTATTGCATTGTACTTTAACTAAGTTTTAGGAAAATTACATTGATGTCCGCGAATAAGTTTTAGAAATTAAAATGATATTCATGTGCTTTAAGTATTTAGAAATGAATATTTGAAATAGAAATGTATTGAGTAATATGCTAGAAAGTTCATTGATTTTTGATATGTTTAGAATTTAAGAATTGAAAATTACGTGTAATTATACATTATAGTGAAATCGTAATAGATTGATTTAATGATTAAGTAATCATAAAGCATTTGAAACTGATTTAATGTTACGATTTTTAAAATTTTTGAAACTGTATAAGTAATATCGGTATTTCTACAGCATGGAAGGATAATGAATGTACTTTGGGTTAAAAGTTAGATAGCGTTTGTTTGATCAAGAGGGTAGAGGAACATGAAGGTTAGATCGTGAATCTAAGGGGTTTTGTTGGGTGTGTAAATTGTAAAAATGATAGGAATGGGAAGTATGCAGTACGAAAATAACTTGATCAAAGGGATCGGATGAGGTAAGTGCACGATGTTATGATTGAAATCAGTTGAGGCAGAAAGGTTTATTTTTAAAATGATATAAGATTAGATGTATGTAAATGAAATTGAAGTACGTAAGGTCAAGGCAAAATAGAAATGGAAGAGTGGTTCCTAAAATAGTTTATAATCAAAAAATGTATAAAAGTATAGACTGAAATGTATTTCTATTGTCACAGATCTTATTTGCATAAAAAAATTGTGATTTATGTGCATATCTGTTTTATGTTTCGCGATCATTCTAAGATACCGTCTAAGGTCCAGTTCTAGATCCATTGTTAAGAAAATTTGAAAAAGGCTAATTTTGTCCTGGATTGGGACAGTTTTTTTCCTTGGATAATTTCAAATTGTTGTAAGAAATGATCGCATGGGGTCTTTAAGCAACAACGAAAGGGTTGATTGCTCAATGGCAATGGAAGAAGTTAATACCCATCTTAGAGCTGCCACTCTGCTCTGTACAACTAGCCTGGTGAAGGTTGAGGTAATTTTGCACGGTCGATCCCGTTTAGAGTGATCTCGCAGGCAAAATTTCATGTTGGTTGGGTCGTGTGTGAGGTCTAAATAGCCTTTCAATTATTATTTCCCTCAGTTTCATTATAATTTGTTATTTATTCTAACGATCCTAACTGGTTCAATTATTTAGACGAATCACCAACATAATAATCATTTTGTGCGTTCCTGCTTTTATAATAAGTTTCGGGAAGAAGGTGATTGACGGAGCTCAAGTGAGTTAGAGTTCGCTGAAAGTTAGAGACGAGTGAGAGTTCTAAAGGTGTTATCACGAGAGTCCGGTCGGGTCGTGAGTCAAGAGTTAGCTTGGATTGAGTGTTTTCTGTCTGTCGTCAGCTGATCATGATTAAGTATGTTGTTGCGAAGGAAGCCGATGATAAATATAATAGCTTTAGGATCATATCCAGTCAAGTGTGAGCACTAGTTAAGGGTAGTACAATGTATAAGGTGTAATTTAGTCGGGACGTGTGCTATAAGATTTATTGTCTAGATCATCCATTGATTTAAACAGCCAGATGCTGTCCTTATGTTGAGGTCCATAATAAAGATTAGTTTGATTCTATCCATTGCATTCCTGTATTATTACCCTTGGACCGAATGTAGAAGTCTCAAAGTTTGAGTTAAGTCTCTATTGACCTATAACATATCCAAATAAAAAGTATCTGGCATATATAGTAGTAGAATAGAGTATTTACAAATATTATGTTCGGAATTAACTTTACAGATGTTACTTTAAATTGCTGAAAGATTGAGAAGTGCGAAAGGTTACGGAGATGAGCCTGGTTAGTGAGTTGCTGTACATGGTCCAAAAGGATAGCCAAGAGATACTATAAGTTAAGTGTTATCGTAAAAATGTAAGCTGTGCCAGCTTCAAGAAGGCCCCGGCTAAAGATGACGTCTACAAACGACTGAATATTCCACCCAACAACAGGTACTCATTTTAATGCCTATGAGGGAATAACTTATCTGCTAAATTATGTTTTGAATTTCAACAAATCGCGCATTGTCATCATACTAGTCTCCATGTTAGGTTAAAACCTCAAAATATATATGTATACTATAAGCTGTAATTAAATGTTTAAGTGAAAAGGAATAAGTTAATAATTAAGTAGCCAAAAAAAGTATCATCATTTAAATGATACCTTGTATATCATCATTTATTTAATATCTTGTATATTAATATTTAACTTTTAGAACATAGTTTTTATAGTTCGACAACGGAAAAGGGTATGTTATTTGTCGGAAGAAATTTATTAACAAACATTTCATATATTTTCTTTCACAACGGCAATGTTCACTGCTAACTACACTACACGATCGTCCATAAGCTTCTAGGATAATTAATAATAAATACAATTTCGTCTCATCCCACATTATACAAGGTGTTTCAAAATGATTACATGAATAAGTACTACATTGAACAATTGGCCGTAGACCCCCAGGTTCCAATTTTAAAAATGCTTTAAGGTAGACTCTCATCGCATGAAAATTGTGACCATGTGATACCTTTTTATTAAAAGAATACAGAATGAAACTTTTTATATGGACTCTCAATTATCATACGATCAAAATTACCCGAGATATCATTAAAAATTTCGACGTACAATTGGGGACTGTATAAAATTTTTAGAGATAGATACGCGTGTAAATTTTTGACAAGCAATTTTATCTAACAAAATTAATTTGTTTTACCCTGAGATGTATGTTTTTGCCATTTTTTTATCTGGTCAAAATTTAAGTCTTATGAATTTGAAAATTTTTTCAGAGCCAATTTTACTTATTAGAGAACAGGGCTTTTTCAAAAGACCTAAATTAATAAGGAATAGTTTGCTAATGGGAACTTTCCCTTTAGAATGCCCATATAAAAAGTTACATTTTTCACATTTCACTAAAGCATATCAAATGATCAAAACTGCAATAGTCTGAAGGTCTATCTTATTTGAAACATTTCTTAAATTAGAATTGCAGATCTGTGACCAATTGTTTAAGATATAGAAAAGTTTAAGAGTAGGCAATCTTTTACAGACACTCTGTATATAATATCAACAGTTACAGCAATTACACACATAGTACAGACGGCCGACCAGATGGCTACTCATGTCCTTGTCGACGAGTCGGTCGGTCTGGGTCTTCAACACATAGTACAGAGGTGAGACTGAATGCCATTATTGTTGTTGCTAAGCCTTGACCTAGAAAGTGCTAGATAAAGTCCAAAATATCACGCCACCCATAACGCCGCCCTCACTATACAATGCATAAAGCAATGTTGAATGCCATTAAACTTGACAATCAAAATTAATGTGATGACAGATACCTAACCAGCTGAATTCAATATAATTTAAAATAACTTTTAAAATCAACGACCTCACTGTACAAAGCAAGTAAAATAGTTCTTTGAGTTTGGCAGGGGCTAATCATGCGTAATATCCTTGTCTGTAAATTTATTTGGTTTGTATTTCTACTCATTGCGCGCCACCGGACACACATTATGCTGCATGCGGTCGTTACTTCAAACGGTACTGGCAAGTCAGTTCATGACGACATCACAGCTGCTCGGTAACATTCTTTGGTAAAGTTTGACATTGGAATCATCGAGTTGAAACCATGGTAAAACAAAAGTCAGAGGTGAAGTTGTGGCTGCTAAGCGAGTGATGAGAGAGATATTGAATTTATTATACAGCCTGTTTTCGGAGAACTTGTAAGCACGTTTGCCATTGCTAGGGGCTTGGTAGGCCTCCTACCTTTGGTTGGCAGGAACGTTGGGTCGCATAAGATGATGTGCTCATTTTGGGTCTGGTTGAATCGGAAGAATATGCAACTCGGATAGAAAAATTTCGTAAGAATCTGAGTTCTCACAAATTATTTGATTAACAGCCAGTGGCGGCTCGTGGTTTTGAAAACGGGTACAACAAGGAAAACACAAAAATATTTTTTTAACTTCAGTTTACCTTTTCTTCTTTGTTTTTCAATGTTATGATATTTTTATAACTTTTGTTATTTTCAAAGAAACTCTCGAATATATAATTTTAAAATATTCGGCTTTATTTTTAAACAACGACATTTATTTTAAAAGACCCCCCCCCCCCACAATATATGTTTTCCCAAGGTCCCAGGTTTTCTCAATCTGGCTCATCCCACGCACTTATCATCATCCTGCGAACAAGAAAATGACTGCAAATTGCACAAAATATCACCAATAGAATACACAATGTTATCTCAGAGCACAATATATAACAGGTGACACAATAAAAAAAATTATATAATCTGTAGTTGTTATTCCCCCCCCCCCTAGGATAATACGGAAAAGTCGCCAAATAACCCTTAGTTACTCAACGCAACGTTAGGAATAGCTAGAAAACAAAGTGCCTTATTGGCGCTTTATCACACATTCAGAAAACTATCTTTTTAAGCATTATGCGAAGAAATCTGCTACCTCGACGAATCCATTAACAGGTAGCATGCGTGACGTCTGGCAACAGGGCATGCGCGTAAAGAGACGACAAATTTTATTGCCAGTCTTGCTGATAGATTTGCATTAAAAGGGCTTGAAATACAGAAATTTCTATTACAATGAAAATTAAAATGTAGCATTCGTATTCTACAGTATGGGCATTAGTACAGTGTACATTAAAATGTATTGTAAAAATGCATCTCATTAATTTTAATAGGTGAAGTGCATCTTCACCTAATGAATAGCCGCAACTGTTACAAACTATCATACCTGAACTGTCTAGTTCTTTGTATTTTCTGCATTTTATCATCACTCACTGACAATGCCGCTTTCAACACTCAACACATTTTATTTTATCCCTTTCTATATTTGACATATTTCGAAATCTGATATCACAATGTTTCACACCAGTTATAGATAAATAGTACACTTGCTGCTTAATACTAAACTTTAAAGCACTTGATTTGTGTTTACTTCTCATGTATCCGTATAAAAAGTTGACGTGTTTTATCATGTATACAAAATTTATAATTATAAAAAAAATATCTTAATGTTTTAAAATGTCGTCTCATTCACTATTCTCCTGATTTAAAGCAAACATCCAAAGAATTATATTATAAAACATGAAAAAGTATTAACAATATTTCGTGTTCACCGTAAATATGTGAAAACAAGATTTGTATCACATATTCCTCAATCTGTATAATAATCGAAAACACAGATAGAAATCGAAAACACAGATAAAAATCACTTACCTAATAACTCTTATAAGAATTCGCGTAATCCGTCCAGCATTTACTCAGCTACCCGTTTGTATTTGCTTCGTCTGATTAGTTTCAGGCCTTGAAATAACGAGCCGTGGAAGAGATAAGTGGCGTGTTGAAATAAATGCTGAGGGAAATGCTGCCTGTCTGCGATTCAACGGAATATCTAATGAGCTCTCATTTATGCTACATAGACATGTTTCTTAATTGAATCGGAATAGATTCTTATTAAGACAGACTTTTTTCCCATAACAGAAAATATTCCTTATATCTCATATTCTTTAGCAATATGGAAATGGTTTCTTTACAATAAAGACATTTTTCATAACAAATGCATTATTTAAAATTGCTTTTATATCAAAACAGTTTGCTATACCTCTCGTTAATAATTGTATGAAAAATAGTTCCTATTATTCTATTCTTGGATTTCTAGGGAGTTCTTTTCTGCCGAACAATAGAAACTAAATTTGTTTTCGCCCTTTCTTCGATTGACAGAAAGAACAATATATACAAAGTTAAAATCCTCAAAATATCCCAAAAGTAAAACTCATTTCAGAAAATTCGCCTTTTCTCAAAAGTTTTTCTTAAATAAATGTAAAACCTTTTTCTTTCTCATGCAGAATGTTTTCATCGTGTTCCCTCACCAAAGCAGTATTGCATCAACCTCTCTGGAAATCGCCACACGATTTATTCAAATGAAACAGAATCATTTTATATAATTGTTTAACGAATTTTCATTTCTTTCCAGCCCCTCCAGAAGCATCCCGCGGTAACCTCAAATCCTGAATTATCTTTGCACACTTATATTATTGACTGCAGTACAGAACCTAAAGAAAATAGGTTTTCGAATTACCACCATCCGGGCCCGGAGAAAACGGAAGTTTCAAACAGTCTTTAAATCTGAAAACCCCTGGCGACTTACAAGGCTAAATTTTTGCACACTTTTAGTATAAACCGTCGGCCAGAACCTAAAGTAATCGGACTTTTGATTCCCCGTGGGCAGAGATATGGGATTTTTAAAAAATATTTTCAGACAATCAAGCAGTCCTCCGGATGCTTAGAAGGCTGAATCTTTGCATTCTTATAGTATCGACCACTGGGCCGAACCTAATACAGCCGGATTTTTAATCGGAGTAGACAAAATAAAATGAAGAGGCATAAAGACTCTCAGAATCCTTCCAAAGCCCTAGCACTCGACCACAAGGCAGAATCTAACTTAGCCAATTTTCAATTGAGACAACTATTTTTGACGCTAAGTCCCATACATTGTTAAACAAAATACGCTTATTAAAAGAATTGCATTGTTAGTTTCCCTGTCTTTGACAGGCTTAAATAATAATGTTATAATTTTAAACTAGAAAATCAATTCTTGACGTTAATGAAATCTGCGGTTTCCTACGAGAGATTCAAAAGAAAATGTACGTATCTCCGCTTTCAAATTTTCACATATTATTTGTTCGAATTCAAATGGAAATTAAATTTATTTATATAAAAACTCATACTTCTGTATATAAATTCACTATTTGAGTATCAGTTCATTGAAAAGAAAGAACAATATTTTTAACTTTAACTGCGTATGTTTCAAAACAACAAATAACATATCAAAAATAAACTAGATCACAAAGTAAACTGCGGCCAAATTAGAGTTATTTTAATAAACATTATTAGCGTAATATTTAACGTTGTGCTTCAGTTTATTAATAAACAAAATTCATACATATCGTATCATACATATCGTATCTCATACATATCGTATAGAGAACGAGATTGTATGGATACAGACACTGTATCATACAGTGGTCATGGCACTTGGCCATCTCACCCATTCTCATATGCTTTAGTTGGGGTTACCCTTTATAGTGCTTATCTGGAAAGAACAGTGGCGGCTCGTGAGTTGTAGCAGATGACGCAGGATAAGCGCTGCTTCACTTAAAGTTATATGCTAGACAGGTTATTATTATTATTACTTGTCGAATTTTTCAGACTACTTTGACAATTTCTAAATAACATTTGACAGCACTTGTGTCAGTAGCGTGATGTGTTTTAATGATGTTCGTTGTCAAAGAGGAGGGGGAATCCCGCCACTAAACTAAACCTGCTTCACCCATTCCTAAAAACACAAGCCGAAACTGGTCAACAATGAGCAATATATCTATTAAAAGTCAGGATCCCAATTCATGCAGTTCTAAAGATATTCATATTCCTAGCTCCAGGGATTAGAGGGATACGATAACCATACCGCTATGTCATACTGACCCACCCCTTCTCACTCCTTTAGAGTTACATACATATATTAATTATTATTTACTCATGACTCTAGGTGAATATTTCTAAAAACATTCATCTTCTCACCTCGAGAAATTTGCGAGATACTGGGTCATGCATCTTGCTAATGACACCTAACCCATTTTACCACTTTAATGATTGGTTACGAAAATCATCTTCCAATACATATTTCAATTACCTAGCTCCTTGTTAAATACCTACTACGGTACAGAAACTAATAAAGTCCGTATTTTGCCCCCCCCCCCTCACACACACACTTGATGGAGAAGAGGGGTTTCGAAAAGCATTTCCAGATCCTCCAGAAGCCCCCCTCCCCGGTAATCTAGAAGGATGGATCTTAGCACATTTATAGTATCAACCATAGGACAGAACCTAAAGTAGTCGGATTTTCGATTATCCCCGGGGGGGGGGGGGAATTATGGTTTCTTAATGTCTTTCCAAACCCGCAAGCAGCGCTTTGCTAGCTTAGACGAAGGAATCTTTGCACATTTATAAGTATCGACCACTGAACCAAACCTGGTGGAAACCTGATTCAAAAGTCGTATTTTTGATTTTTCTCCAGGAGTGGAAAAATAAGGTGCAGGGGTAAAATCTTTTAGAACTTTCAAAAAGCCCCGGCCGAGGATCTAAAACAGCAAAACTGAGCCAATTTTCAGCTGATACAACTATTTTAGACGCTATGCACCATACATTGTTAAACAAAATAAAACTTATTAAAAATGTTGCAGCTTAATTTTTAAGCTTAATTCTTTGATATACTTTTTGTTTCAATTTCTCACACCACATTTTCATATCCCCTTTTCTGTTTTTCCGGTAATCTCGAATCATCCAGGATAATTTTTTGTATTTGTGGCAGGTTGAAGTATTTTTGCATCTTTCCTATACTATTTTTTTTCAAACTAAGGAAAAACCTTTTTCACCAGCACTTTATATTGTTTTCAATTAACGGATTTATACCCAAACATCCAGCTCTGAAATAATATTACTTTCATGAATATATTTTAAAATAGATTTTTTATTTATAATTTGTTTAAATCATAATTTTCCATTATAGATAGTTGGCCACAATTAGGCTAATTACACAAATTAAAACTATACATATAAAATGTTTTGAACCCGTGGACATGATAAACATATTAAAATCGCGTCTTCACAAAACGCTTCATGTAAACTTCTCGCATTATCTATGTCATAAATGTCTTTTTGAAATTGAGAAATCGGGCATTAGAGTCAAGCTTTTGAGATATATTTTTTCTTTCAATATTGAGCTAAAATTTGCATCGAATAATTTAAAAAATCAATTGATGAATATAATTTACTTAAGTTTTAAAAACTTATACCTAAATTTACAATCATGAATCTCACTGAATATAAACTATCCGTCTGAAATAATAGAAAAACAATGCAATTTCTTTTCATCCTATTAATATTCAAGAAAACTAACTTTTATTTGATATTTCGCCGGCAGTTCAGATGAAATTGGATGACTTCTTTCATCTTCTGTTTATATCAAATTCTTATTAGTTGGGGAGACTGGGACTGGTTGAAACACTTTTTACATCTCAATTTTTTTATGCCATGCAAATTGGGAATTAAGTAAAACAAATACACCACTAAATAGAGTATTTCATTACCTCTTTACCAGTAATAATACAAACTTGATTTGAATAATAGTATGGCTTTAAAAAATATTCTGAAAGATTGGAAATGTTACAACTAACCCCTTTAGTGAGGTAGGTTGTGACACATTGCGGGGTTGGTTGTAACAGCGAATAACCTCACAAAGGGCATAGTTTGAGCCACGGATATGTCTTTTGAAGTCTTAGGGACTAGCCTACTAATGGTTACTTTACCCGTCAGCTGAATCACCAGATTTACAATTATGACAAATGTAGAAAACATTTCCATCTGTGCATTTTTCGTGGCTCCAGTTCTTATAGTCAGTTCACTAAATCCATTTCTCCCCACTACGACTGTTGTTGTAATCTTCCAAACACACCAAGCAGTAAAACTGTTCTTTTGAACCTGAACTACTCTTGGAGATTGAGTCTTGGACAGATTTATCAGACTTTTGAAACTTGATTCTTTTTTTACATGACCTTTTTGCAGGCTTCTTCACAACTTTTGGTTTTGTCTTCAGTGGTGCCTTAGACTTGCCTTTCCTGGGATCTGCTTTTTTCTTTGCTTCCATCAGGGTCTTGTTACTGGCGTATCTGTTAGTATTTCTGCATATATTTTCTTTCTACCCTTTGTCACAACTTTTCTAGCATCGGCCTTAGGAAAAGGTTGGACAACCTCCGGCGAAAAGGCCAATGTTGCTGCTGATGTTCGTTACGGATCATTTTGACCGGATGTTGATGGTTCTGGAACTTTTGACAAAATAGAAATATTACCTCACAAATAGAGATAAAGAATAAATTTTTCCTCCGCAAATTTTGATAGAATTTTTAGAAAAAATATAAAAATAAAATAATGTTAAAATTCACATTTTTAGAATTTTAACTCTACAACTATTGCCATTAAAATTTACAATTTAGGTTACAATTCATATACAAAAATTTGGGGAAGACAAATTAAAGAAAAGTATATTAGGAACATATACTGAAAATACTAATGGCTTTGTCAAATGGTTTTGTAGGTATTTCAATTTAAAAACGTTATCTTCAAAACACTAAAGTCGAAAAAATGCATTCATACTCCTATTCAAGCCTCATAGGGATTTTGCTATCTTGGGGATCTAGGAGATATAGAAGAAAAGAAAAACGTCATTTTGTTCAGAAAAGCCTGAAGTACTTTTTCATTTTATAAAAATAAATAAATTAAATTAAAAAAAACGAACAAACTGCGATTTATTGACCCAAAAGCGGTACCAGATCTACTAATCTTTCATTACTGCAATATAGATGACCCCAGTCGCTCTGTTACAACCTGCCCCATGTTGCGCCATGTTGGATTTGAATATACCACCGAAGTTAGGCATAGACGACATCCGTGATAATAGGCTTGTTTGCAGCATTATAATGTATATCATAACGTGGTCACAACACAGAAACCATCCTTAACAACAGAAATACACTTACAACAAATTTTAAACAATCGTGATGTTTTACGTACCTCGCTTTTAAAATTATTTGCTTCTGTACGTGTTGCGTTTGACAGAGCCGTATCAAAAAATGTTGGTAGATAGCAGAACCTCCTGGGCATCGTTCCACTAAGCTTCGAGATTTTTAAGTAATCCATAAAGGAGTAATCGCAAGTGTTACAACCAGCCCCGGTCTCCCCTACTATGGTAATGCAAAAATCACACGACTATGAAATTTAAAAAAGTTTAATGCATAGTTTCAGAGTAAATGTGAGCAGTACGCAAGCTCGTATGCTAAGGCGTCACGAGTGTCGTCTGGACATTACAGAACACAAGCCAACTGTTAAAGCATACGCCCACAGTGCACAAATCGGTCACATTCAGAAAATGGCTGCTTTTCTTCTGTCAAAAAGTTGCTACAACTTTTTTTTCTTCTACAGATTTGCATGCTTGCTACTAATGATGCCCAAAGTACAAGTGAAATGCATCTAGCATCCTAACTATATACAGAACGAAATTTTAATTTATTTTATTATGCACTGCATTCTATCTAAAACAAAAATTTAAATTTTAGAATATTAAGAAATGCTATCACCTTTCTGTTAACAACACTTTTAATCTCATTTCAAAACATAGTGCACAATTAAAGTAAAACAGATGTTTGGTTCATAGAGTTAGAAAGAAGGAAATAAAACTGCTACGGATAAAACGCTTGAAAATGCCATAATGCTTCGATAATTATATCTAGGTGTCGCTAGTGTTAGTAAAGTAACTGCTATTGTTAGCTGACACAACAGAAAGGCGTAGTATTTGTATATGTATGTTTGATTATTTTTAAATTAAGAGTTCTCTAATTATCAGTGTAATTAACCAGTACTTTTTCATTGTTATAGGATAGAGTACAGAATATATAGAGATAAAAATAAATTCAAACGTAAAATAATTTTGAATACGTTGTTGTTGTAGAGACTTATCCCCCGTGGTGAAGAGCTCCCAGCACCACGTCCCTAGACCCCTGGTCCCAAGGTGGAGGGGAGAATATGCAGCTTCACTTCTATTGAGGCTCCCAAAGGGCAGAAGACGGACTTTGCCTCGACTACACAATATCCATACCCGTTGGCGGGATTCGAACCCATAACCCAGCAATGCAGCGATCAGACGGAAATGCTTGCCCCTGACCGCTCGACCACCGGATCGGCTTGAATACGTAGGAATATTCTTTATTGTTTCAGTTCTAATTTGCAGTGCGCTACTAATTTATTTTTACAAAATTGACAGTACAATGTAAATACAACGCTACATATAATGCTGGACTACCCATCTTATCCCAGAGTCACTTGAATTGTTGTTTCAAACGACATTGGCGTTTTCTTAATATGAAGTATTAACTCTTTACTTTTACATCCATGATTTGGTCACTGAATCTAAACCAGCATTCAGCAACCGAAACCGAGATTCAATTCCCTCGCCGAGTAGGCCGAATATCGAATACTAACCGAATATTAGGTGCATCTCCAATCGAGGCCAAACGTTAAAGTTTCCAAAAATAAGTGCAGCTTATTAATATGAAGTAAGTAATTTTTTGTCAATATTGATATATAATTGAATTTATAAATAAGTGAAAATTAAAGTCTGAAAAATAAGTTAACGTAAGACTGATTAAACATAAACCATTTAAACTCCATTAAAGTTAAGTAATTAATTTTGTCACCATCCATTGCGAGTTATATTTACAATAAGTGTGGCTGAAAACTTAACTTATCAGAGCTTGAGGAATACATTAAAGCTATAATAAATTTATATATAAAATGATACAATAACGTTAGCTAAATTCTTAGGTTATCTAGTTACTTTCCTTATATACACAGTATAGTGTATGAGGAAAGTATTGTGATGGGGGCGAAAATTCGAATTCGAGATTTCGACGGCACAGCACGTTTCAAGCTTCCCTGAACACGAATCGAACCTTTATGAGATGATGTCTGTGTGCGTGTGCGTTTTGGAGACTATATATTATGCACGAATGAAGCCATTCGAATGAAATTTAGTACAAAAATTATAACCCGTGAATACTGGAAGCCAATTGTTCGTAAACGCACTCGAATGTTCAGAACTCCCTAAATTTTCAGTAAAATTTTGAAAAAATCATCAAAAAATCAAAACTTTTAATAAAGTTAAGCAAATAGTCATTTCTTATGTAATTTTTCCTTAGAAAACTATTGACATAAATTTTAGAATGTTGAACCAAGATACTTTAGGTAATACTTTTGTATTTGAACGCACATAGTCATTTATCTGCTATAAGAATAACTTATTTCTCCGTCCATAACGCTTGGCGAAATTTTGGCGACGAATTTGGAGGAATGTCGCCAACTTGGCGACTTTTTTAATGTCGCCAGATTAACGAAAATGTTGCCAAATTGATAAAAATGACCCTAAATCAATGAAAATTATGACGAATTCTCGAAAATTCACTATCTTAAAAAGAATATAAGTATCTACTATAAAAATAACCTATTTTTCCTTCCATAATAAAAGCTGCCTTTAAAAAGCTGCCAAATTGACGAAAATGTCACCCAATTGATAGAAATTCGCCAAACTGATGAAACCGACACTAAATTAATGAAATGACGACTAATTGAAAGTTCAATATCTTGGAAAGAACATAAGAGTAGACGATAAGAATAAACCATTTACGTCTGTCCGTAACGTTTGGCGAGAAATTTAGCGGGACGTTGCCAACTTGGCGACTAATTTAAATGTCGCCAGAGCGACAAAAATGTCGACAAATTGATATAAATGACGCCAAGTGGGCAGTAATGTTTCGCAAATTCTGATTTCTGTCATGACGGACTTATCTTCTAGTAAAACTATATAACTTCTAGTAAACTATAAGAAATGCTCTTCTCTCCGTTTGTCTATAACACTTGGCGATGCATTTTGGCGAATAATCTAGCAAAATACCACCAACTTGGCGATATTTCGCCCCAGATTGACGAAAATATCTATAAAATTACAAAAACGACGCTAAATTAATTAAAATGACGCTTAATTATTGAATTATTAAAATATTTTAATATATGGACTATATCGCTTATTGAGTATGCTATCAATATTGATAATTGTTTACTTAGAGTTGCGCGAAATATAAGTTAATTGGGTACTTTGAAATAGTTTTACATGTTGTCATCCGGAAAATTGCCAAATGTACAATTCAACGATAAAGGCACAGTAGCGTGGATCTTATACATTATTTTTTTTACTGTAAAAGAAGTAAATTCATTGCATTATATAAGGAAAGTTATGTGCTGCCCACATCAATTTTTTTTGGAATGTTGTTTCAAACTTGAGAAACCATTCATAGGATCACATAAAATGATACACTAAAATTCTGATGTAGGCAGCACGTGACTTTCCCTATATAATGCAATGAAATTACTTTTTTCACAGTTTTAAAAATGATGTATAATATCCCCGACGCAATGTTTTTAATGTTGAATTGTACATTTGCGCCTTTGTGGATGACAACATATAAAAAAATTTCGAAGTTCCCAATTAGCTTATATTTCGAGCTATTCTAAAGTGACAATTGTCAATATTAGTAGCATTCGCAATAAGCAATATAGAGCATTTCTTAAAATATTTTAATAATTTCTAAATTTGGCATCGGTTCCGTTAATTTAATGTCATTCTGGCAATTATGACTATATTTTCCCCCATCGGCAATAGGTTGCCAAATTCATTAATTTAGTCGACAAGTTCGCCAAATTTATCACCAAGTGTTGCACACAGACTGAAATAAGATCCTTTTTAACACTTTACAACATAGTTGAAAAATGTTTATGACTTTGTTCATTCTGTCTGTCTGTCTGTCCGCCAGCATGATAACTGCCGTAAAAATGGCTTTATTAAAATGAAATTTTAGTATGTTGTTCAGATGTTCTGTGGGACCTATGGGAATATAAATGAATAATATCACCCAATTAATTTCGGATTGAACGCGGGTTGAAAAAATGAAATACATTGAACCATATGGGACCTAATTTTTCAAACATTTTTTAAGCGGATTTAAAATTCAAAAATTGCTTCGAAAGTTTTAGGACATATTCAAATTATCCCATAAAATATATAAAAAAAATTTCAGCAAAATATATTCAGTAGTTTTTTAAATAAAAATTAAAATAATAATTACACCTTTCATCACGTGACCATTATATGAAGAGATCACGTGACCCACTTCAAAATAAAATATGGCATCCATCTTGTGTCAAAATCGTAATTTTTAAAGTTCCTTTTAACTCATATTTAGTGTTATATCCTTTCTAAAACCGCTTTATTTTTGCTTAAATTCTGTGCATCTACATACTGAAACAACGCAATTACAATAAATTTGAATTCAAATGATCATCCAGCTTTGATTATTTCTACAACGAAGCCTAATTTTCACTTATAGATAATGTAAATACCAAAAGATGTAGAATTAGTTGTATCAGAATTGCTACATTTCTTTAAAGCAAAATTATTTAGCTCATGGAGTCTGCAATATAGCTGATATGGATGAAATATCCATTGATTTTACACAGAGAAGCAGACGATTTTTCGATGAAGTTTTAAGCTTAGAGTTTAATTACATGTACCTCCATGGTCTTAAATTTTTAAATAAAATAAATTATTATAGTATTGTAATGAAAGAAATGAATGGAAAAAAGTTTATGAATGAAATGCTGCTTTTATAGAGAGCCATGCGTGTTATATTTCGATGACATCATTTGAATAAATTTCATTTGATTCGATGAATCAAAATAAATTTTCAAATATGATAAATTATTATAGTATTATGATAATTTTGAAAATATTACCGAGGAATGTATCACATTTTAGAGATGTTTAAACCAGGCAATTTTTATTTCAATACCGTCATTTGAATGAAGTTCATTTTTTTCGATGAAGTTTTAAGTTTTCTATTAAAATAAAGTAATGTAGTATTGTGATAATTTTAAAATATTACCAAGGAATGTATCGCATTTTAGAGATGTTTAAATAAAATTGCATTGAAGTTGGAAAGTGTTTCATAATCAATGCTTTATGTATGATTGATCTTTCTTGTTTATATATAAATATCTATTGGAAAGAATTAAATCCACGAGAATGATATTAACAAATTTGTCGCATGAAATATGAACATATTTCACAATATTTAATACATTTCTTAATTTTATGTAATATTTTTGATAAATTTATTAGTAAAACGTGGAATATCTCGAGAACGATTCATGCTCGCTTTCTAAAATTTGTCATTAGTTTTCGAATGAAACATAATATAAGAAATGGTCATTTACGTAACATTATTAAAAATTTTGCCTGTTTAATGATTTTTTTTCAAAATTTTTATCGAAAATTTGCCGATTTTCCGAACAAACGATTACGTTTAAAATCAACAGGCTTACAGCATTCATTAAATGTAATATTTGTGCCAAATTTTTTCGAAACATTCCCTACATTCGTCAGATATTGCATTCACAGACTCATGGACACATAACGTGCTCTTTGTGGAAAACTCGAATTCAAATTTTTGACCCCGTCACAATACTTTTTCAATACATTATACTATGTATATATGGAAAATAATAACTAAATTCTTAAAATTTATTTAATATTGATGAATGTTATTCCAAATCTTAGAGTGCATTAATATTATGGTTCAAAATTTAACAGTAATATTAGCTAATTTCTTAAAAGGTTATCTAGTTTCAGGGATGTTGTTGCAAACCTGAGAGTGCATTTATAGGGTGATATAAAATGGCACAGTATTAGTAGCAAAATTCTCAAAGGTTATCCATTTTCAGGTATGTTGTTGCAAATCTGATGTATGTATAGGGTGACTCCATAAAATCACTTAACTTCTGTGTATCTTAAGAAATATAGGATGTGGTAAGTATTTTTAGGTAAGGATTTGAAGTCTGGTGACGATAGACTGGCTATAGCTGTATGTAACACAATATTTGTATTACATGTTTACATTCCAATTACGGATGCCAACCTAGCTAATGAGCTATTTAAATGCTGCAGAGGGAGCCAATGGCAATACAAACATAAATAAGCAGCGCATCCCCTTCTTCACTTCAACGAATCAACAACGACACTACAATGTGAAAAGAAAAAGCTTTGCGAGAATGTTCTAGAACTTTCCACGAGATGCAATTTCGACAGCGTCCTAGACGCACCTGAAGTTTTTTTTAGTCGACTTAAAACTTTCGAACGAGTCAGCATCATGTTCTTGGTTTTTTGTGAAAAGTGTCTGTAGAATGTGAGCAATAAAATGGTAGCGAGTGCAGTTGGATGCGTAACGGTTTTCCTACATCATTGAAATAGCACGAATATGCACGTAACACAAAGAGAAAAGGTAACCAACTTTCAATTGTCACTATTAGCACGGAAGGCACACCTTTAACGATTATTAAAGTAATTGACTACCAGTTCGTATGAGTAGACCATATGAACGAGTTCGTAAATATTGAACTATAAGAACTATTCTTTATCGATTGTTTAAAGGAAACTGTTTTTAAGAAAGTTAAGTCAAAGTTATTATGTGTGTAAATATATATATATTAATGTAATATTGTCAGTATTATGTGTCTTTTAATAATTGATTTAATTATAGCATAGTTACTCCAGATACAATAGATATCTATTAAGTAAAATATTAAAATAAGTTGAGCAGTTAAGCATGTGTATTTCTTTATGTTTTGTGTGTTCGTGTTCCGAGCTTGAGAACCGGGAGCTTACATGCTCCACCCTTAGTGGCGGCATCATAGGTAAGTCCTATACTGGTAATTTGTGATAAGGACAATTTTACCTCATGACACTGTATATAAGATATACACAGCCTGCAAGTGAAAAAAGATCAAAGAACTCCTGAGAATGGTGCAAATGTTGGATAAGGAAATTCTGTGCATGAAAATGTCAGACACAGTCCGAAGAAGATCATATTCTGCATTTGAAAAAAAAACGTGCATTTTCTTTGTTTTGGCAATTTCTGTTGTAAATACTGAAGGTAAAACTATATAACTTCTGAGCAGTTTCTTTCTTCTGAACGGAAGAAACTCAATTTATTTTCACCTTTTCATCGATTGACTGAAGGAACAATATATACGAAGTTAGATCCTCAAAATATCTTAAAAGTAAAACTCATTTCAGAGAATTCGATGCAAAACTTTTCTCAGAAGGCTTTCTTTAAATAACTGTAACCCGTTATTTTTCTCGGTCAGAAATTTCTCGTCTTGTTTACTCACCAAAGCAATACTGAATTACCCTTTCTGGAAATCGGCATACGATTTATATTAAACAGAATGCATTATAATTTTAAATTTGAAAGGGAATTCTTGCTCGTTTATTCACTGTTATTTCCTCGGGAGAAAGGTACTTTCAATTGGAATAAATCTCCTATTCTCAAGTTTTACAATTTATACTAGTATTGGTTTGAATTTAAATTCAAATATCGGTAAAATTAATTTATTTACGGAGGCATATTTGTTATTTTGAAATTTCATTATATAGGGAAGTGTGGGGGAAGTATGCCTGATGGGTAATAGTACACTAAGTATTATGCAGTAAATTTATCAGTATACTAATAAGGCACTCTTGGAGTTCATTTATGTAACAAACAGCAGTACTTACATAAATATTCTGAGCATTTCCTTTGAGAAACGTCAAATAAATCAAAAGAAATAATGCCGGATCTTTTAATTTTGTACCTTTGGAAAATTAACTACAGTTCTTACCCAAGTATTAGGAATACCGTGACTAAATGTATTCTTAAATGGTAGTAATTATTGAGTTTTGCATGCATTATTTTTAATTTAGAAGATTAATGCTTCTCCTTAGAGAGTTAAATTTTAGAAACAGAGTAAGGGAATAATACTTAGTGAATAACACAAAAACCAGCAATCACAGACAATAACCAAAGCTGACAAGTGAAACGAAACTAAAAAACACAAGTAAAATATGAAAAGTAAGGAACAGTGATCAAAAGAAAAATCAGAAAAAACTATTCTACGTAGGCTAGTATTTAAATTTTTAGAAAATAATGCACCACATATTTTTGTATGGAAATAAATCCTTTTATTACTGTTCAAAATAATCGCCTTTAGCATATCATTTTTTCATTCGAATAAACTAATTTTCCAAACATTTATGCCATTCAGAAGTTGGTATAGCAGAAAAATGTGTGTGTGATTAATAAACTTTAACTGCTTCTTCTGGGTTGTTAAATAGTTAGCCACACATGTTATTTTTGATTGTTGGAAACAAAAAATATCACTGGGTGCTAAATCATGGGAATAAATAAAATGACAGATCAAATGAATTTTTTCATGCTTCAAATAATTGATAGTTTGAAATACAGTATGTGAGCTAGCATTGTCATGATGAAGAATGGTGCGACGTTTAGCATTATTGTTTCTTATTTGAGCAACTATTTCTGGCAAATAAATTGTCGTATACCAATCAACATTTACTGTTCTACGATCCTCCGGACAACATGCAGGATTTACCAAATACCAAAGCAATCATTTTCTTTAAAACACTTCGTGCATGAACAACTTTTGTAGGATTTGGTTCATTTTGAAACATCCAAACATTGTTGCTTTATTTCGGATTTACAGGAATAAATCACGCTTCGTCAGCTGTTATAATGTCAAAGGAATGTTTTGGGGCACCAGAGATTAATCTTCTGAGATTATCCTTGAACCATTTAACACGAGCATCCTTTTGAGCTTTAGTTAAATTTTGTGGGCGCACACATACCTTTTTGACTTTTAAATTATCATGTGAAATTGAATGCACTCGGGTCCTTGAAATATTCAAAGATACCTCAATTCCATCATATGTGACATGAGAATCTAAAGTGATCATTTGCTGCACAGCAGACTATTGCAAATAGAAGTACTGGATGTGACATCTATGGCACAAACACGTCTCATCGTGCTTCATTTGGCACCCTAGTATTAGATGCATTGAAATCATTACATTGTAATGGATGCTCCACTCGTTGATTGCACCATTGAAGAACAGCGTTCTGTTGAAATATCTTTGTGAGCAAAGGGTATCAAACCTGCTGAAATTCATTGAAGTGTTCATTGTATGTGTCACTTGTTTGGACTATTCAAAGAAGTACTGTGTGGCAGAAGATTTGACAGGTATGAGGAAGTCAAGGTAGCAGTGCACGATTGGATCAATGACCAACCAAAATAATTTTTCTCTGAAGAAATCCATAAGCATCTGGACCACTACAAATAGTGTGTGGCAGTACTGGGTGACTATGTTAAAGAATAAATTATTAACTTTGTATAAACTTGTACATTCAGTATATAAAAATAAATTTGCCTTTGCTTTTTGAATTACTGTCTGCTGTGAAACAAATGATCTGCACACTTACACAACATGAATGTTGTTTGGCGTCACATAAGTTTTTGGTCGACCTTCATGAAACTCATCACTAAGACTCCTATGTCCAAGATGATATTATTTAAATCAGTTTTAAATTGTTTTGGATGGTGCTTCATCACCAAAACTCGAATTCATTTGATCGACACACTTTTTCTGTCGAAAGCCTTTATTTCGACCCAGACCGTCCAAGCTACACCAGAAAGGTGTAAGGTAATTGTTTGGACGGCCGTGACAGTGCCGCCCAATTTAGACCGGAAGCCAGTGGGACGACACCCACAGAGAGCGTACCCTCATTTCCCTATCACCGACTTCTTTGAAAGACGTACGGACCCACATATTTAACATGCCCGTACTCCGCGTGAATATGAGGGCAGTTTGGGTAGAAGTGGGAATTGAACTTGGGCTGTCCGAGTGCAATCCCCGCTTGCTAACTACTGGGATAAATATTATAACAATTCCTTTGAAGGATGTATTTTCTTGTGGATATTCTTCCACGGGATAAACCAAATAATATCATAATAGTATATAATCTTTTATTAGATTTTGGTTTTTTCATTTTACTGCGTTTTTCATCAAGATTAAATTCCAGCATGTGTTCATTTTTAAGAAAATAAATGTTGTAATACGTTTCACATGTGCTATTTAGACACTGTCATTATGCATTCTCAACTGAAGTTCTTAATACTATAGTTCTACTATAGTTCTACTAATACTATACTACTACTAATACTATAGTTCTACTGAAGTTCTTAATACATAACACACTTAACTATTAAATTTCAAGAAAATCCGAAACTTAACTTCCACTTTTGAGTAAATCCGTACACTGTACAGATATGTACGGTTAATTAAATCGGATTATATAAAATCACATGTGATTCTATGCAATTATCAACCTTGTTTATGAGCAAGACGGTTCTTTGCAATTACCAAGATTGTTATTTAACAAAATATATATTAGGAAATTTATAAGATTCGCCACAGATGACCAGTGATCATTGACATTACCAGATGAAAGTAAATAAATCAATGGAAATTTCATACGTTTGGCGACACTGATCCACACTGAATTCCACATTGTTATTGTATTGAATTGCTGTAGAATGTATACAACCACTTCATACATTCAAATTAATACAGAAGGATCCACATAAACGCAGGCGGTACTCTAATAGTCAATGAATTTTTTTGGATTCATTTCCTCGTTCTCGACTGCCGCGTTGTGGGTTCGAATCCCACCTTCGGGCATGGATGGTATGTCGTCCGTAAAAGGTGCAATATGCCGCTTCCCGGGATTCTTCGAAGAAACGTCATGTGACGGCAAAATAGTTCATGATCCGGAGGGCTAAATTTGAAGGTTTGACTAGATAATCAAATGACCGCCCGTTGAAAAAACATTTTTGTACTGCTTAAGATGGAATAATCCATTAAAAGTTGATCAAGTACTCTAATTTTCAGCAATCAATTTTGGGAAAACGTATGATATTTGACTTTCATCAACTTGCTTTCTACCGGCTATATATTTTAAGGAAAATGTAGATACTTGAAACTACTCAGTGTCATCATACGATAATTTTTAAACAAGATTAAATTCCCCAAAATTTCTGTTATCTGAAATTTTTGTAATTTTTCATGTATAAAAATAATTTTATATTTTACGTCTTATATAAAAAAAGTCATTTTAGATTAAAAACTAAAAATTTAGTTCTCCACTCATGAGAATACCTTCTCGATTCAGAGCTATCTGCTTTGGAAACAGTAGATAAAATGTCATTATATAGAAATATTAAACAGTAGATAAAAGGCCATCATAGAAATATTAAACAGTAGATGAAAGGCCATTGTAGAAATATTAAACAGTAGATAAAAGACCATTATAGAAATGTTAAACAGTAGATAAAAGGCCATTATAAAAATATTAACCAGTAGATAAAATACCATTGTAGAAATATTAACCAGTTGATAGAAGGCCATTATAGCAATATTAAGCAGTAGATAAAAGGCCATAAGAGGAAGACCTTAATACTAAATAAATATGATGTGCAGAGAATACGACTTTCTCTACACAATGCAATAAGTTTATTTCTTTCAATGCGAACTAAAGACGCACATTATCCACATCACAATAATTTAAAGTTGAAAAGTACACTAATATTTGTTGCTTTTCTAGATGATAATATGTACAAATATTTCAAAATAAATTTTACTTACATTTCGCGGAAATCTAACTTAAGAACTGGAAATATTGCTAGTAACTGTTAAGCAATATAACGAATATATTAAAATATGTTTATTATTAATTCATTAATTTGGGATTATTTCTTCAGGAATTCACTCAAAAATTGGGGATCTGCTGAACGTTCGATGCGTTTGAAATATCACTGTTCCAGCAATCATTGATTATAATAATTGCACCCATTTTTTAAACGCTCCATTAATTCGCGAGATATCACTTTCATAGACTCGTGAATATGCACACACACACTAACATATATATATACATACACCCAGACAGCACCTAAAAACGTTCAATTCAAGTTCAGGGATGCTAGAAACGCGATTCGTCGAAAATTTGAAATCGAATTTTCAACAGAAGAATCGATAAAAAAAAGTCGATAATAACTTGCTGCCGGGCAGAGAGGAAATTTAATATTAGAAACCTTCAAAAGACAGCAACACTCAACACTTAGTGTGGTCGTCCCAACATAGTTGTAAATGTCAGTCCATTCTGAAAGCAAACCCCAATGAATCTCTATAAAAAGACAGCAAATATAGCATGATTAGTATTTATTGTTATTTTTCGAAACATATGTTATATCGTGAAATGAATTTTTAATTCAATAAATATGCTTTAAATCTATTGGAAGAAAATATATGCTTTCCTATTCTTGAAGTTAACCAATATGCTGGGCGAAAAGATAATTATTTAAAATAATCATTATACGGTTTAAATGGTTTAAACGGTCGTATTAAACCGGTTTTACAGCTTGTGAATTACATCCCTGATAAGGGAGTTTAGTATGAAATAAATCAGTTTTCACTTTCCTGATAAGGTAATGAAGTAAATCAATTTTCATAGAACACCATCTATTTGGTGAAGATAGATGAGAAGGAACCCCGACCTGCTATTTCAGATTAGAAGTAAAGTTTGACCCTATAAACAATTTATCAGTATGGTATTAATGGTTTTCAACACACTGTGCTAAATAGTTACGATATTAATAAGATAATATTCAAAATAACAAGGAAAACTTCCTTTAACATTACTAACCCAAGACGAACAATTGGGGATATTCTTAATCAGTTTAATTGGATTTCAAGGTAAACGCTAGGAGCCTCAAATAAATGCGACTGTTTGCAGGTGTTCGAAACTTGCGAATTTAACTGTAGATCTCAGTGAAGTTTGCTTAAAAAAGATAATGAGTATATGAAATAAGCTCCATTTATAAATGGTTAATCAGGACTGTTTAAGCACTTTGCATTTAGACTAATTTCAAAACAAAACAAAAGGCTCTTGGAAAGAAAATTCTCAATTTTTATTTTGATAAAATAACTGAAGTATCGCTCAACTCGATTTTCTCATACCAGAATCCATTTTTAGCAGCTGATTTTTTTTCAAATTTTACAAGAAATAGTTTGCAAAATCGGTATCATGGTTCAAAATGATTACAATTATAGCGTGTTACCCTTCACTGTAAAGGTCTTGAAAAATTGTGGCCATACTTGACAACCGACTATATTTGCCCAGCCATACTTGATAATGTATCTCCCGGAGGGTGGTTAACTTGTCCCCCGAGGGAGCAATGACTTCATGAACAAAAAAGTGTATCGCGGCTGTTTTTCACATCAATGATTAAATCTCGTAATCACTGAGATATAAATAAACCATTTTATGCATGATTATGTCAAATTTTGTTCCATGTTGCCATGTTAAGGAAATATAAAATTTCAAGTAAATTTTGAAGCTTTCGGTCGAATTTTAAATAATCCTATCTAATTCTAGCTTTTTTTTATTAACAAAACCGGATATAAAATTTCGTGAAAATCCATTGATATTTGTAGCTGCTATCATTTACACAAGAAATCGATCACAGACACACATACCTCAGACAGACAAACGGACAGGCTTCACTCCAAAAATAGTCAAAACGTGTTCAGAAGGTCTTAAGAAATATATTGGCATCAAAATCGCGAAATCGAAAATTTATCGTGAAAACAATACTTTGTAAAAATGAAACGACGATACAGAAGAAATCCAATTTTCATTATACAAAACAAATCATTTCCTTTTAACGACAGATATTGGATTATTAGAAAAAGAGATATTAAGTTTATCATGCCTTTATGTATGTGCTACTAAGTAACAGTTGAACATCGATCTTAAACCAGTTCAATTAATTTAGTTACAAATACAATATCATAAATGATTATTTACAGTGCTTCTTCCCCCAAAAGCGGGACTGAAACTTGAATATTTCCGATCCCGAGACACGTATTTCACCACGAAACTTCCTGAGTAGTGAAACAACCTCAAACATGTTTTAGTATGCCACTCAAAATACGTATTTGAAACTATTATCCTTTACAAATTATTTGAATTTTCCTGATAGAAGCAGACATGTGAAGATTCGTTGACTACAATTGTTTCAAGGGTGTTATGAACTCTCTTCATCAGTTCAGTAATAGTGTGTAAAGATAGTAGTAGATAGTAATAGATAGATGTAGCTTTCGAAACTGGTTACATAATTCACTTTTAGCTATAGTCTTCTTATTTTCAGTACCATGTATTAGTACTTTAAGTAGTTTGATGGAATTTCATTTGAATATAGTAGATGAAGTAGCAAATTTAGTACTCCAAAACCTGTTGTTTTTCCAATTTCTGTAATTTTCTTCATTTTTTTTTTCTTTTTATTAACTGGTGTTTTTTTTTTTTAATTTCAACAAACATTTTTGATTAAGTAAGCTCAATTAAATCCAGAAACACCCTATTTACTTCATTTTGTTACATACTACACAATTATTACATATACATATTCATTGTTACATACACCAAATTTTCATGTCTGTGTCTAGTCAGGAAGCCCAAAAAATTTGTATTCCCATAAGTCGTAGTTATATGCATGGTTCTTATACTTTGGTCTGCGTTTTAAAAGATTTTATCGTCATTATAAATGTAACATGAATGCATGAATTATGGTCTATGCTAATTTGGCTTTGTTGAGATAATCTATGCTATATTTGCTTAGATTAGACAGCTGATGATGGGTACGCACACTCGTTTGAATAAAAATGAATACTCTATTTAATACTGAGTAAGCAAATGTCCTTGAAAAAATGTCTTGGATAATTTATCACAGTCTGTCTTTACAAAACTCCACATAGGATTCATATACAATTTTGTTCATTTGGTTATTTTATTGAAGAAATAGATTGGGAAATATTTATTGAACACACTTCATTGAAAATACAAATTTTACTTCATATTTTTCTAAAATTTAAACCATCTTTACTTACTTTTCATATTATGCTAATATTGGAGAAAACGTAAAGGATTTTCCCCTAACACGGGTTTTATTCATATTTATTTATTCGTTTTGGTTCTAATATCAATTATGAAAGATTCTAGAGCCCTTTTGTTATAAATAAATTGCAATTTCAAGACAAATGTGTTCTTTTAAAAATCATTTTGCTCTTATAATCAATAAATAAGCACCAGAAAAACCCCAAGTATATAGATAATATCAGAGCACAATAAAGCAAGCAAAAGTTGAAATTCAACAACTAAATGAGATCAATTTTCAGTCTTCTTAAAAATAATTTGAATAAAGTAGAATGATTTAAGAATTTACTGCCTTCAGACACCTTTATTTACAGTAATTAACTTTCCATTTGTGAGTTTTAATTGTTCTACTTGAAAGTATTTGAAAGCAAAAAACATTTGGGTTAACGAAGTTTCATCGCATTTATACAAGTAATTTTTCATTTAACATGTCAGGAATGCATTTAATTACATTTCTTACCAAAACTATTTTTTGAAGCTTCGGTAAATTTCTTTCTACAATATTTGACTCAACTGCTTGAGTGCTTGATTTTAATTAAATTTTAAATCCTGTGCTTTTGAAGAGTTATTTTGTATTTATTTTTTAAATTATGTTGTGTTTTTACATGTGAACGGACTTATTAAGATTTCTGATATTAAACAAAGTTTAAAATATTATTGGATTAAATGCAGCTGGGTGTAAATAATATCCGGCAAATGCGAAAGATTGCATCAAGAGAAAAAATTAGCGCATTCTTTAATTAAAATATAATGCCACAACAGATACGTTTGTTATTTAAAGAATTTTGCAAATATTTAGAATTAAACACACAACTTCATGTTACCATTCAAACGATGTTAGTATTTGAGAGAATATGATCTTAATTTATTCTGTTACTCCAACTATATATGTATATATATACAGGGTGTCCCAAAAACATTGACCTCGGCTTTTATTCCTTAAATATTGATTTTAGACATATATAATAAATTACAAAGTTACGTAAAAGGTACAGAATTTTATGAAATCGATAAACATATTCAGGGATTAAATTTGAAGAAATAAAAAATTTAAATTTGTATACGGTCCCCGTACAAAAACATTTCCAATGAATAAAATATGCCCCATACACTAATAAGGTGATGTACCAAATTTCAGCATTTTATCATAAAATTTCCCATAGATATGTTTAAACAAATTTGGTGAGGGATTAATCACAAATTAAAATGTAAATGTTTACAACAAGAGTGCAAATGACGCAACGCAGAAAAGCATCATAGGCAAATAATATCTGCCTCTTATCTATAATGTATCTTTAGCATGGATGGAAAAAATTTTGAACAAGCTTTGTAATCTTTGTGTAAAGTTATTATTTCTACACAGTTTAGATACTTTTGTACCAATAAATAGCAAAATTATTATTTATTTATGTAATCATTGTTTTCTTTCGTAATTTGTGTATGATCCCTGAAACGCGAACTGCCGACATGGTTTTTCCCCTCTGAGAACCCATGTCGATGCATCGAAAAGTGATTTAATTCAGCATTTTTGTCTTTTTATATCTCTGGGACTTTTTATGATAAAATGCTGAAATTCTGTACATCACTTTATTAATGTATGGGGCACATTTTACTCATTGGAAATGCTTTTATACGGGGACCATATAAATATTTAAATTTGTTATTTCTTAAAATTTAATTCCTTTGAAAATTTTAATCGATTTTTTAAAATTATGTACCATTTTTTTACTCAACTTTGTAATTTATTATATATGTCTTAGATCAATATTTAAGGAATAAAAGCCGAGGTCAATGTTTTTGGGACAACCTGTATATGTATATATATATGTAATCTCTCCTCTTATACCTCAAGAAAAAAATTTCTTGGATACAAGACAGGATACAAGATTCGATGTTCTGTCCCATAATCGTCTTTTGAGTGAGAACCATTTCCATTCCTAAGTATGTTTGTATGATAACAACCCACGTTTGAAATCAGGTCCATGCAAAACAAGATAACTTGTCAATGTTTTTTTCAGTTCGTGAAACTCTATCAAATATTCAGAGACCTGATGTGATCATAATAATCAGATACTACTGTAGTTTGTGCTACTGTTTTCCCAAATTACCAAAACTTGTTAATCTGTAGAAAAATATGTTGGGCACATCAGTTTTTCTCTTATTTTGGTATGCAACATACAATTATTACATAGCTTTAACATGCATAAATATTTATTTAATATATATGTATTACTAACTTGTTATGCCGAAACAATATTTATGATTCATAATATTCTTTAAAGTGCTATAGAACATAAACATCACAAATACATGTTATTCAGATTATATCATCATCATTTAACTGAAATACATGCCAAGGAAATTTTTTTATTTTATTTCAATGCATCTTACTGCGCAAGTAAAATAATTCAGTGCAGTCAAATTTTCATAAATAAAGGAAAATACACTACATAGCACAATTTATTAATAGAAAATAATTATCCAAATTGTACCTGAAGTTTTACATCACCATTTAAAATTTCAACCTTGCATTTCTAATATAAAGGAATACTATGCAACTTTGTATTCCTTTATATCATTAATTTATTGTACTACTGTATAATTTACGCCAATTATAATTATAGAAAACAAAAACAATCCATTGTAATTATAGTTGAAAAACCGAAGAAACATTTTGTTAATAAAAGAAAATATATGGTAAAAATTGTCTACTGCTAACCATTTACAGGGCAATGTAAAACATTTTGCGAACAATACCAGGTCTTTTTGATTAATGATTTTTAAATAGAGAAACACTAATTTATATCACTTTTATTAGAGAAGTGTATTACCACTTTCAAAACTTTTTTATAACTTTTCTTTAAATTCCTACTCAATTTGACAAAATATTATTGTTCGAATTCATATGGGAGTTAAAACTTTAATTAAGGCATTTTTGCAATGAGAATTCTTAGTCATGAAATATTAAAAAACTTTAGGAGAAACAAGAATGTTTTTTCTAGTCCTAAAATAAGTTAATATAATATTAGCGGTCTCAATCATATGTAATTTTTTTCAATTTCATTACTTACAATTTATATTACTTTGGAATTTTACGGAACGCAGATACGCATTAATATATACAAATATATGTACTTCACTACTAGTTTTCAACATTTACAAGTTTCATAACATATTAATAACCATATTTTAATTCAATAACGTATTAGAATTTAGCAAAATAGTATATTTGTATTCATTATATATATATATATATATATATATATATATATATATAATTGAAGATGTTTATGATTACTTGTAATATATATATACCCGAGAAATACCAAATTATATATATATATATATATATAAATGCTAGTTAAATTCGAATTTTAACAAGGAATACGCTTTATTGATATTTATTAAAAATATTTCAGTCACTTTGTCTGCTAGATCTGAAAATGTGGTGAAAGGCCTTTTATATACACGTACCAAAATGTGGGGGAAAAATTATTTTTCAAATGCTGCTTAAAAAGCTACGTTGTGAATAATCCTCCAAATTTTTTCCAGTGAGAGATACTACTTACAAATACGGCAAAGTAAATTAGCAAAATCTGATGTGGGCAGCACATGACTTTCCCTATATAATGCAAAGAATTCACTCCTTTTACAGTAAAAAAATAATGTATAAGATCCACGTTATTGTGTTTTTATCGTCGAATTGTACATTTGGCAATTTTTCAGATGGCAACATGTAAAACTATTTCAAAGTACCCAAGTAATTCATATTTCACGCAACTCTAAACAATTATCAATATTGATAGCATCTTCAATAAGCAATATAATCCATATACTAAAATATTTTAATAATTAATTCATCAATTAGGCGCCATTTTCATTAATTTAGAGTCATTTTTGCAATTTTGACGATATTTTCGTCAATCTGGGAAGAAATACCGCCAAGCTGGCGATATTTTGCTATATTATTCGCCAAGTAACTTTGACGACATTTAAAATAGTCCCCAAGTTGGCGACGTCCTGCTAAATTTCTCGATAAACGTTACGGACGGACGGAGAAATGGTTTATTCTTATAGTCTACTCTTATATTCTTTTCAAGATATTGAACTTTTATCAATTTGTCGTGATTTCATTGATTTAGCGTCGGTTTCATCAATTTGGCGAATTTTTATCAATTGGGTGGCATTTTCGTCGATTTGGCAACTCTTAAAAAGTCAGCAAGTTGGAGATTTTCTGACATATTCGTCGCCAAAGTTTTGCCAAGCGTTACGGACGGAAAAATAGGTTATTCTTATAGTAGATACTTATATTCTTTTCAAACTATTGACCTTTCGTCAATTAGTCGTCATTTTCATCAATTTGGCAGCATTTAAAAAAGTCGCCAAGTTGGCAACACTCCGTCAAATTCGTCGCCAAAATCTCGCCAAGCGTTATGGATGGAGAAATAAGTTTGTCAATAGTAATTTATCTGCTATAAGACTATCCAATACAAAAGTATTAAATAAAGTATCATTTCTGAAGAATGGAACAAGCTAGATCCACGAGCATGATGACATCAAATTTATCGCATGATATTACATATAAAAAATAAACATATTTCACAACCGTTAATATTTTTTTTTAATTTATGCGATTTTTTGATAAATTTATATGAAAAATTTGAAAAATATCTCGAGAACGGTTCATGCTAGGGCTCTAAAGCTTATCTAAATCGTTTTCTAAGGGAACACTACAGAAGAAATGTCTTTGCGTAACTTTATTAACGGTTTTGATTTTTTAATGATTTTTTTAAAATTTCGCTCGAAAATGTAGGGTGGTTCTGAACATTCGATTGCGTTTAAAAGGCATACAGCATTCACGGATTGTAAGTTTTGTACCAAATTTCAGTCGAAACGCGCGATTCGTGTGTGAGATATCATCTCCACAGACTCACTGATACTGACACACACAAACATTGCCTCAAAAAGGCTCGATTCGTGTCCAGGGAGACTT
The DNA here is from genome assembly GCA_951213105.1 of Amaurobius ferox. Taxonomy (NCBI): domain Eukaryota; kingdom Metazoa; phylum Arthropoda; class Arachnida; order Araneae; family Amaurobiidae; genus Amaurobius; species Amaurobius ferox. Next base: position 114,164,008 of record OX578133.1, on the reverse strand, counting down.
TAAACGTGCTCTCCCGCCAAAAACTCGAATTCGAATTTACGACACCGTCACAATACTTTCATTGTACGTTATACTATGTATATAAGAAAAATAAATACCATTAAATAGTAATATTTATATTCATTTTTACTTTCCTTATATACATAATATAATGTATAAGGAAAGTATTATGACGTGTGAAAATTCGAATTCGAGTTTTCGACGAGAGGTCACGTTTGAAGCATTCCGGAACATGTCTGATCTCCATCCCTGCTTCTCGTTGTCTACATCTCTGATTTCGTCTACCACTGAACTCTTTTTCTTTCGTCTGCTGTGGTTCCCTCGGCGGGGGGGGGGGGGGGTAGCTCCGCCCTTCTTCCCCTTGGCGCTCATTGGTTCTTCTCAACCCAATGGCATCATTTCACATTTAGTATGGCACAGCTCAGCCCCTCTGGTATTGCACCCCTAAATTTATAGTATTTTGACCTTAAAGTTCAAGTTGTCATAAACCCCGGTGCCAGCCAGACTACCGCTTTCTTTGCCGTTCTGGCCACCATAAATACTCAAATAAAAGTGTCTCATGTGGAAACAATTTCTGGTCTCACAATTTGTAAGAAATTTAAGACATTTGTTCAAAGCACATAATCATATTCGCCATCTGATTCCGTCTTGTTTTCATTTCTACCGTCCACTTGTTCAAGTATCCAGCCAATATTTCTTTATAAAAGTTTTGTTGATCATCTGGAATGCTATTCTTGGCTACTTTTATATTGTGAATTTTCTTTTTATTTATTGGTACATTATTATTAACACTTTACAACAAAGTTGAAAAGTGTTTATGACTTTGTTCATTCTGTCTATCTGTCTGTCTGTCCGTTAGCACGATAACTGCCGTAAAAATGACTTAATCAAAATGAAATTTTAGTATGTTGTTCAGACGGTCAGTAGAACCTATGGGAATATAAATGAATAATTTCACCCAATTAGTTTTGGATTGAACCCGGGTCGAAAAAATGAAATACATTGAGCCCTATGGGACCTAATTTTTCAAACATTTTTTTTCAAACACACACACACATATGAAACGATCACGTGACCATGATATGAAACGATCACATGACCCACTTCAAAATGATATATGGCATCCATCTTGTTTCAAAATCGTGATTTTTTTAAGTTCTTTTTAATTCATATTGAGTGTTGTATCCATCCTAAAACTATTTTATTTTTGCTTAAATTCTGTGCATCTACAAACTGAAACAACGCAATGACAATGTAATTGAGTTTAAATGCTCATCTAAATTTGATTATTTCTACAACTAAGCCTATTTTTCACCTATGTAAAATGTAAACAGCAAAATATATAGAATGAGTTGTATTAGAATTCCTGTATTTTTTTAACACAAAATAATTTAGTCCATGGAGTCAGCACGGCTGATATGAATGAAATATTAATTGATTTCATAAAGAGAAGGACGATTTTTTTCGATGAAGTTTCAAACATGGAGTTTAATTTTTTGTAGCTCCATGGTCTTAAACAAAATGTTTAAATAAAATAAATTATTATAGTATTGTGATGAATGGGAGAAAGTTATGAATGAAATCTTGTTTTTATAGAGAGATCCAGGCGTGTTATTTTTTCTATGACGTCATTTGAATTAATTTCAGTTGTTTTCGATGAAGTTTTCAAATATAATAAATTATCGTAGTATTATGATAATTCTAAATCTATTACCGAGGAATGTATAACACTTTAGAGATGTTTAAACCAGGCAATTTATATTTCAATTCCGTCATTTGAATGTAGTTCATTTTTTCGATGAAGGTTTAAGTTTTCAAATATAATAAATTAATGCAGTATTGTGATAAGTTTCAAAATATTACCGAGGAATGTATTGCATTTTAGACTTGTTTAAATAAAATTGCATTGAAGTTGGAAAGTGTTTCATAATCAATGCTTTAAGCATGATTGATCTTTCTTGTTAATAGGATAAACTTTCTTTAATGGCGAAAATAAAGGGCATGTAATGCATATTAAATTTTATGACACTTTTGTGCAATGTATGAAACTAACTTCAAAAACTCCAAAACAGCAATAATCTGGTTTTCGAAAAAAAATGTGACGATGTTTTAGAAGTAACCCTTTCATTTATGTTATTTATAGCAGCGCATCAATTCGGAATAATTTCGCTAATTTAGCGTAATATTTCAATTTTGACGATATTTTCGTCAATTTGTCTCCATTACAAAAAAAATCGTCACGTTGAAGATATTTTGCCACCATAGTCGCCATGTGTTAATGACACACAAAGAGAAGGGCTATTCTTATATGTAAATAAATGACTATTGGCGAATTGTTGGGTATCAAAATAGCAAACTACTTCTCAAATTATCTTCTCTCGCGAATAGAACGAACTAGATTCACGAGAATGATATTTTGTACATTTGTCACATAATATGAAAAATAGGCATATTTCATGATAGTTAACAGTTTTTAATTTCATATAATTTATTTAATGTATTTATTTCAAAAACTCTCTCTTGAAACTGTTCATGCTAGCATTCTAAAGTATGCGTTATTGTTTTTCTAGTGAAAAATTACATAATAAATGGGGAAATCTTGCAAATATTCTGTCGCGTTTAAAATCAATATAATTTAAATGTTCACCGATTATAATATGTGTACAAAATTTCTTTCTAAATGCTGCATGAATTTGCGGACTCACACACACACGCGCACACACAGAGAGAGAGACAGAGAGGGAGGGAGGGGGGGATGAGAGAGAGAGAGATCACCTCAAAAAAGTTCTATTCGAGATAAGGGATACTTGAAACTTGCTCATCCGTCGAAAACTCAAATTCAAATTTTTGACCCCATCACATTATTTTTTTAATACATTATACTATATATAGGGAAGTAATAAAAAGCATGTATTTATAATCAATAGAGTATTTATATTATTTTATAATATCATTAAAACTGAAAAATACAAATATACTTCTTTATGAACTTTCAGAATTTAATCTATTGAATTATTTATAAATTATGTGACCTTATAGTTATTTAACTTGCTACGGATACAAAAGTTGCTCAGAATTTTTATGCTAATTTTCATTATTTAATGTATTATTCATGTTGACGTGCAAATAATGCTGCAAACATCCGAAATTTTCTATTAGATTCATGAATAAACATTTTCATAATCTTGTTTTAAAAATATGTAAATTTCTATGAAATCCAGTAAAGTTTATTAGACAGAACTTTACTCACGTAATTGTCTCCCAAAATTGTTTACAATTAAGTTGTACCAAATTGACACATTTCTGCAAAGTGATGCAACATATCAAATTTTCTAATGTTATATTTTACATCAATAACTATGTCTTTAGAGTTAGGATTTTAAAAACAATATTTAATGAATCTATTCCAAATTCGCATGACTACTTCTGTAAAAATGGTGAGACCAACAGCTTAGGTTGCTAGCATTAGGTTTCTATATTTATTTTTTAGAGGAATCCAATTATTTTGACAAAAAAACTACAACAAATCTTCGAAAAATATATAGTATAGCAAGTGTCACGTATGCGTTTTGCATTTGGTTTTTTTCTCCTATAAGCATTTAAGGGAACAAAAACATGCATCTAGGATATATGGAAATAAAATATTTTGAACTTAGACTGCAGAAAATATATAAACAATTTTAAAACTTTTTGTCATTCAAAAGTGCATATAATGAAGTGCGAATTATATATTTTTCTTTAGAAAACACATCAAATCCTGAAAATAACAGAGATCTTTGTTAGACAAGCTTTCATCATCGTTGGTGGGACTTCTTTTAATCATTTGAACCGAAATTAAAAATATGGTTAGGGCAACACATGACTTTCCCTGCACACTCGAATTCATTTTCTCTTTATTTCTCCAATAATTCATTAAATCGAGTTTAATTTAACAAAATAGCACTCATAATTATTTTAAATTACACTGAATTTGCATTTTTAATAGAATTTTCGATTTCATTTGGTAACTGGACTTAATTTTAAAGGCGGTGTAGCATAAATGCAAAAAAAATATCTCGAAAACGGCTTCTCGTACTGAGGTTGGTATTATTCTTTTCATCATCAAGAATTACGTATAAAACAAACATTTAATTGATATATTTCAGCATACGTAATATTTTATTTTAGATTTTGACGATTTTTGCGGGCTATTTCCCAAAACAATGCAGGTTCTTTTATCCCGAATCGTACCAAAATCTAATCAGCACCAGAGTAACCCACAAGTGACTTCTATAAAATTTTATAAAATTCGGTCATCAGTTTTAAGTTAGTGAGGATATAGAATTTGCACCCGCGCGCACACATGCACACACACACACACACACTCAGAGAGAGAGAGAGAGCGAGAGAGAGACGTCACGCTAAGAATAATGTTTTCGTATTCTAGAGGTCGCAAAATTGTAGATCCGTCTAAAACTCGAGTTGCGATTTTCAACATGATTCCAATACTTTCCCTATACATATCATATATTGCAGTGAAAATGAAAATCAAGGTTAATAATAAAGTTATGGATTATTCGCACTTAGAGAGATGGAATTTATTTTATATTCAACATGAAAAAAATAGCGATCATAAAAACGAGAATAAACAATTTTTTGTTCGAAATATGGTTCATTTTTACTTTCTTTATCATACATGATAATGTGTAGGGAAAGTATTGGTATCTTGTCAAAAATCACAATTCGAATTTTAGATTGATCTATCCGTTTTGGGACCTCTAGAACATGAAAAACTATTTTATGCGTAGCGTATGTGTGTTTGTCTGTGTGTCTGCGTGTGTGTCTGTGAGTCTGTGCAATGTATGTGTCCACTCTAAATTACAAACTAATTAGCCAACTTTTATAAAAATTTCATAGGCAATTTACTTGGTGATTATTTAAGTGCTGATCAGATTCTGGTACGATTCGGGATAAAAGAACTTAGTTTTTTTGCAAAATGGCCCTCAAAATTCGTATGCATCTGCTCTAGATAAAAACTTACTGACCGAATTTTACTAAATTTGGTAGATGGGTCACTTGCGGGTTACCCTGGTGCTGATTAGATTTTAGTACGATTCAGAAAATACCAACCTGCTTTTTTGCGAAAACGTCCGTAAAAATCGCCAAAATTTAAAATAAAAGATGTGTCGAAACATTTCGAAACGTATCAACGAAATGCTTGTTTTCTATGTAATTTTTGATAATAAAAAGAATAAGACCAACCCCATGACTCTAGGACTAGCCGTTCTCGAGATTTTTTTTTTTTTGCATTTTTGCTACGTCGCCTTTGCAAATACCCCCAATTTCAAAATGAAAACAAAAATTGGATTATAAGTGCAAATGCAGCGTAATTCCAAAAAATAATTATGAGCGTTATTTTGTGCATTTAAACTCAACTGGTATCAGATTTTTTGCAATAAAATTGTCAGGAAAGACTCAATCAAAAATCGACCACATAGCTAACTGCGTCTTACTCTCTGATAGAACCATAAAAAATAAAATAAATAACAATCGGAATATCGTGACAACCAATTTTCAAAATATAATTACTATAGAAACGTATTTAGAATTTTAAGAACACAGGGCTGAGCGTTTATGCTTTTATCGGATTAATCGCTATAACTCAGAATTTTTACGGAATTGTTTCTTAAATTTAAATTATTCATTAATTATTTCTTAAACTTTACTTTTCCATCCGTTGATGTCATGGAATACAGCTATTAATAGCTCGGAAAAGTATCATTTAATCTATATAAATAAAATTGAAAATCTGTATGTCTGTATGTTTGTTTGTTTGTTTGTCCCATCCTCACAGGAGAACGGCATAACCGAATTTGATGAAATTTAGTGGGTAGTCTTGAAATAGCCCCACCTAAAATTTAGTTTATGTTTCGAGTTTCTACGACAAGGGATTCTCGAGATATTAATAAAAAACAAAACTTTCGTTTGTCACATCATCACGCGAGAATGGCGAAAACAAATTTAGTGATGTTTTGTAGGTGGCATTGAAATAGCCCCACGTAAATTTAGCCTAAGTTTCGAATTTCTAAGACCAGGGGTTGTCGAGATATTAATGAAGAACGAAACTTTTTCCTAGAAGTTCTACTCACTAACTCCCTGGCTCCTCCAAATGAAAAGGTTGGAAATCGTTTGTATAAAACGTGAAAGTGAATTAAAACTTTATCTCTGAGTTTGGTGAGAGATTTTTCCGCTAATTAGTCACTTTTTGAAAACCACAAGTTTAAAACATAAATTAAAATGGAAAATCTATCACCACGGTTTATTTTTCACAAGCTTTTAGTCAACAATGAAAAGTATTAAGAAATCAAAATGGTTATTTAATTAGTAACATTTGACCCGTACGATTCTATCTGATATGTTGTTCGGCAACGCCATTAAATTAAATGTGTTTGTTAATGTTTATTATTATTTTTTGGATTTAAATATAAAAATATATTCTATAAATGAACGGTTTGATTTTTCTTTTAATTATATCAATTGCGGACTGAGTACATCACTTTAATTTATATTGGCAAAGAGTTTTCAAGCTTATATATTGTGTTTAACTAATATACTCATATATTGTGTGTTGTCAATAAATTGATTTAGCCGATTGTTGAAACAGAAAAAGAGTAGAACGTGTATATCTTCTACCACAATTTTAGTGTTTTCATTTAGTATATACAAACGGAATCAGGATGTTTTATTCCGATCTGCAAATTCAGAGCTACGAATTTGGCGGGATATCGCTAATTTCACAACTTTTCTTAAACGTTGCCAAGTTGACGGAGATGTCGCCAAATTTTTTAAAACTACTCAAATCAATGAAATTTATTTTGTTTTGTTAGAAGAGACTACTGAAATGATGATTTGTTAGCATTTGTATGTCAGTCCAACCGCCCTTCTTAGTAACACATTTAGCGAATTTTTAAAATGTCACCAAATTGATAAAAATGTTTGTAAATCCATAAAAATATCTTGAAATTGATACAGTTGCGCTAAATAAATGAATTGTGTTTTGTTAGGGGATAGTATTGTGTTGATGTTTCGTCAGTTTGCCGTCAAATTGGAGTCAGTTCTACAGTCCCACATGGAGATAAATTTGGCGGTTTTTAAAATGTCGCTAAATTGACAAAAATTTCGCCAAACCTTCCATAGAGATAGGATTAATCAGACGATATTTTTTCCACCAATTTCTTTGACGGAAATAATACCATGTCGCCTAGCAAAGAATTTAATACCAATGTGTTTATGCGGCAGACAATCGTTATCAAATACTAGCAGCATATCCGTCCTTTGTACGGAGTATATAATATAAAGAAACTTAAAATTCACAATCATGTGCAAATTCCTATAGTATACTAAATGACATTTTTAATCAAAATATTCTGTTAAAATATTTAATATAAATGCTCCTAAAAAGAAGTTTGAGAATCTCTGTTCTCGCAATACAAAATTATCTTCACGAGCAGATATGAAGAATAAAACATCCTGACCCTTTTTGAAAGCAAATTTACAAAAAATATGGAATTAAGTCAATATATGCAAAATAAAAGCGTTAAAATTGTATTGGACCCTTACTACTTATATACGCGAATATTAGAAGATATAAACTGTATTAGTAGATTGCATGTATAAATTGAAAATATCAATAAATCCTTAATCTTTAAACATGAAGACATCAATTGATTCCAATATATGCCAAAATGAAAGTGCTAAAATTATATTGTACTACTTATAATATCGTAGATTAAAAGATATGTCCGTGTGGTAGTAGAAGACTACCTGTAATTCAATATGAGCCTCAATAATCTTTGCCAAAATAAAACAACTGACGTAATAAATTGAAAATAACAATAATCCCCATAATCTTTATAGCAGAAGGCCGTAATTCATTCCAATACATGTCAAAATATATGCCAATATACTTGTACTGCTTTTATTCCCGTAGATTAGAAGAAATACCAATGCGTTTGTAGAAGATTACTCATACAACATATATAATATATGAGTTTCAACAATTTTTACCATAATAAAACAATGGCTTAATAACTTAAAAATATCAATAATCACTGAATCAATAATGCCAGAAAATATCAATAATAATAATGTTTGAATCTGAAGAGAGTTATTGATATTATCCAGTGAAAAATGCAATGTTAATGAAATTTATTTTATATACATATCTTTATTATTCATATTGGAAAATATTTAATAAAAATCGTCTGCCGCATAAATATGAATAAACTCGTAATCTTTAAACTGATGAATAAACCCGTGATCTTAAAAATGTGAATAAACCCGTAATCTTTAAATCTAAAGGCAGTAATCGATTCCAATATATGCCAAAATGAAAGTGTTAAAATTATATGGGAAGATATACCCATATTACGTATAATGACGTAGATAAGAACATATATCTGAGTGTTAGAAGAAGATTACCCGTATTAAAATGTTGGTCTCAAAAAGTCTGCCAAAATGAAATAGATGACATAACAATTTGAAAGTATCAATAATCCCAGTAATCTTCGTACCAGAAGGCCGTACTTGATTTCAATATATGTCAATATACCTGTACTACTTGTATTCTCGTAGATTAGAAGATATACCCTTACATTTGTAGAAGATTACTCGTACAAAGTACAACATATGAGTTTCAACATTTTTTGTTGCAATGAAATAATGGCATAATAACTTTAAAATATCAATAATCCCTGAATCAATAATCCCTGAAAATATCAATATTAATAATGTTTAAACCTGAAGGCCGTAATTGATATTATCCAGTCAAAAATGCAATGGTAATGGTATTTATTTTATACTAGCAGCATACCCGTTCTTCGTACGGAGTATATAATATAAAGAAACTTATAATTCGCAATCATGTGCAAATTCTGTTAAAATATTAAATTTATTGCTCCTAAAGAGAAGTTCAAGAATATCTGCTCTCACTATGGAAAATTATCTTCACGAGCAGATCTGAAGTATAAAACATCCTGGTCCCTTGTGTAAGCAAATTTACAAAAAAAGAAATTGAATCAATATATGCAACCCCGTACTACTTATATTGTTGCAGATTAGAAAATATGCCAGTGTGTTAGTAGAAGATTACCCGCATTACAATATGAGTCTCAAAAATATTTGCCAAAATAAAAGAGATGACGTAAAAAATTGTAAATATCAATTATATCCGTACTCTTTATACCAGAAGGTCGTAATTGATCGCCCAATATATGCCAATATATATCAAAACATATGCCAATATACCTGTACTACTCATATTCTCGTAGATTAGAAGATATACCCGTGTATTTGTAGAAGATTACTCGTACAACGTACAATATATGAGTTTTAACAATTTTTGTTGTAATAAACCAATTGCATAATAACTTGAAAATATCAGTAATCCCTGAATCAATAATCCCCGAAAATATCAATAATAATGATGTTTAAACCTGAAGACCGTAATTGATATTATCCAGTCAAAATGCTATAAGAAAAATTAAATCGTTCTTTTCTAAAATATATTTTATATCCATTTATTTATTATTCAAATCGAAAAAATAATAATTAAAAATAACAGACAGATTTAATTCAATTGCGTTTCTGGGCAACATGATATAAGATAGAATATTCCTCACAAATTGCGAAATTAAATAGCCATCTTGATTTCTTTATTGATTTCATTGTTCAGTAAAATTTTGTGGAAATAAACCATAGAGATTGACAATCCAATGATTCCAATTGACATCATGATTCAAATAATTCATGTTTTCAGAGAGTGACTAATTCGTGCAAAAAATCTCCCATCAAACGCAGAGATAAGGTTTTAATTCCCTTTCAAACGATTTTCAAGCTTTTTCAAGCACGTAGTTAGAGAGTAGAACTCCTAGGAAAAAGTTTCGTTTTTCATTAATATCTCGATAACCCCTGGTCTTAGATACTCGAAACTTGGGCTACATTTATGGGGAGCTATTTCAAGGTCATCAACAAAATTTCAACAAATTCGGTTCAGCAGTTCTCCCGTAATGATGAGACAAACAAAAATGTTTTTTACTAATATCTCGAGAACCACTCATTGTACAAACTCTAAACATAAACTAAATTTTAAGTGGGACTATTTCCAGGCTACCCACAAAATTTCATCAAATTCGGTTTAGCCGTTCTCTCGTGATGACGGGACAAACAGACAGATTTTCAATTTTATTTATATAGATACATATCATCATTATTCAAATCGGAAAAGATTTAATGAAAATTGTCTGCCGCATAAACACATGGGATTTTAATCCGTTGCTAAGCAACATGATACCATTTGCTTCAAATAAATTGGTGGACAAAATATCTTATGAATAATGGTATCTCTATGGAAGGTTTGGTGGCATTTTCGTCAATTTAGAGACATTTTAAGAAAGCGACAAATTTATCGCCAAGTGGGACTGAAAACTGAGAATCTTACTTGGCGACAAATTGACGAAACGTCAGCATAATACTATCCCCTAACAAAACACAATTAATTTAATTTATTTAGCGAAATTTTATCAATTTCAAGATATTTTCATGGATTTACAAACATATTTATCAATTTGGTGGCCTTTTAAAAATTCGCTAAATGTATTAATCTGAATTTGCAGATCTGAATAGAACATCCTGATCCCGTTTGTGTATACTAAATGGAAACAAAAAAATTGTATTAGAAGACATACCCTTTCAACTTACTCTTTTTCTGTTTCAACAATCGACTAAATTCATTTATTGGCTAAACACAATATATGAGTTTATTAGATAAATACAATATATGAGTTTATTAGCTAAACACAATATATAAGCTTGAAAACTCTTTGCCAAAATAAATGAAAGTGATGTACGCAGTCCGAAATTAATGCAATTATAAGAAAAATCAAACCGTTCATTTATAAGATATATTTTTATATCCATTTATTTATTATTCAAATCGAAAAAATAATAATAAACACAACCAAACACATTTAATTTCATTGCGCTGCCCAGCAACATGATATAAGATAGAATCGTCCTCGAAATACTAATAATTAAATAACCAGTTTGATGTCTTAATACATTTCATTGTTGTGTAAAAGCTTGTAAAAAATAAACCATGGTGATAAATTTTTGGATTTAAATTCATGCTTTAAACAATTCATGCTTTCAGAAAGTGACTAATTAGTGCAAAAAATATCCCACCAAACTCAGATATAAAGTTTTAATTCACTTACAAACGATTTTCAATCTTTTCGTTTGGAGGAACCAGGGAGTTAGAGAGTAGAACTCTTAGGGAAAAGTTTCGTTTTTCATTAATATCTCGACAACCCCTGGTCTTGGAAACTCGAAACTTAAACAAAATTTATGTGGTGCTATTTTAAGGCTACCCACGAAATTTCATTAAATTCGCTTCAGCCGTTCTCCCGTGATAATGAGACAAATGAAAGTTTAGTTTTTCACTATTGTCTCGAGAACCACCGGTCTTAGAAACACGAAACTTAGACTAAATTTTAAGTGGGACAATTTTGAGACTATCCTCAAAATTTCATCAAATTCAGTTCAACCGTTCTCCAGTGATGATGGAACAAATAGACAGACAGACAGATTTTCAATTTTATTTATATAGATTTTCCGATTTGAATAATGAAGATATGTATATAAAATAAATTTCATTGCCATTGCATTTTTGACTGGATAATATCAATTACGGTCTCCAGTTTAAACATTATTATTATTGATATTTCGGGGATTATTGATTCAGAGATTATCGAAATTTTCAAGTTATTATGCAATTGTTTTATTGGGGCAAAAATTGCTGAAACTCCTATATTGTACGTTGTGCGAGTAATCTTCTACAAATGCACGGGTATATCTTCTAATCTACAAGGATATAAGTAGTACAGGTATATTGGCATATATTTTGATATATTTTGCATATATTGGAATCAATTACGGTCTTATGGTATAAAGATTACGGGAATTATTGATATTTTCAATTTATTGCGTCATCTGTTTTATTTTGTCGAAGATTTTCGAGACTCATATTGTATAACGGGTAATCTTCTACTAACACACTGACATATTTTCTAATCTACCACACTATAAGTAGTACGGGTATATATATATTCCCATAAAATTTTAGCGCTTTCATTCTGGCATATATTGGAATCAATTACGGCCTTCAGGTTTAAGTATTACGGATGTATTGATATTTTCAATTCATACGTGTAATCTACTGATACAAGTTACATCTTCTAATATTCGTGTATATAAGTAGTACTGGTTCCATATAATTTTAACGCTTTTATTTTGCATATATTTATTCAGTTTCATATTTTTTGTAAATTTGCTTGCAAAAGGGGCCAGGATGTTTTATTCTTCAAATCTGCCCGTGAAGATAATTTTGTATAGCCAGAACAGAGATTTTTAAACTTCGTTTTAAGAGCATTAAATTAAATATTTTAACAGAATATTTTGATTAAAAATGTCATTTAGTATACTATAGGAATTTGCAGATGATTGTGAATTTTAAGTTTCTTTATATTATATACACCGTACGAAGAACGGGTATGCTGCTAGTTAACATATATAAATATTCATAACCATTGCCACTCAGAAAAACTTGCATAAATATTTAGGCAAACATTTCGCATATAATTAAAGTATTAAAGTTCAAATTTTGTCCAGCTGTATATAACACTAGCTGAAATTATCGGAGTTGCCTAGAATAATATTGAAATAGAGTTACCCTAGGGTTAAAATTTGAAATATTTTAGCCGTATGTTCTCCTTATTAAACTTAATATCTGGCACAAAGGCGAGTGAACAGTTTTTGAATTATACGCGCTCAATACAGGCCGACGAAACAGGAAATTTCATATCCGTCGTTCCGTTATGAGGTATAGGAGGATAAAATTTTCCCTTGATTCAATCTCATTGTTTGAAAAGTTTGATAAAATTGAATTACGTATTTAAGGAGATATTTAGTTTGAAAGCTTATTTTGAAATTTTTCACTTTTGCATATTAAAGCGGTACAAAATCTGATATTTTTAGCAATGAAACTTCTTTTTATTAGGATTACCAACGCAGTTGAAGTGTTTCTTAAATCCATTAAGCCATTTTCGAATTACAACCGGTCATAATATACAGACGAACAGACAGACAGAATCTAACAGGTCTTTAATTCTCGTTATTTCGCACTTTACTGTACTTCCTGGACTCAGCTTAATTGTAAACAAAGCATCCTCAAACTGCATCTCGTGGTTTTTTGGAGTTGGATGTATATATTGAAATTTTTGTTTTTAAATATTAGATTTATACAGTAAACTTAGAGAATATTTTTAATTTCACTTATTCTAATCACATAGTTTTTATTAATTAAATGAAAAATAGCAGGCATAATATTGTTAGATAAGTATGCTGCGTGAACATAAGCCCATTGACAGTGTGAACATATAACTATTTTCATTAATTTAGATGCATTTTCTAATGCAACTAAAACAAAGGAAAAGTAAAAATTTGCATTAACTTACACATTTTATTTAAACTCTTCTTTATTTGAACAGTCAGTGCCTATCACTAGATTTTTTTTGCTGACTTTTCAATAGAAAAGAATCTCATTCACTTTCAAAGACAATTTTAAAGTTTAATGACTTCAGAATTGGAGTAGCTTTTTTAGGACACATTAAGTCCAGTATAACCTAAATCTCCCTTTAGTCGCTTTTTTGTTCGAATTACAATGACAGTCAGAAATGCCATGGAAATCTTTTAATTCTGATAAGATTGAAATTTTAATACCTTTGTTCAAAGGATCAAATCTTCATTCTCTGCAGTTAAAATATTTAACTATATGGTTATTTAAACATACCTTAAATTGCAAAATATTTGTCAGATATCATGTAACTATTATAAGTGGAAGTGCTTTAATTCTTTACTAAAACTTTAGTTTTAAAATGATGCCTCAGGACAAAATGTTTGTCATAAAATTATAATTATATTCAATTATTTGTTAAGCCCAATAAATGACATAAAAAGAAACAGAACCGTGAAACAAATTTATCAAGCTTTTAGGAAATGTTATTTTATTATTATTTACTATTCTTTCGCAAAATTTGAAATGGAGCAGAGAAAGGTAAAAATAAACTTTTTGAAATGAGTTTATCTTTGATTACATCTTTGCAGCTGCTTGTTCATGTGGTTCATTTATAAATTGAATATAATTAGAGCTTTTAAATCAGCAGTTCAAGAATAGTGTCATCAAACTTTTGTGCAAAAAAGTTGTGCTAAAAGTTCATACATATGCATATCCGTATAATATGCACTGAACTAAATGACTGACTGATTGGATGATCAGCTAACATATCAAACTCCTCGAGCACTTCCACTCTAGCTAGAATCTCAGTTTGGGTTTCATTTGATCCGTCTCATCCTCTAGGTCAGCGGTAAAAATCTAATGTTTCAAAAGATTTGAATTAGGATTGACGTTACAAAGGAATAGTAAAAAAGACCTCAAAACCACTTTGCTTAAACATCAAGCACTGTTCAAGCACTATATTTAAATATCAAGCACCAAGATTCTAGCACTATTCTAGCTAGAATCTTGGTTTTGGTACCATTTCATCCATCTCAAATTCAAAAATTTTGAAAATTAAAATTAAGTGTAACGATAGAACGGGATTTTCAACAAACTTACACCGCTTTGTCTCCCAAAGGTAATATTTGTTATCCTATACCAAAACACGAAAGGTCATCCTGTCATCCATTTCTCTTATTGCCATCTAGTAGAAACACGAGTTTCCAGCCCATTTAATGGTAAAGGTGGTCCTAGCAGTAACATATAATTTTTCACAGTTGTAAAATTGTCGGCCTTCATAACTGCGTTGGAGTCACAGAGCGGCCAAGGTGGGCTGTTCTTGATTCAAATTTCATTTAGATGTGCCTACAAATAGTTGTGGCCTGTTACCAATCTAAAATCTGCTGTAAAGTGTCCGGGATTTTGGGTGAAATTCGGTTAGTCAGTAGTTGCTATCAAAATTTTCAAACAGCTTTTCTCTTACACCGCTTTGCTTATTCCTTACAACTAGATTAATTTTATTGCATATATCAACTTTAGCTTGCTGGTAAGTCACATGTTTCTTATTCTGGGGCATATAACTGTCCTTCCTCACTAATTGTTAGGCATGTTCATTTCCAGGGATTCCGCCAAGCAGGAATCCACTGATACACAATATTCCAACGTGCTTCCATGAAGTTATCTGTCAACACCTTAGCATTGTTGAATCTACCATTATCGCTAAGGCTACTATCACTCAAATATAGTATTATGGTCTGACAGTTATTGAGGAAAACAGCTTTGTTTTTATCAGAGTATTTAAGTTTTTGCAGCGTGTTATATGGCTATTATTTCAGGGTCAAAATTTGTAGCTTTTCCTTTAAATAGTCCATTGCAGGTGTAACCAGTATCCACGATTTTACTTTCTAAAATTTGCTGATCTATCCGTGTGGATATGGATCCACCACGTTCTAAGATATTCCATTTCTATTTTTACTATTCAGAAACTCTTTAAGGCCTCAATAATTGTTTCAGATTTCTTATCATTTAGTCCTGTCGCCTAATTGATTTAGGGAGTTTTCAAAGAGAAGGCTTGTCGGATCCTTATGGATGGTGTTTCCTCAAGCAGGCTAGTCCAAATTGTACTTGTCTCGCAGTTATTCTGCCCTAGTTACGAACGATACCAATTCCGATATTCTCTTATTAGCCGGAATATAGCTTTTTCAATGTCTCACTGGCAGTCGTAGGCACTTCTCTGCAAGTACAATAGTCTTCTTCTTCCATCTTATATCCAGAAGTCCAATATCTGTTTGAAAGTCCATTCAGATATAGGGTAGATTTTAAAGCTCCGGTAATAATTCTAAGTGTTTTACTCTGGATCTTATCCAATACTTTAAAGGTATTATTAGAGGTAGTTGATACGAGCTCTGCGCCATAATCCATGAATGTAAGGTTCAAATAATATAGGGTTGCCACATTTGGAATATCGGAGCAGGGTTGCCACATTTGGAATATCGGAGCAGGGTTGCCAAATTTGGAAATTTATCACCAACTTGGCAACTTTTGACGACTTTTCAAATGTACCAGAACTTTCTCGAAATAACGAGAAATACGAACCCCTTCTAGAAGCTCCTACGGCGAATATATAAAATGAAGCATCGCACAGTTTGTGAACAGTTGACGTAATATGAGCTAAGTTGAATTGTGGAATATAATACCTGCAATGTTGGGAATTAACTGAGCATTTAATAGCTGTTTTATTGTTTCTGACAGCTGTTTGGTGATCTTGTAAGATAGTTATCGAGCTATTTATTGTACATTGTTCCTATTTATACTTATTAGTGATTTTACATAAAATAGTTGGCTATTCCGAAATTTGAACTCATTCTTGTATCCTGAGCGTACACCCGCAATTCCAGAGAATACATCGTAACAGAACATAACATTAGACACGCACACATATACGTTACGAAAAAGAGTTGATATTTTAAAGTACACAAAACGTGTCAATCCGTCGAAACTCAAGTTCCAATGTTCAACCTCATCTAAACTTTCCCTCTAGATTACCATGTACGGTAGAGAGGGAAAAAAATACATTTTGTTTATCCCCCCACACCTCGAAGAAAATAGTTAAAAACTTTCAATCATATGCAATACGTATTCCGCTTCAGAATTATTTATGAAGACGTTTTACGCAAGACTTTTAGATTTTAAATTCAATTTCTTTGTTGTTTTTATAAATGCATACATTTGAGCAAGTGAAGCAGAAAAGAAACGAGACGAGTAAAAATTTCAGCCGAGTATCTCAACTTCCGTTCTAAATGCATTGCTTGCAAGCAAAACAAAAAATTCATAGTTTTCCTGTAAATTCTTGGGAATGTAAAATTTCCCTCTGCGATAAGAAAAACATGGAGAAAACTGGTGCAGAAAGTCACTTTCTATGCAAAGATTCATTTAAAATAAGCTATGCTAGAATAAAGTTATTCTAAATGACAGTATATACCGGAAAGATTGTTCCGGATCGAAAACAAATTCGGTGCGTAAATGTACGAGCGAAGATTTTGCATAAAGGCCACTGACTTTTTCATGATAAATGTTTTTCTAGTTTACTGCATTGCTGATTTCTTATTTTATCTGTGTTCTAAATGGATATAATTCTACAGATAATTAATTGCCTTTTCGCGAGCATTATTTATATTAATTTTCTCTTTTGGTTAATTTAGGGGGGGGGTAAGATTCCCCTTTAAACCTAAAAAAATATTTTTATACTATATTTATTAAATAACATTTTAAAAATATTTAAAAAAAATTAAACTTTTCTAATTAGAACGCGTTTTATTTTAAAATTGATAAAGAGACACATGAACAAATCAAACTAACATATCTTACTAAAATCGTTTTTACACTTCACAACATAGTTGAAAGTGTTTATGACTTTGTTCATTCTGTCTATCTGACTGTCTGTCCGTTAGCACGATAACTGCCGTAAAATGGCTTTATCAAAATGAAATTTTAGTATGTTTTTCAGACGGTCTGTGGGACCTATGGGAATATAAATGAATAATATCACCCAATTAGTTTTTTATTGAACCCGGGTTGAAAAATGAAATACATTGAATCCTATGGGACCTAATTTTTCAAACATTTTTTAAGCGAATTTAAAATTCACAAATTGCTTCGAAAATTTTAGGAAATATTCAAATTATCCCAAAAATATATAAAAACAATCAGAAGTAAAGTATGTTAGGTAGTTTTTTAAATAAAAATCATTTAATATAGGGTGAAAAACAAATTCAGTTAAATTCTGACTCTCGTTATATCCTCCAGAAAGAAAAAAGAGAAATATTATATAATAAATATATTTCCAAGAGTTTAATTATTTTACATATGAGAAAGGTTTCACATTTTAAAATAAATATGGTAGATAACAATTTTTCAAATTTTTAAATAAAATAAATTATTATAGTATTGTGATGAATGAAACGATTAGAAAAATGTTTATGAATGAAATGCTGCTTTTATATAGAGGCGATTTATATTTCGATGACGTCATTTGAATAAAGTTCATTTGTTTTCAATTAAGTTTTCAAATATAATAAATTATTGTAGTATTATGATAATTTTAAAAATATTACCGAGGAATGTATCGCATTTCAGAGATGTTTAAACCAACTTCATTGAAAAAAAATTGAACTTTATTCAAATGACGTCTTCGAAATAAATATCGTCTGGTTCTCTATGTAAAAGCAGTGAATATTTCATTCATACACTTTCATTCCAGACCCCAGAGTTAAATAATTTTGCGTGAAAAAAAATTCAGCAATTTTTATATAAGGTGTGCCCAATTGAAAATGAGACTTTTGCTGTAGCGGTGCCCAATTGAAAGGGGGACTTTTGCTGTAGCGGTGCCTAATTGAAAAGGAGACTTTTGCTGTAGCGGTACCCAATTGAAAAGGAGACTTTTGCTGTAACGGTGCCCAATTGAAAAGGAGACTTTTGCTGTAGAGATGCCTAATAGCAGTGGGTTAATGTCGAGTGACTGGAACAAGGTTGAGACCCAGACCGTCCGACCTACCAGAAGGGTGTAAGGTAACTTTTGGACGGCCGGGGCTGGAACGGGCTGAAACAGCTAACACTCAACGGTACTGCAATACGTTGCTGAGGTTTAAACAGGCCATCTAAAACAAGCGCAAAGGTAAGCTTTCGAAAAGGATAGTGCTTCTGCAGGACAACGCTGAGCCACATGTGGCCAAGCAAACCCTGGATTTGCTGGAAAATTTTCGATGGGGAAATTCTCAAACATCCTCAGTATAGCACCGATATCTCCCCATGTGACTCGCATATCTTCGGCCCCTTAAAAAAACACTGAAAGTTCAACAGTTCACCTGTGACAAGGAAGTGCAGGACACAGTGGAAACTGGATCCGTCAGCAATCCAGGAGTTTCTACAGTGAGGCCATTCACTCTCTTCCAACCCGCTGGGATCAGTGCATCAATGTCAATGGCAATTATGTGTAGGTGTCATGTCAATATTCTGTAATTAAAATATTCTCTAATTAAAATATTCTTTAGATATAACCGTAGTCTCCTTTTCATTTAGACACACCTTATACAACTAATCTTTACAATCACTTGTTAACACTTTATAACATAGTTGAAAAGTGTTTATGACTTTGTTCATTCTGTCTGTCTGTCCGTTCGCACGACAACTGCCGTAAAAATGACTTTATCAAAATGAAATTTTAGTATGTTGTTGAGACGGTCTGTGGGACATACAGGAATGTAAATGAGTAATATCACCCAATTAATTTTGGATTGAACCTGGATTTGAATAAATTTGGTTGAAAAAATGAAATACATTGAATCCTAAGGGACCTCATTTTTTGAACATTTCTTAAGCGAATTTAAAATTCACAAATTGCTTCGAAAATTTTGGGAAATATTCAAATTATCCCATAAAATATACAAAAAAAAATTCAGCATAATATGTTCGGCAGTTTTTTAAATAAAATTTGAAGTAATAATTACACCCATATTATATGAAAAGATCACGTGGCCCACTTCAAAATAAAATATGACATCCATCTTGTGTCAAAATCGTGATTTTTAAAGTTATTTTTAATTTATATTTAGTGTTGCATCCGTCATAAAACCGCTTTATTTTTTTGTGTGCATCTATATGCTGCGCTAACGTAATTACAATATTTTGGAGTTTAAATGGTCATCGAACTTTGATAATCTCTACAACGAAGCCTAACTGTCACGTATGGAGAATATAAACACGTCAAGCTGTAAGATGAGTTGTATAAGAATTGCTGAATTTCTTTAACGCAAAATTATTGAGTACTGGAGTCTGCAATATAGCTGATATAAATGAAACATTCATTGATTTTACATAGAGAAGCAGACGATTCCATATTATTGCTTTTTTGAAGAAGTTGTAAGCTTGGAGTTCGAAAGTAATTTTACCTCCATTGTTTTACGATTTTAAGCTAAATAAATTATTGTAGTATTGTGATAATTTTGAAAATATCGCCGCTGAATGAAAGGAATGGAAAAAAGTTTATAAAAGTAGGGAATATTTCATTCATATAGAGAACCAGGTGATTTATATTTCGATGGCGTTATATGAAGTTCATTTGTTTTCGATGAAGTTTTCAAATACAATAAATTATTGTAGTATTGTGATAATTTTTAAAAACTATCACCGCTGATTGTATCACATTTTAGAGATATTTAAATAAAATTAACATTTTAGTAGGAAACTATTTCATAATCAATGCTTTATACCTGATTGATCGTTCTTGTTTACATTCTGTATCCATTAAATTTAGGCTTCGTTGTAGAAATAATCAAAGTTTGATGATCATTTAAACTCAAAAATATTGCAATTGCATTGCCGTAGAATATAGATGCAAAAAAATTGCGCAAAAATAAAGCGGATTTAGGATAGATGCAGCACAAAATATAAATTAAAAGAACTTTAAAAATCACGATTTTAACACAAGATGGATAACATATTTGATTTTGAAGTGGGGCACGTGACCTATTTATATTATATGGGTGTCATTATTATTTTAATTTTTATTTTAAAAATTATCGAACATAGTTTGCTGAAATTTTTTTATATATTTTATGAGATAATTTGAATATTTCCTAAAACTTTCGAAGCAATTTTTGAATTTTAAAATCGCTTAAAAGATGTTTAAAATATTTATTCAAATGCTGTCATCGAAATATAAATCGCCTCTATATAAAAGCAGCATTTCATTCATAAACATTTTTCTAATCGTTTCATTCGTCATAATACTATAATAATTTATTTTATTTAAAAATTTAAAAAATTGTTATCTACCACATTTATTTTAAAATGTGAAACCTTTCTCATATGTAAAATAATTAAACTCTTGGAAAGATATTTATTATATAATATATCTCTTTTTTTTTCTGGGGAATATAACGAGAGTCAGAATTTAATTGAATTTGTTTTTCTCCCGATATTAAATAATTTTTATTTAAAAAACTACCTAACATATTTTACTGAAATTTTTTTATACATTTTATGGGATAATTTGGATATTTTCTGAAATTTTCGAAGCAATTTGTGAATTTTAAATTTGCTTAAAAAATGTTTGAAAAATTATGTCCCATAGGGTTCAATGTATTTCATTTTTTCAACCCGGGTTCAATAAAAAACTAATTGGGTGATATTATTCATTTACATTCCCATATGTCCCACAGACCGTCTCAACAACATATTAAAATTTCATTTTGATAAAGTCATTTTTACGGTAGTTTTCGTACGAATGGACAGACAGAATGAACAAAGTCATACACACTTTTCAACTCTGTTGTAAAGTGTTAGCAACTGTATTCAGTCTAAAGAACGTTTTAAAATATATTTGCAAAGCGTGAGCGATTTCTGCTGTGAAACGCACATCATCGGAGGCATATGACTGAAAAAGACGCATTGCTGTTTTTAAACACAAGCAAACCGCGAACAAAATTTGAATTTTGTCAATGGTCGAATAACACAATAATAAACGGTCGAATAGTCTCTGTATTTCCTTATGTTATTCGATCATTGATAATATTCACATTTTGTGCACAGTTTAGCTGTATTTAAAAGGCACAATGTATCTTTTTCAGTCATATGCCTCTGATGATAGTCGTTTCACGCCCAAAAACGCTCAGGCATCTTAAATATGTTTTAAAACATCCTTTAATGTAAATAAAGCTCATTTAATCTTTAGTGTAGTTTTATATGTCAATAAATGTGTATTATAAACATTTTTCTACAAAATTGCTTGATATTTTTAGCCTTTAATCATGAAACTACCGTGAAATTTTCTTTTTTTTTTTTGTAAACTTCAATATAAGTTTAGGTGGAGATAAAAATATAACCTCTTAAAAATTTATATTAAAAAATTGAGAAGAATCATCATATCATCATCACCACCGAAGGCGACTCGACAATCGATCGTGAACCGTAGCCTTCCTCAGATGATCCTTTCAAGCCCCCCTTGGAGCAATACCTCTTTCAATTTTAATCTTTAACACCGAAAAGCCCTTGTCCACACAAGCGATTCATTTCAACATCGGTCGTCCTCTAGCTCTTTTCCCGATCGGTGTAGATATTAAAATGTTCTTTGTTATTCTGTTGACATCCATTCTTCGCAAATATCCTGCTTATTTTAATGTATTTGATTATGTCAGTATCTGTATATAATTTGTGTAGTTCGAAATTGTATCCTCTCCAATTGTAATGTTTGCAAACTTCTGTATAATTTTAAGTGGAAGTTAAAGTATAACCTCTAAAAAAATTGGTAATGCATGTGTCAGAATATCCAAACATCTGGGTGCAGCATATTCATCCCAAGACACACTTTTAAAAATTATCTATCATAAAAACAAAATGTTCTACCAAAGTTTTATTAAATTGCTTTTGTTTTATATTAGTAGATAAAAAGAGTAAGAAAACACACCCAAACAATTTAACCAAATAATGCCAGGTACAAGCAATTTTAATTATTCCGCTATAAACAACAATTTTTGAACTTTTAAGGGAGATCACCCCACTTAAGCAAAAATGATTTAAAACTCGAGTTAGAAATTAAATAAACAACCTATTATTGAAATTACAGAATTCCAGTACAGAGCTAAATGTTTGTGTATTATGTAAATAATTCGTTTATTTGGTACTAAATTCCATAAACTGATATTCAGTGAGGTAACATATGATTTTTACTGGGAAATCAGATTTATTATTTCTAAAACTCCCAAACGAGTGCATCGTCATGTTGGTGGCAAGAAAAATTAAAGAGCTAAGTCTACTTCGCAAACTACTTAAGTTTAATGGTAGTCATTATTAGTGTATTTCTTAATTTTGATGTTGTTTAAAGTTGGGTGAATGTCAAATTATTAGTGGAAAAAGACCTCACATACTTTAGTATTACAAATAATGATTATTTTCAGCAAAGATTAATTAATAGAACCCCGTTTGATTCAAAATGACGGTACCACTAGCCTTTCCCAAGATATTTTTTATTTCACACCTCCCCTCACATATCCGTCGTTGAGGAAACAACACGTCACACATCCAATCATGGTCTTAAGTTAGACCGTTTACAAGGGTTGAAAATGGAGGAAGCTGTCAAAGTTAATAGAATTTTAATGTATTTAATATAATCTACGGACCTTGGGAAGCAATAGCGACACCTTTCTGTAGACCAGCTTTCAGTTCTAGCTTGTTAGCTAGGGAGGTGTTCAATAGTTGGGAGGTTTTAATACCACATTTCTTAAAATACACAGCGGTGGTTGGATGATTTAAACTTCTAAAACATTAAAATACGCGATTTAATGGGAAAAATACTTTGAAACGTGTCGCTTTAAGCGTGTAAAGTTTAACAATATATATATATATATATATATATATATATATATATATATATATATATATATATATATATATATATATATATATATATATATATATATATATATATATATATATATATATAGAGAGAGAGAGAGAGAGAGAGAGGAATTTTAAAAATTATAACACATAAATATATGTTTAAATAATTCTTTCAGTTATATCTTAAACAGGGGAGGCTCAGAATTTTAGCCTCTACAGATGCTATTACACTGGTAACAGCAATAAACCTATTAATTTTCAACTGAATCTAGTAGTAAGAAAGCTCTAATTTGCTTATTGTTTTCCCACAAAAATAACATTGAATAGCCTGTAGAGAAAGCCAATGGTTAGTCAAATCATATTTTTTTTTATTCTATTGATTATAAAATACTTTTCATTATCAGTATATAGGTTCACGTTAACATAATACACATTTCCAAAACATTGTATTGTTACAAAATTTTGTTAATCTCTGTTAAATGTTTAAATGTTTGTTAATCTGTGATTCCTGCACTATCGTAGTGTAGAAATCGCGATGTCTGAAATGCATTTACAGCGGAATTCATCAAAAATCTTTGTTAATGCAATGTGTGACTAAATCCTGAATTAGATTTTAAACTAAAGTTTAGTAAACCCCCTCAAGCCTCTTGACCAAATTGGTTTTGCACTCTAGAACATGCGTTGGTGACGAATTAGCCCGAGGGTTATGTATTCTGCTTAATCACGATGCGATAGATGAAGTTTAGATCAGGAAAGCCGATACTGTCTCTTGCATTGATAAAATTGTCACAGAAATATTTATTGCATGTATAATTTTATAATATTATGAGTTGATTACTTAATAACCATTCTTGCTTATATCTCTTAAAATTTTTAAAATAAATTATTTATTTATTGCAATAATAAACACAATATTTATCAGTTTCCCTACAATACATAATATGTCTAAAGATAACGTAGAGTTAAAACTGCTGCTAATGTAATTTATATAAATAAAATTGAAAGTACGTGTGTGTGTGTTATTAAATTTTAAAAAAGCAACTAACCGGTTTCAGAAGCTACACCAGTCATGAAAATAACACTTTCTGAACAAATACGTAAAATACGTTAGTTCCTTCATTTTCTGTTCTACTTTTTTTTCGTATATGTTAGGAACATGCTATTTTTTACTTCAATTTTACGAATATTTATTTCCCAAAACCGAAAATAATATTACAAATGCATAAAAGTCGTTATGAAAATAGCTGCTTAATATGTAATTATATTTTCTAACAGGTACCAACATGTATGAGACACTAACAAGAGCCATTTCTCGAAATATATCGTGTTTTGGTTCAAAATGAAAAAGTTTAGAAATAAATAAACCCATTGTTATAAAACGAGGTAATGTTTGATTTAATAATAAGAAAGTTCTCATTTGGGATTCGGTGTTCTCTCAATATCGAAATTCATAAATAAGTTGAGAAAGTTGTAACACCCTGTTTTCTCAGTTGTTGCTATCTGCTCGTGTGATGTAAATGATTCCCCATATAACAGAGCATTTTCAAAGAAAACACTATATTTATCAGATTATTTGTAATAACCCCACGGTAACGTGCGCTAATTCGAATTATACAGCATCTGTACGATTCGAATTATACAGCGTTATACAGCATCTGTAACGAGATTTAAGATTCAGTTGAATGTATATAATTACCTAGTGGTACACAAATACATAGGGAAGGTACTCCCATTGCAGATAACAGTATCCATGGACAAGGTATCGCTCTTATTATTCGTTCATCAACATAGAATAACTGTTAACTGTAGTGGAAGCAAGAAAACTTGCTCTTTTCTGTAATTTTGTAAACGTCAGTGGGAAATGGCAGTCCTTTCACGTAGCCGGCAAAAAATTCGTTCACAATTTAGCTCGGGTTACACGCAGTTGCAAAGGAGTCAACGACCCTATCGTGCTGAAAATACCGGTTCTCGTTAGATCACCGAAGATCAAGCAGCATTAGGCGCGGTTAGTACTTGGGTGGGTGATCACCTGGGAACACCGCGTGCTGTTGGCACTTTTCAGGCGCGGTAGCCCGGTTTGCACGCTGGATTTGCACGCTGCCACAACTGCCGCCGTGTTCATGCGGAGTACGATCACGTTAAACATGTGGGTCCGTAAGTCCTTCCGAGAGGTTGGTGGTAGGGGAAGGAGGGTACGGTCCCTGTGGATGCCTCCCACACTGGGTTCCGGTCTAAATTGAGTGGCACTTCCCGGCCATCTAAACGGTTACCTTACACCTTTCTGGTAGGTGGACGGTCTGGGTCTCAACAACAACGCAGTTGCAAAGGCCAAGTTCAAAATCACAAGAACCAGCCAGAAAGGGACGTTCCCAACGATAAGGAAAACGCTCCCATTGCAGATAACAATATCCATGAACCGGGTTCGTGCTATTAAATACTCATTACGATTTCACACTTCCATTTCTTCTCTTGAAACCTCATCAATCATCAAACATCTTTAGAATACCCAGTTTCACTTCACTTCCTAATTTCTTCAAAATAAAACAAAATATTTCATGTTTGTGCCCCAATATTTCACCAAGGAGAAAACACATTGAGCTGCAACACCAGTGATATTTGAATTCTACAGCCCTCCCATTGGAAAACTCTAACAGGTCAAAATATTAAAATATCAAAATTATAGCCACTATAGTTCGAAAACTAAGAACTGAAATTCCATTATATATCTTTGTAGGGTTTTTAAAGGAGTAAAACTTACTATCTGCTGTTAAAAGTTTTTACTGTTCATAATTCACTTTCAGTTTTTGAGAGTAGAAACTTTAATACAGAAATATTTCAAACTTCTTCAACTTGACAAGACTATTCCTCAAAAACTATAACAGCTTTGTAAAAAAATATTAGCCTTGAAACTGGACTTCCTACTTAGCATTTTTTTCGCTTACTGTTGATATCTATATTTTATAGTTTAGAATATATTTCGAGTAAAAGTAAGCAAAGTGAAGCAATTACTCGCTCGAACAAACACTTTTTATGTAGATATGTCCAAAGTGTTTACCTTAATCGCAACGGTCCGATTTCAGCCAGAGATACATACCAACTATAGATGCTATTCCCATCAAAATATATTTAAACACATTAAAAATACGAATTTAAATTTAAAAAAAGCCGGCATTTAGATTTAATATTTAAATACATCATACACACAGGAAAGCATTTAAAAACTTATATTTCATTTCTCTTTCCTTTTATGGGGGAGTTTTTTTAAAATACGTAAAAAGCAAAAGAAGATATGGCAACGCTACTCTAGTAGTGATTTGTCAGCAATATATATATATATATATATATATATATATATATATATATTTATATATATATATATATATATATATTTGCGTATCGCTTATACAAAAAGTAATACAGGAGAAAACTTTATAATGTAAGAATCTACATAATTTGTTGAATATTTTAGCATAAAAATTAACGAAAATAATACAAAAATGAAAATGATTATTCACACTTGGAAAAAGTCAAAATAGTAGAATAACATTTACGCGGTTCAAAGTATTAGAATAATGCTTTGTACATCACCTTATTTTTAAAAAAAATCAAAAACAGTCATTGTTTAATATTTTGTAGCATAACCTGTACATTTTATAATAGCACAAACTCTATTTGGCAAGTTAGTTGCAAGTGGCTCACAACGTTTTCTGCCCAGACATGACCATATCGAATTAATGCTGGAAAAAAGACCAACTTTTTTTTGGCCCAATTTCTTGAAGTCTTTTCTTTATTATTATCCAGAAATTCTCGATTAGATTTAAATCCGGCGAATTAGCCACCCAGGGAAGTACTTTAATTTGGTGTTCTGTAAGCCAGATCGTAGTGGAAAATAACCTGTGACAAGATGCTAAATCATGTTGGAAAAACAATCGTCAACACATAAATCTTCTGACGATGGTATCATGAAATTTTCAAGGATTTCTTGATATATCTGAGAATTAATCCTTTCATAAGTGACACATAGCCTTCCAGCTGGCTGCTAATTTCACGGATCGTTTCATGCATTCCTTGTAATATGCGTCTTGCTTCATTCGCCATACACAAACACCTTGATCACCATATGATACACAGAACATACACTCATCACTGAACAATACCTTTTCCAATCATCCACATCCCCATAAATGTCTTTTTTTGCACCCCTTCACTCTGTCCCTTTTTCTGTTTACTAGTCACAAGAGGCTTTATCTTTGGTACACGAGAATGAAACCCAAGTTTATGGAGACGGCTTAGTGTTGTAGATTTACACATATCAACACAGTGTTCTTTCCACTTCCGAAGCAAATACACTTCTAAAACGATTTTTCTTAGCAATATTCTTTAGCTTTCTATCATCTCTCGGAGTCGTTTTTGGCTTTTCGCCCACTATTCAGAGGATTGTTTTCAAAATGTCCATCGTTAAAATACTGCTTTATATATATTGCTCTACTAACACTTAATTGAGAATATTTTATGTAACTGGCTACGGCTGTAACTGGCTATTACTGATATGTAACTGGCTATTACTGATTACGGCCTTATTTATGCAAATCAATAATACGATTCTTTGTAAACGTCATTATGTCAGACGAACGACCCATGTTTCACAATAAATGAACAAAAAACACGAAAGTCCGGCAGAAGCTAATTTTATACTTAATGTATGCAACTTTTTGAACCATTCAGGAAAATTCATAAGTATTCTAATTTTTTGAACCACCTATTTTAGTATTCTAATATTTTGAATAATGAAAATCATTGTTAAAATCTACAATATTTGCTCGAAATTAAAACTTTTAAAGTTTCAATTTACTTTAATAACATGTACATTTATTAAAACATCAACCGTTGTTCTTTTTCAAATTCACTATGCTAAAATGAAGCTAAATGCAATTCAAATTACAAATGAAATACTTTATTCTAATATTTTGACTCTGAGTTGTATATATATATATATATATGAATATTGGTGACGAATCACTACTAGAGGAGTAGCGTTGCCATATCTTCTTTTGCTTTTAAAGAATAAAATAAGTATTTAAGCTACTTACTATACTGGTATTACCAAACATAAATTCCATAAATATTAGTAGGGATCTAAGATAATTTTGATATTACTAACCCGGAAATAATAAAAAAATTCTTACATATATTTTAATAAATTGGTGCAAATAAACAAGTTCTTGGGAGACCACTTCTATGAAATTATAAATTACTTGGCACTCTAAATGCAAACTATACGCTGTTGGTTGAGAGCGCATAAAATGAAACATGAATTTCGAGGAAAGTGTTGCGACCTAGGCGGAATAAAGTACCGCGGTATAGATATTGACAGAAGTTGAGAGTAAAACTTTTGAAACTTTTCAAAGAAAATTCACGGCAACTTTATTTTAAGTGGAAAAGTTTCGCGTCCTTTAGTATAAACACGCGAAATATCTTGCATACTGGATTTTCTGAAATTTCTATTTGCTATTTATCAAGGTACCGTCTTTAGGAATCACTATTTTTTTAAACAAATGAACCAGAAATACTCGCCCGCTACGCGAACTCTTACCTCGATAAGCGCGTAGTTATATATGCACCCTAGCCGTGTCACGCTCTAATAGAAAATCTCATGTGGGCAGAACGTAGCTTTCTCTACATAATGCAGTACTTTGCTTCTTTCAATGCGAGATAATGATGGAAAAGGAACAATGCTTCTAACGTTGGAAACTACACTGACATTTGGCGCTGTCTGGATGACATTATGTAAAATTATTTTGAAGTACAAAATTCATTTATATTTAGCTCACGTCATAATTGTAAAATTGCTAACATCTACAGAAACGATATACTACTTAATATTAAAATATTTTAATTATAATTTCAATTTGACGTCATTTTCGTACCTTTAGAGTTTTTCACAATTTGGCGACATTTTTGTAAATTTGGCCCTGTATTAAAAAAGTCGTCAAGTTAACGATATTTCTTCAACTTAGTCGCCAAATGAGTTGACAAGTCATACATATTTGATGATAATTTTTATGTGATTTTTAGATACATTTGTTTGAAAAGCATGCAATGTCTCTAGAATGGTTCGAGCTAGCGTTTTAAAGTTTATGTAATTCGTTTTCTAATGAAAAATTACTTACCGATCATTGCGTAACAAGGTACCGATCATTTGCGTAACATTATAAAAGATTATGATTTTTTCAAACATTCATTCGAAAATTTAAGGGATCTTGGGAATGTTTCTTGGCCTTTACAAGCAATGGGCTGCCAGTATTCACGGATTATAATATCCGTATCGAATTGATTATAATAACCGTACCGTAACGGTCCATTATTTTATGAGGTATAGCATACACAGACTCACACACACACACACACATACATACATCACCTCAAACACGTTCGATTCGAGTTCAGAGATGCTTAAAACGCGCTCTTCCGTTGAAAACCCAAATTTAAATTTTCCATCTCGTCACAATTATTTCTAATGAAAACTTACTTACCGATCATTGCGTAACAAGGTACCGATCATTTGCGTAACATTATAAAAGATTATAATTTTTTTAAACATTCATTCGAAAATTTAGGGGACATATGTACAACAAATACATATGGACAAATGGTACAGCATGTTTCGAAATTACATTTATTACCTTTAGAACTTTCTATTTTTGCTAATTATAAAGCAAATACCAATTTCCAAAAACTGTCAAAAATTCTGGCTCCTACAAACGGCAATGATAATTTTTTGTAGTAGATGATGAATAAAACGGCAAAATAAATCTAAAATAATTTATATAATGGTCGGTTTTTGGGGAAAAAAATGCCTTTTTTTTTCGAATGTTTCGTACACATGCCAAGATCTGCCGCCTATTTAAAAAACTGAGACTTTCCAGGCTGACCGAGCTTGGCACCAATCCAGACGGCTCTGTCTATGTTGAGACTTCAGTGGTAGGCACCTTAATGGACGTCGACACCTAATCCCACCATTTACCAGCTGTCTCCGAATAGTATCCCTTGATACAAAATGCATGGGAGATCCGAAATGCCTTCGAATGGTTGATAGCATTGCCATTGTGCAGACGTGGCTCCTCTCCAGATGGTGCGAACCTCTCGATGAGTTGTCTGTCAGAGGCATTCTGAGCCCATGCGACAGCTACATATACCTTCCTTGATCCACTATTGCCATTTAAAACGATCACAGTATTGATGCACTCAACTTGTTTAAAAGCTTTATATTTTACAGACTGCTATCATTCGCCAGAATATTAATGTTATGAATTTGTTTAATTGTCCTGTAGCTGGGCTATTAACCCGCATCTCAATGCGATTACAAATACATAGTAGAATAAAACACAATGTACTTTACGTCGTATTCTATTTATTCATGTTTTTGATATCCTTTTAGAGAACGTCCACTTTGTTTGCATAGCTAGTAATTCTCATCTATATATTTACCCCAATCTTGGTGTCAATACCCTGCGAGAATAACTCAAAAAATTGCAAATTTTAAGATAAAAGCTTTCAAATCTAATTTTTGTAAGTTTTTATACTTAGTGTTTTGCTTGAAAAATTAGCTGCGTATTAAGTGTAACATTTAAGCAAATTAATATTAAAAACCGATTCATTCCCTTGCATTTAAACTTCATTTAACTCATACGTAAATTAAGAATTTATCATGTAACACTTCTATATATAATTTTTATAGCATATAGGGTGATCAATATAATGTTTTTATATAACTACAATCTTGGAGAATCGATATAAAACTCCTAATTTTGAAGATATTTATGTATAAAAGACAATATAAAACATTGTATGTGAACGGTTACCTGAGTAAACGTTAAAAAAACTTAAACACTTTCAATATTAAGCATTGTACGGGTTTTTTGCAATTATAATATATAGTGTATCATTTAGAAATCTTACATAAGACTTCACAATAAATGACACAAGTTTAACACAATAACTAATTAATTTTTTAGTGTAACTGAAGCTTAATACTTTATGTACCTATTTCAAAGAAACAAACTAATTCGATATAAATAGCAGTTCAAAATATTAACATTTGTTATTCAATACTTTTAATACGAAATGAGTGCATTTAAAACTTTTAACATATAAATTGCAATATAAAAATAAAACGATTTTTAACAAGTTGATAATAGTTCATAAATATTGCAATTCGCTATTTAATGCATTAAAAACATAGTTATTATCTCTAAAACTTTAAACATAAGAAATTGCAATATAAGTAGCAAAACAAGCTTCTACAATGCACAAAATAATACATGTCCTATATTCAAGTTTCATAATATTAAAGTTAGCATATTAGTTATAATAGACGTTTACGATTTAACTAAGCATTTACAACATTCTATCTAACAACAGTATTATTTATCAACAAGCAAAAGGGAAAAGCTATGAAAAGAAATTGACAGGAGCAGATAACTCATTTTAGAATAACTTTTCCTCAAAATTCAAAAAGTAAATTGAAAATAATTCAGAATTTTCATGAAAATACAAGATACCTTAAAAAGGACTTTACGTTCAATAACAGATCTGACATAAAAATTGAATATTCGATTCATAACTGTTCAACGAGTTCGTCAAAAATTATATTTAAACAAGAAAGATCAATCATGCTTAATGCATTGATTACGAAACACTTTCCAACTTCAATACAATTTTATTTAAAAAAGTCGAAAATGCAATACATTTCCTCGGTAATATTTTAAAACTTATCACAATACTACATTAATTTATTATATTTGAAAACTTAAACCTTAATTGAAAAAAATGAACTTCTTTCAAATGACGGCATTGAAATATAAATTGCCTGATTTAAATATCTCTAAAATACGATACATTCCACGGTAATATTTTTAAAACTATCATAATACTACGATAATTTATTATATTTGAAAACTTCATCGAAAACAACTGAAATTAATTCAAATGACGTCATAGTAAAAATAACACGCCTGGATCTCTCTATAAAAACAGGATTTCATTCATAACTTTCTCCCATTCATAGCATTCATCACAATACTATAATAATTTATTTTATTTAAAAATTAAGACCATGGAGCCACAAGTAATTAAACTCTATGCTTAAAACTTCATCGAAAAAAATCGTCCTTCTCTTTATAAATTCAATTAATATTTCATTCATATCAGCCATGCAGACTCCATGGACTAAATTATTTTGTGTTAAAGAAATACAGCAATTCTAATACAACTCATTCTACATATTTTACTGTTTACATTTTACATAAGTGAAAAATAGGCTTCGTTGTAGAAATAATCAAATTTGAATGAGCATTTAAACTCAAATATATTGTATTTGCGTTGTTTCAGTATGTAGATGCACAGAATTTAAGCAAAATTAAAGTAGTTTTAGGACGGATACAACACTCAATACGAATTAAAAAGAACTTAAAAAATCACGATTTTGAAACAAGATGGATGCCATATATCATTTTGAAGTGGGTCATGTGATCGTTTCATATCATGGTCACGTGATCGTTTCATATAAGAGGTGTAATTATTATTTTAATGTTTATTTAAAAAACTACTGAATATATTTCGCTGAATTTTTTTTATATATTTTATGGAACAATTTGAATATTACCTAAAACTTTCGAAGCAATTTGTGAATTTCAAATCCGCTTAAAAAATGTTTGAAAAATTAGGTCCCATAGGGCTCAGTGTATTTCATTTTTTCAACCCGGGTTCAATCCAAAACTAATTGGGTGATATTATTAATTTATATTCCCATATGTCCTACAGACCGTCTGAACAACATACTAAAAGTTCATTTTGATTAAGTCATTTTACGGCAGTTATCGTGCTAACTGACAGACAGACAGACAGACAGAATGAACAGAGTCATAAACACTTTTCAACTTTGTTGTAAAGTGTTAAAAGGCAGAAATATCGCCAAGCATTAAAAGGGAACCGAATTGGTTATTTTTATATTTCAGTCGTAAGTAATGCAATCGAATTCGATATCAATATGAAGTAAACAATACAGGTATCTCTTGTTTCAATTCTGAAGTATATTATGTTTATTATATTTATGAAGCTTATTAAATTTATTTATTGCGTCAAAAATCATACCCAATTTCACCCCATTTGCTTAATTTGTCTGAGAGATATAATACTCATTGTGCATAAAAATAAAATTTGTAATATATCGAGAACGACTAATCAATTTCTAAATATCTATGTTCATTCATGTTAAATTAAAAATATTTACGAAACATTATTTGAAATTAGGGAAATTAATTTCACGTTTTATAAATTTTAAATCAAAAATAAGAAATGTCTTAAATTGTGTACATTTGTATTTCATAAATGATATCACTCACTTTAAAATACAAAAAACACATTCTATATAACTATAATTGTAACATTCTTGTTCTTCACGTTTTTAAAGCCTTTTTGCAATTTTCAAAACAAAAATTATTCGAAGACATCAAATACTTGTTTTAGTCCTTTTATCCTGAAAATCAATAGGCCCCTAAGAATTACTGATTTAAATTATCATATGAAGCATATTATATCCCTTTGTTTTTATCAATCCGTATCTAGGCATTCCGTGTCAGAAAAAAATACACGCATACGCACATGGGCCAACGGCCGTTCCGTGCTGAAAACACCGATTCTCGTTAGATCACCGAAATCAGGCAGCATCGGGCGCGGTTAGTACTTGGGTGGGTGACCACCTGGGAACACCGCGTGCTGTTGGCACATTTCGGGCACGGTAGCCCGGTGGTTTGCGCGCTGGATTTGCAAGCTGCCACAACTGCCGCCGTGTTCATGCGGAGTACGATCACGTTAAACATGTGGGTCCGTAAGTCCTTCTGAGAGGTTGGTGGTAGGGGAAGGAGGGTACGGTCCCCATGGATGCCTCCCCCCACTGGGTTCCGGTCTAAATTGGGTGGCACTTCCCGGCCATCCAAACGGTTACCTTACACCTTTCTGGTAGGTCGGACAGTCTGGGTCTCAACAACAACAACAACGCATACGCACATCATTCCAATATTGGTTAATTCGTATTTTGGGATGCTTAAAACGTGTAGATTGAACAAGCCGAATTGTAGACCTCATCAAAATGCAATTGTAAGGAAAGTAAAAAATATCCACATTATAATAGAAAAACAAAACGCTTATAAGAGTGAATTTAATTAAAATATTCTTGAATAAATGTACAGATGTACATAAATTTCAACCAATTTAAGCTATTCGGGGCATTTATTAAAATTCAAGTCAATTTGACTAAATTCTTCAAATAGAAAATGGGTGACAGCTTGCCATTTATATATTTGTTCTTTGTTCCTCATTATCCGCTATCAACAATTTTAACATGCGCCTTGTTCGCTGGACATCAGATTTATTAGTTAATATGTCTGACTACTTATCCTACGCTTGTCTAACAATTAAAAAGAATCACGTTTCGCCGATAAGAGATCAGAGTTTCTTCGCTAATGATGACAATAACTAATAACACAATATCTAGTGTATGATTTTACTGATTGTGCCTTTTAAATAATTGTCAGTAATTCAAGAATTATTCACTCTATTAGTTTTAACAAGAACTTATATATATAATGAACTTATATATATATATATATATATATATATATATATATATAATACAAGAACTTATGTATATATAAAGAAATATATATATATATATATATATATATATATATAATACAAGAACTTATGTATATATAAAGAAATATATATATATATATATATATATATATATATATAATACAAGAACTAACAAACTTTCAGGGGTGATAGAACAGATCGAAACAAACACTTTTCATCATGGAATGCATGGTCGCAAGTACAGAGTTTACGCTCTAGGGGGCGCTTGAGGGCTCTTTCAGATACGTGTATAAAAGCAGTGGTTTTCGCATATAAGGTCAGTTACGACTTGGAATATCGGTATACCAATGTTGTTGTTGTTGAGCCCTGACCGTCCGACCTACCAGAAAGGTGTAAGGTAACTGTATGGACGGCCGGGAAGTGCCACCCAATTTAGACCGGAACCCAGTGGGGGAGGCATCCACAGGGACCGTACCCTCCTTCCCCTACCACCAACCTCTCGGAAGGACTTACGGACCCACATGTTTAACGTGATCGTACTCCGCATGAACACGACGGCATTTGTGGTAGCGTGCAAATCTAGCGCGCAAACCACGGGGATACCGCACCCGAGATGGCCAACAGCACGCGGTGTTCCGAGGTGGTCACCCACCAAGTACTAACCGCGCCCGATGCTGCTTGACTTCGGTGATCTAACGAGAACCGGTGTTTTCAGCACGGTACGGCCGTTGGCCTCCGGTATACCAATGTGGAGAAGGCGGACATGCATTTTGTCTACTGCGTTGCCAACAATAATGAAAGGGAATCTCAATCGAGGCCACTTCCCCAACACGCGTGATGCCGATCAGGGAATGTTTTCTCGCTTGCACCGCCAACTGTTTGAGAGGGGATCCTTCAGTGCCGCCATATATTTGTTTTGTCTTAAATAAAACTCTGTGTCTATGTTTCGTACCAGTCATGTTTTAGTGTTATATAAGACTGCGTGTGTGTGGGAAAATGCGCCATCTAGCGCGTAAATTCTTCACTTGCGGCCATGCATTCTATGATGAAAAGTGTTTGTTTCGTGGTGTTCTATCACCCCTGATATTTTATGCATTATATTTGAAACACCCTGTATATAAAGAACTTATATATATAATACTGATGCAGAGAGATTTTGATGAAGAGAGATTTTGATGCAGAGAGTGATTTGATGAACTGTATAACTGGACTGTTTTAAATAAACTCCATTTAAACCTCTTTAAATGCTATATTATAAGCATTGCTAGGATTCGCAATATTCTCAATTACAACTACATTTAAAATAATTTACCTTTATCGCGTTGTACTCATACTATTGATTTGGGTGTCACTTTCGATGAGATAATTTTAACTTTCAGAGTCATATCGACAATACTATTAAAAGAGCATACCAAAGACTTGGTTTCATCCTAAGACGATCTCGTGTTTTTGCCAGGTCTGATACTATTATCTGTATCTTTAATATCCTTGTTAGGCCAATATTGGAATACTGTGCAATGATCTGGTACCCTGTTTACGGTCTGCATTCTCAACGAATAGAAATTGTGCAAAATAAACTTTTACGTACTATGGATTACAGATTGTCTGGCTATTGTCCTTATGATATGCATATGAGTGAACTCAGACGGAAATATAG
The DNA here is from genome assembly GCA_951213105.1 of Amaurobius ferox. Lineage (NCBI taxonomy): Eukaryota > Metazoa > Arthropoda > Arachnida > Araneae > Amaurobiidae > Amaurobius > Amaurobius ferox. Next base: position 114,127,211 of record OX578133.1, on the reverse strand, counting down.
TTAGTTTAATGTCTCTTAAAAAAAGAAGAAAATGGCCCTGCCTTTTGTTTTATTATTAAGTTTTAAATAACACTCTTGATTGCCCCATCTTACTTTCTTGTCTGGAATTTCATATACCTGTTAATAATACAAGGAAAAAAACTTTGTTTCACAATACTACTGTTAAATACAACTACCTTAAATGCTATTCTATCTATAAATTTGTTGATCTATATAATACCTATTGTACTGATATTGATATATTTAATTTGACTCCTGTCTGTTTTAAAAAAGCCTGTTTGAATGCGCTTGATAAGTATACGACTTAGTATTCTTGTATCTTATATTCTGTTCTTTTTATTTTTGTGTGGCTACTGTACCTGGATTTCATCTGTAGTTGCCACGTAAATTGAATGAAATAAAAAATAAAAAATGAAATACTAGAAATCTATATAAATAAAAATGAAAATATGTCTGTCTGTCTGTCTGTCTGTCTGTCTGTCTGTCTGTCTGTCTGTTTGTCACACCATCACGGGAGAACGGCTGAACCGAATTTGATGAAATTTTGTGGGTAGCCCAGAAATAGCCCCACTTAAAATTATATCCGTGTTTTGAGTTTCTACGACCAGTGGTTCTCGAGATATTAGTAAAAAACGAAATTTTCGTTTGTCTCATCATCACGGAAAAACGGCTGAACCGAATTTAATGAAATTTGGTGAATAGCCTTAAAATATCCCCCCATAACCTTTGTCCAAGTTTCGAGTTTCTAAGACATGGGGTTGTCGAGATATTAATGAAAAACGGAACTTTTTCCTAGGAGTTCTACTCCCTAACTCCGTGGTTTATCCAAACGAAAAGCTTGAAAATCGTTTGAAAGTGAATTAAAATTTAATCTCTGAGTTTGATGGGAGATTTTTTGCGTTAATTAGTCACTTTCTGAAAACATGAATTGTTTGAAACATGATTTAAAGGGGAAATCTATCTCCATGGTTCATGGTTTATTTAAAACAAGCTTTTACGGAACAATGAGAAGTATAGAGAAATCAAAATCGTTATTTAATTTCGCAGTTTATGTTATAAGACATGACATATTTAACATGTTATAAGATTCTATCTTATATCATGTTACCCAGAAACGCAATTAAATTAAATCTGTCTGTTAATTTTAATAATTAATTTTTCGATTTGAATAATAAATAAATGGATATAAAAATATATTTTTGAAAAGAACGATTTGATTTTTCTTATAGCATTTTTGACTGGATAATATCAATTACGGTCTTCAGGTTTAAAAATTATTATTATTTATATTTTCGGGGATTATTGATTCAAGGATTATTGATATTTTCAAGTTATTATGCAATTATTTTATTATGACAAAAATTGTTTAAACTCATATAGTGTATGTTGTACGAATCTTCTACAAATACACGTGTATATCTTTTAATCTACGAGAATATAAGTAGTACAGGTATATTGACATATGTTTTGATATATATTGGCATATATTGGAATCAATTATGACCTTCTGGTATAAAGAGTACGGATATTATTGATGTTTTCAATTTATTACGTCATCTCTTTTATTTTGGCAAATATTTTTGAGACGCATATTGTAATACGGGTAATCTTCTACTAACACATTGGCATATTTTCTGATCTGCGACAATATAATTAGTACGGGGTTGCATATATTCATTCAATTCCTATTTTTTCTTCTGTAAATTTGCTTACAAAAGGGGGCAGGATGTTTTATTCTTCAGATCTGATCGTGAAGATAATTTTGCATAGTGAGAGCATATATTCTTAAACTTCTCTTTAGGAGCAATAAATTTAATATTTTAACAGAATTTGCACATGATTGCGAACTTTAAGTTTCTTTAAATTATACACTCCTTACGAATAACGGGTGTGCTGTTAGTGGTTAATACATTTTAACATTTTAGGAGGGTATATCATGTTGCTCGGCATCGCAATTAAATTAAATGTGTTTGTTAATGTTTTTATTATTTTTTTTTCGATTTAAATAATAAATAAATGGATAAATGGATATAAAAGTATATCTTATGAATGGACGGTTTGATTTTTCTTTTAATTATATTAATTGCTGACTGCGTACATCCATTTCATTTATTTTGGCAAAGAGTTTTCAAGCTTATATTGTATTTAGCTACTAAACTCATATATTGTGTTTAGCCAATAAATTCATATAGCCGATTGTTGAAACAGAAAAAGAGTAGAGCGGGTATATCTTCTAATACAATTGTAGTGTTTTCATTTAGTATATTGAAACGGGATAAGAATGTTTCATTCAGATCTGCAAATTCAAAGCTGCGAATTTGGAGGGATATCGCTAATTTGACAACTTTTCTTAAACTTTGCCAAATTGACGGAAATGTCGCCAAATTGATATAAACGACACACAAACAGCTGCCATAAACCTTCGGGTTGTTCGTGTGGCTTGGGTCTTCTACATATCAATGAAATTTTTTTTTTTTTTGTTAGAAGAGAGTACTGAAATGATGTTTGGTTAGCATTTATCTGTCAGACCAACCATCCTACTTAGTAATACATTTAGCGAATTTTTAAAATGTCACCAAATGGATAAAAATGTTTTCAAATCTATAAAAATATCTTGAAATTGATAAAATTGCGCTACATAAATGATATTAATTGTTTTTTGTTAGAGGATAGTATTGTGATGATATTTCGTCAATTTGTCGCAAAGTGGAACTGTCAGTTCTACAGTCCCACTTGGCGATAAATTTGGCGATTTTTTAAAATGTCGCTAATTTGACGAAACTGTCGCCAAATGTTCCATAGAAATATAACTATTTAGACGATATTTTTTCTACCAATTTATTTGAAGCAAATAATATCATGTCGCTTAGCAACGGATTTAAATCCAATGTGTTTATGCGGCAGACGATTTTTATTAAATCCTTTCCGATTTGAATAATGAAGATATGTATATAAAATAAATTTCATTGCCATTTCATTTTGGACTGGATAATATCAATTATACTCTTCAGGTTTAAACATTATTATTATTGATATTTTCCGGAATTATTGATTCAGGGATTATTGATATTTTTAAGTCATTACGCCATTGTTTTATTGCGGCAAAAATTGCTGACACACGCATATTGTACGTTGTACGAGTAATCTTCTAGGATTGCACGGGTATATCTTCTAACCTACGAGAATATATGTAGTACAGGTATATTGGCATATATATTGGAATCAAGTACAGTCTTCTGGTATGAAGATTAAGGGGATTAATTATATATTCAATTTATTACGTCGTCTGTTGTATTTTACCAAAAAACATTTGTGACTCATATTGCAAAACGGGTAATCTTCTACTAATAATCGGACATTATAAGTAGTACGTGTATATCTTCCCATATAATTTTAGCACTTTAATTTTGACATATATTGGAATAAATGACTGTCTTCAGATTTAAAGATTACGGGTTTATTGGTATTTTCAATTTATACATGTAATCTACTAATACAGGTTATATTTTCTAATATTCGCGTATATAATTAGTACGGGTCCCATACAATTTTAACGCTTTTATTTTGCATATATTGATTCAATTCCATATTTTTTTTATATTTGCTTACATAAGGGGTCGAAGATGTTTTATTCTTCAGATATGTCCATGAAGATAATTTTATATAGCGAGAACAGAGATTCTTAAACTTCTTTTTAGGAGCATTATATTAAATATTTGAACAGAATATTTTGATTAAACATGTCATTTAGTATACTATAAGAATTTGGGCATGATTATGAATTTCAAGTTTCTTTATATTATATACTCCGTACGAAGAACGGGTATGCTGCTAGTTATATATACAAATATTATAAATTAAACATAAATTTAACATGGACTTAAACATAAAATTTAACATTTTTTATATTATTTATATTGTTAGATTTAATTATTTTTATCATTATTTATATAATTATTTATATTATTATTATTAGTTAATACTATCATTGATTATTATTTATACGGAAATCATAGAAAAAGATACTTTGCAATGAATTAGAGACTGAATTTGATGTACAGATAGTTAGTTTGAAAGGAAGAAAACGTACAATTTTTGTTTCCCAAGCCGCATATCCAAATGGTCAACCTGCCGAAAAAATAAAAGAAACGGCTTCTTTTAAGTGAGAGCCATAACGTGTTAATCTATATAAATAAAATTGAAAATCTGTCTGTCTGTCTGTCTGTCTGTTTGTCCCATCCTCACGGGAGAACGGCTGAACCGAATTTGATGAAATTTGGTGGGTAGCCTAGAAATAGCCCCACTTAAAATTTAGTCCAAGTTTCGAGTTTCTAAGACCAGGGGTTATCGAGATATTGATGAAAAACGGAACTTTTTTCCTATGAGTTATACTCTCCAACTCCGTGGTTTATTCAAACGGAAAGGATGAAAATCGTTTGTTTAAAACGGCGAAATGAAATAAAACTTTATTTCCGAGTTTGGTGCAGGATTTTTGCATTAATTAGTCACTATCGGAAAACACGAATTGTTTGAAACATGAATTTAAATGGAAAAATCTACCTCCGTGGTTATATTTCACTAGCTTTTACTCAACGATTAAAAGTATAAAGAAATCAAAATGGCTATTTAATTTCGCATTTTATGAGGACGATTCTATTTTATATCATGTTGCTCGGCAACGGAATGAAATTAAATATGTTGTTAATATTTATTATTATTTTTTCTATTTGAATAATAAATAAATGGATGTAAAAATATATTTTTAAATGAAAGGTTTGGTTGTTCTTTTAATTATATAAATTGCGAACTGCGTATATTATTTTCATTTATTTTAGCAAAGAGGTTTCCAACTCATATATTGTGTTTGGCTAATAAACTCATATATTGTGTTTACCCAATAAATTCATTTAGCCGATTGTTGAAGCAGAAAAGGGTAGAACGGCTGTATCTTATAATGCAATTTTAGTGTTTTCATTTAGTATATACAAACGGGGTCAGAATATTTTATTCTTCAGATCTGCAAATTTAGAGCTATGAGTTTAGCGGAATATCTCTAAATAACTTGGTAACTTTTCTTAAACTTTACCAAATTAGCGGAAATGTTTCCAAATTTCTAAAAATGACGCAAATCAATGATTTGTTTTTTTAGAATAGAGTACTGAAATGATGTTTCGGTAGCATTTGTTGGACAGTCCATCCATCCTACTTAGTAACACATTTAACGAATTTTTTTAATATCACCATATTGATAAAAATATTTGTGAGTCCATAAAAATATCATAGAATTGATAAAATCGCGCTTAATAAATGAAAATAATTGTGTTTTGTTAGGGGATAGTATTGTGATGATGTTTCGTCAATTTGTTGCAAAATGGGACTATCTGTTCTACAGTCCCTCTTGGCGATAAATTTGGGGATATTTTAAGTTATCGCTAAATTGACTAAAATGTCGCCAAATCTTCCATGGAGGTCGCATTATTCAGATGATATGATTTCCATCAATTTAATTGAAGCAAATGATATCATGTCGCTTAGCAACGGATCCAAAGAATGCGGCATACGATTTTATATTAAATCTTTTCCGATTTGAAAAATAAAGATATGTATATAAAATAAATTTCATTGACATTGCATTTTGACTGGATAATATCAATTATGGTCTTCAGGTTTAAACATTATTATTATTGATATTTTCGGGGACTTTTGATTCAGGGATTATTGATATTTTCAAGTTATTATGACATTGTTTTATTATGACGAAAATTGTTGAGACTCATATATAGTACGTTGAACGTAATCTTCTACAAATGCATTATATCTTCTAATCTACGAGAATATAAGTAGTACAGGTATATTGGCATATATTTAGATATATAGTGGCATATATTGGAATCAATTACGACCTTCTGGTAAAGGATTACGGGGATTATTGATATTTTCAATTTATTGCGTCATCTCCTTTATTCTGGCAAATATTTTTGAGACTCATATTGTAATACGGGTAATCTTCTACTAACACACTGGCATATTTTCTAATCTACGACAATATAAGTAGTACGGGGTTGCATATAATGATTCAATTCCTTTTTTTTGTAAATTTGCTTACAAAAGGGGTTAGGATGTTTTATTCTTCAGATTTGCCCGTGAAGATAATTCTGCATAGTGAGAACAGATATTCTTAAACTTCTTTTTATCTATATAAATAAAATTGAAAATCTGCCTGTCTGTCTCTCTGTCTGTCTGTCTGTTTGCCCCATCATCACGGGAGAACGGCTGAACCGAATTTGATAAAATTTGGTGGGTAGCCTAGAAATAGCCCCACTTAAAATTTAGTCCGTGTTTTGAGTTTCTACGACCAGAGGTTCTCGAGATATTAGTAAAAAACGAAATTTTCGTTTGTCTCATCATCACGGAAAAACGGCTGAACCGAATTAAATGAAATTTTGTGGATAGCCTTGAAATAGCCCCCCATAAATTTAGTTCAAGTTTCGAGTTACTAAGACCAGGGGTTGTCTAGATATTAATGAAAAACGGAACTTTTTCCTATGAGTTACACTCTCCAACTCCGTGGTTTATTCAAACGGAAAGGATGAAAATCGTTTGTTTAAAGCGGCGAAATGAAATAAAACTTTATTTCCGAGTTTGGTGCAGGATTTTTGCATTAATTAGTCACTATCGGAAAACACGAATTGTTTGAAACATGAATTTAAATGGAAAAATCTACCTCCGTGGTTATATTTCTCTAGCTTTTACTCAACGATTAAAAGTATAAAGAAATCAAAATGGCTATTTAATTTCGCATTTTATGAGGAAGATTCTATTTTATATCATGTTGCTCGGCAACGGAATGAAATTAAATGTGTTGTTAATATTTATTATTATTTTTTCTATTTGAATAATAAATAAATGGATGTAAAAATATATTTTTAAATGAAAGGTTTGGATCATTTTCATTTATTTTAGCAAAGAGGTTTCCAGCTCATATATTGTGTTTAGCTAATAAACTCATATATTGTGTTTACCCAATAAATTCATTTAGCCGATTGTTGAAGCAGAAAAAGAGTAGAACGGCTGTATCTTATAACACAATTTTAGTGTTTTCATTTAGTATATACAAACGGGGTCAGAATATTTTATTCTTCAGATCTGCAAATTTAGAGCTACGAGTTTAGCGGAATATCTCTAAATAACTTGGTAACTTTTCTTAAACTTTATCAAATTAGCGGAAATGTTTCCAAATTTATAAAAATGACGCAAATCAATGATTTGTATTTTTATAATAGAGTACTGAAATGATGTTTCGGTAGCATTTGTCGGACAGTCCATCCATCCTACTTAGTAACACATTTAACGAATTTTTTAAATATCACCAAATTGATAAAAATATTTTTTTTGCGAGTCCATACAAATATCAGAGAATTGATAAAATCGCGCTTAATAAATGGAAATAATTGTGTTTTGTTAGGGGATAGTATTGTGATGATGTTTCGTCAATTTGTCGCAAAATGGGACTATCTGTTCAACAGTCCCACTTGGCGATAAATTTGGGGATTTTTTAAGTTATCTCTAAATTGACTAAAATGTCGCCAAATCTTCCATGGAGGTCGCATTATTCAGATGATATGATTTCCATCAATTTATTTGAAGCAAATGATATCATGTCGCTCAGCAACGGATCCAATGTGTCATGCGGCATACGATTTTATATTAAATCTTTTCCGATTTGAAAAATAAAGATATGCATATAAAATAAATTTCATTGACATTGCATTTTGACTGGATAATATCAATTACGGTCTTCAGGTTTAAACATTATTATTATTGATATTTTCAGGGACTTTTGATTTTGAGATTATTGATATTTTCAAGTTATTATGACATTGTTTTATTATAACGAAAATTGTTGAAACTCATATATAGTACGTTGTACGTAATCTTCTACAAATGCATTATATCTTCTAATCTACGAGAATATAAGTAGTACAGGTATATTAGCATATATTTAGATATATAGTGGCATATATTTGAATCAATTACGACCTTCTGGTAAAAGATTACGGGGATTATTGATATTTTCAATTTATTACGTCATCTCCTTTATTCTGGCAAATTTTTTTGAGACTCATATTGTAATACGGGTAATCTTCTACTAACACACTGGCATATTTTCTAATCTACGACAATATAAGTAGTACGGGGTTGCATATAATGATTCAATTCCTTTTTCTTGTAAATTTGCTTATAAAAGGGGTCAGGATGTTTTATTCTCCAGATCTGCCCGTGAAGATAATTTTGCATAGCGAGAACAGATATTCTTAAACTTCTCTTTATCTATATAAATAAAAATGAAAATCTGTCTGTCTGTCTCTCTGTCTGTCTGTTTGTCCCATCATCACGGGAGAACGGCTGAACCGAATTTGATGAAATTTTGTGGGTAGCCTGGAAATAGTCCCACTTAAAATTTAGTCCATATATGGAGTTTCTACAATCAGTGGTTCTCGAGATATTAGTAAAAAACGATATTTTCGATTGTCTCATCATCACGGGAGAACAGCTGAATCGAATTTGATGAAATTTTGTAGATAGCCTTTAAATAGCCCCCCATAAATTTAGCCCAAGTTTCGAGCATCTACGACCGGGAGTTGTTGAGATATTAATGAAAAACGAAACTTTTTCTTAGGAGTTCTCTCTAACTCCGTGGTTTATCCAAACGAAAAGCTTGAAAATCGTTTGAAAGTGAATTAAAACTGTATCTCAGAGTTTGGGGGGAGATTTTTTGCACTAATTAGTCACTTTCTGAAAACATCAATTGTTTGAAACATGATTTAAATGGGAAATCTATCTCCTTGGTTTATATTATACAAGCTTTTACTGAAAAATGAAAAGTTTAAAGAAATAAAAATGGCTATTAAATTTTGCATTTTATGAGGAAGATTCTATCTTATATCATGTTGCTCGGCAACGCAATGAAATTAAATGTGTTGTTAATATTTATTATTATTTTTTCTATTTGAATAATAAATAAATGGATGTAAAAATATATTTTTAAATGAACGGTTTGATTGTTCTTTTAATTATATAAATTGCCGACCGCGTACATGACCTTCATTTATTTTAGCAAAGTGGTTTCCAGCTCATATAATGTGTTTAGCTAATAAACACATATATTGTGTTTACCCAATAAATTCATTTAGCCGATTGTTGAAGCAGAAAAAGATTAGTGCGTGTGTATCTTATAATACAATTTTAGTGTTTACATTTAGTATATACAAACGGGATCAGGATATTTTATTCTTCAGAGCTATGAATTTAGCGGAATATCTCTAAATAACTTGGTAACTTCTCTTAAACTTTACCAAATTAGCGGTAATGCTTCCAAATTTATAAAATTGGCGCAAATCAATGATTTGTTTTTTTAGAATAAAGTACTGAAATGATGTTTCTGTAGCATTTGTCGGTCAGTCCATCCATCCTACTTAGTAACACATTTAACGAATTTTTTTAATATCACCAAATTTATAAAAATATTTGTAAATCCATAAACATATCATGTAATTGATAAAATCGCGCTTAATAAATGAAATTAATTATGTTTTGTTAGGGGATAGTTTTGTGATGATGTTTCGTCAATTTGTCGCAAAATGGGTCCATCTGTTCTACAGTCCCACTTGGCGATAAATTTGGCGATTTTTTAAGTTATCGCTAAATTGACTAAAATGTCGCCAAACCTTCCAAGGAGATCGCATTATTCAGACGATATGATTTCCATCAATTTATTTGAAACAAATGATATCATGTCGCTTAACAACGGATCCAACTTGTTATGCCGCATACGATTTTATATTAAATCTTTTCCGATTTTTATAATAAATATATGTATATAAAATAAATGTCATTGACATTGCATTTTTGACTGGATAATATCAATTACGGTCTTCAGGTTTAAACATTCTTATAATTGATATTTTCGGGGACTGTTGATTCAGGGATTATTGATATTTTCAAGTTATGCCATTGTTTTATTATGACGAAAATTGTTGAAACTCATATATAGTACTTTGTACGAGTAATCTTCTACAAATGCATTATTTTTTCTGATCTTTGAGAATATAAGTAGAATAGGTATATTGGCATATATTTTGTTATATATTGGCATATATTGGAATGAATTACGCCTTCTGGTATAAAGATTACGGGGATTATTGATATTTCCAATTTATTACGTCATCTGTTTTATTTTGGCAAATATTTTTAAGACTCATATTGTAATACGGGTAATCTTCTACTAGCACACTGGCATATTTTCTAATCTGCAACAATATAAGTAGTACGGGGTTGCATATATTGATACAATTCCTTTTTTTTGTAAATTTGCTTACAAAAGGGGTCCAGGATGTTTTATTCTTCAGATCTGCCCATGAAGATAATTTTGCATAGTGAGAACAGATATTCTTAAACTTCTCTTTAGGAGCAATAAATTTAATATTTTAACAGAATTTGCACATGATTGCGAATTATAAGTTTCTTTATATTATATACTAGCAGCTTACCCGTCCTTCGTACGGAGTATATAATATAAAAAAACTTATAATTCGCAATCATGTGCAAATTCTGATAAAATATTAAATTTATTGCTCATAAACAGAAGTTTAAGAATATCTGTTCTCACTATGCAAAATTATCTTCACGGGCAAATCTGAAGAATAAAATATCCTGGCCCCTTTTGTAAACAAATTCACACACAAAAAAAAGAGTTGAATCAATATATGCAACCACGTACTACTTATATTGTCGCAAATTAGAAAATATGCCAGTGTGTTAGTAGAAGCTTAAACATATTGTAATATGAGTCTTAAAAATATTTACCAAAATAAAAAAGATGACGTAATAAATTGAAAGTATCAAAAATCCCCGTAATCTTAATACCAGAAGGTCGTAATTGATTCCAATATATGCCAATATATATAAAAATTTTGCCAATATACCTGTACTACTTATATTCTCGTAGATTAGAAGATATACCCGTGCATTTGTAGAAGATTACTTGTACAACGTACTACATATGAGTTTCAACAATTTTCGTCATAATGAAACAATGGCATAATAATTTGAAAATATCAATAATTCCTGAATCAACTGTCCCCGAAATATCAATAATAATGATGTTTAAACCTGAAGACCGTAATTGATATTATCCAGTCAAAAATGCAATGTCAATGAAATTTATTTTATATACATATTTTTATTAGATTTAATAAAAATCGTATGACACATAACACATTGGATCCGTTGCTAAGCGACATGATATCATCTGCTTCAAATAAATTGATGGAAATCATGTCGCCTGAATAATGTGATCTTCATGGAAGGTTTGGCGACATTTTCGTCTCCATGATATTTTTATGGATTTACAAATATTTTTATCAATGTAGTGATATTAAAAAAATTAGTTAAATGCGTTACTAAGTAGGATGGATGGACTGACCGACAAATGCTACAGAAACATCATTTCAGTACTTTATTCTGAAAAAACAAATTTAATTTCATTGATTTGGGTCATTTTTATCAATTTGGAGATATTTCCTCTAATTTGGTAAAGTTTAAGAAAAGTTGCCAAGTTATTTAGAGATATTCCGCTAAATTCGTAGCTCTAAATTTACAGATCTGAAGAATAAAATATCCATATCCCGTCTGTATATATACTAAATGAAAGCACTAAAATTGTATTAGAAGATACATACATCCGTTCTACTCTTTTTCTGCTTCAACAATCGGCTAAATGAATTTATTGGGTAAACACAATATATGAGTTTATTATCTAAACACAATATATGAGCTTTGAAACCTCTTTGCTAAAATAAATAAAGTGTGATGTACGCAGTTCGCAATATATATAATTAAAAGAACAATCAAACCGTTCATTTATTATGAGTTTATTAGCTAAACACAATATATGAGCTTGAAACCTCTTTGCTAAAATAAATAAAAGTAATGTACGCAGTCCCCAATATATATAATTAAAAGAACAATCAAACCGTTCATTTATAAAATATATTTTCATATCCATTTATTTATTATACAAATAGAAAAAATAATAATAATCATTAACAAACACATTTAATTCCATTCCTTAGCCGAGCAACATGATATAAGATAGAATCTTCCTCATAAAATGCGAAATTAAATAACCATTTTAATTTCTTTATACTTCTAATCGTTGAGTAAAAGCTTGTGAAATACATGGAGGTTAATACATGTAAAAACATGGAGGTAGATTTTTCCATTTAAATTCATGTTTCAAACAATTCATGCTTTCAGATAGTGACTATTTAATGCAAAAATCATGCATCAAACTCAAAAATAAAGTTTTAATTCCCTTTGACGCTTTAAACAAACGATTTTTATCCTTTCCGTTTGGATAAACCACGGAGTTGGAGAGTACAACTTCTATAAAAAAAGTTCCGTTTTTCATTAATATCTCGACAACCCCTGGTCTTAAAAACCTGAAACTTGGGAAAAATTTATGAGGGGCTATTTCAAGGCCTCCCACAAAATTTCATTAAATTCGGTTCAGCCGTTCTCTCGTGATGATGAGACAAACGAAAGTTTCGTTTTTTACTAATATCTCGAGAACAACTGGTCGTAGAAATTCCAACTATAGACTAAATTTTAAGTGGGACTATTTCTAGGCTACCCACAAAATTTCATCAAATTCGGTTCAGCCGTTCTCCCGTGATGATGGGACAAACAGACAGACAGACAGACAGTCAGACAGACAGATTTTCAATTTTATTTATATAGATTCCGTACGAAGAACGGGTATGCTGCTAGTGAGCAATAAATTTAATATTTTAACATAATTTGCACATGATTGCGAATTATAAGTTTCTTTATATTATATACTCCGTACGAAGAACGGGTATGCTGCTAGTCTATATAAATAAAATTGAAAATCTGTCTGTCTGTCTGTCTGTCTGTCTGTTTGTCCCATCATCACGGGAGAACGGCTGAACCGAATTTGATGAAATTTGGTGGGTGGCCTAGAAATATCCCCACTTAAAATTTAGTCTGTGTTTTGAGTTTCTACGACCAGTGGTTCTTGAGATATTAGTAAAAAACGAAATTTTCGTTTGTCTCATAATCACGGAAAAACGGCTGAACCGAATTTAATGAAATTTGGTGGATGGCCTTGAAATAGCCCCCCATAAATTTTGTCCAAGTTTCGAGTTTATAAGACCAGGGGTTGTCGAGATATTAATGAAAAACCGAACTTTTTCTTAGGAGATCTACCCTCCAACTCCGTGGTTTATCCAAACGGAAAGGATGAAAATCGTTTGTTTTAAACACCAAAATGAAATAAAACTTTATTTCCGAGTTTGGTGCAGGATTTTTGCATTAATTAGTCACTATAGGAGAACATAAATTGTTTGAAACATGAATTTAAATGGAAAAATCTACCTCCATGGTTCATCTCTCACAAGCTTTTACTCAACGATGTAAAGTATAAAGAAATCAAAATGGCTATTTAATTTCGCATTTTATGAGGAAGATTCTATCTTATATCATGTTGCTCGGCAACGGAATGAAATTAAATGTGTTGTTAATATCAATTATTATTTTTTTATTTGTACAATAAATAAATGGATGTAAAAATATATTTTGTAAATGAACGGTTTGATTGTTCTTTTAATTATATATAATGCCGACCGCGTACATGACCTTCATTTATTTTAGCAAAGTGGTTTCCAGCTCATATATTGTGTTTAGCTAATAAACTCATATATTGTGTTTACCCAATAAATTCATTTAGCCGATTGTTGAAGCAGAAAAAGATTAGTGCGGGTGTATCTTATAATACAATTTTAGTGTTTTCATTTAGTATATACAAACGGGATCAGGATATTTTATTCTTCAGATCTGCAATTTCAGAGCTACGAATTTAGCGGAATATCTCTAAATAACTTGGTAACTTCTCTTAAACTTTACCACATTAGCGGAAATGTTTCCAAATTTTTAAAATTGCCGCAAATCAATGATTTGTTTTTTTAGAATAAAGTACTGAAATGATGTTTCTGTAGCATTTGTCGGTCAGTCCATCCATCCTACTTAGTAACACATTTAAGGAATTTTTTTAATATCACCAAATTTGTAAAGATATTTCTAAATCCATAAAAATATCATGAAATTGATAAAATCGCGCTTAATAAATGAAATTAATTATGTTTTGTTAGGGGATAGTGTTGTGATGATGTTTTGTCAATTTGTCGCAAAATGGGATTATCAGTTCTACAGTCCCACTTGGCGACAATTTTGGCGAATTTTTAAGTTATAGCTAAATTGACGAAAATGTCGCCAAACCTTCCATGGAGATTGCATTATTCAGATAATATGATTTCCATCAATTTATTTAAAGCAAATGATATCATGTCGCTTAGCAACGGATCCAATATGTTATGCGGCATACGCTTTTTATTAAATCTTTTCCGATTTGAATAATAAAAATATGTATATGAAAAAAATTTCATTGACATTGAATTTTTGACTGGATAATATCAATTACGGTCTTCAGTTTTAAACATCATTATTATTGATATTTTCGGGGACTGTTGATTCAGGGATTACTGATATTTTCAAATTATTATGGAATTGTTTTATCATGACGAAAATTGTTGAAACTCATATATAGTACGTTGTACGAGTAATCTTCTACAAATGCATGGGAATATCTTCTAATCTACGAGAATATAAGTAGGGCAGGTATATTGTCATATATTTTGATATATATTGGCATATATTGCAATCAATTACGACCTTCTGGTATTAAGATTATGGGGATTTTTGATACTTTCAATTTTTTACGTCATCTCTTTTATTTTGGCAAATATTTTTGAGACTCATATTGCAATACGGGTAAGCTTCTACTAACATACCGGCATATTTTCTAATCTGCGACAATATAAGTAGTACGGGGTTGCATATATTGATTCAATTCCTTTTTTTTGTAAATTTGCTTACAAAAGGGGCCAGGATGTTTTATTCTTCAGATCTGCCCGTGAAGATAATTTTGCATAGTGAGAACAGATATTCTTAAACTTCTCTTTATGAGCAATAAATTTAATATTTTAACAGAATTTGCACATGACTGCGAATTATAAATTTCTTTATATTATATACTCCGTACGAAGAACGGGTATGCTGCTAGTCTATATAAATAAAAATGAAAATCTGTCTGTCTGTTTGTCCCGTCATCACGGAAGAACGGCTGAACCGAATTTGATGAAATTTTGTGTGTCGCCTGGAAATAGTCTCACTTACAATTTAGTCTATAGCTGGAGTTTCTACGATCAGTGGTTCTTGAGATATTAGTAAAAAACGACATTTTCGTTTGTCTCATCATCACGGGAGAGCGGCGAACGAATTGAAACGAATTTGATGAAATTTTGTTGATAGCCTTTAAATAGCCCCCCCATAAATTTAGCCTAAGTTTCGAGTATCTAAGACCAGGGGTTGTCGAGATATTAATGAAAAACGAAACTTTCCCTAGCAGTTCTACTCTCTAACTCCGTGGTTTATCCAAACGGAAAGCTTGAAAATCGTTTGACTTAAAACTGTATCTCTGAGTTTGGGGGGAGATTTTTTGCACTAACTAGTCACTTTCTAAAAACATGAATTTTTTGAAACATGTTTTAAACAGGAAATCTATCTCCTTGGTTTATATTTCACAAGCTTTTACTGAAAAATGAAAAGTATAAAGAAATAAAAATGGCTATTAAATTTTGCATTTTATGAGGAAGATTCTATCTTATATCATGTTGCTCGGCAACGGAATGAAATTAAATGTGTTGTTAATATTTATTATTATTTTTTCTATTTGAATAATAAATAAATGGATGTAAAAATATATTTTTCAAATGAACGGTTTGATTGTTCTTTTAATTATACAAATTGCGGTCTGCGTACATCACTTTCATTTATTTTACCATTCCGTAATTCTAATCATTTAACAAGAAAATAAGAAGCATATAAATTCTAAAATTATGTATATAATTGTTCGGGATAAGTTTATAGCGACAGCGTTGATTTTCAACTGTATTCCGCTAGTTGTTTTAAGTGGCAGTTCTGAAAGGCAATTCTGAAAGTTAAGAAATCATTTCAGAAATTTTCTACTTAAACAATTTTGTTTATCGGAAATTCCAAAAGTTTCTCATTTTTTTCCTTACTTATCAAGCAAATTATTTGTCCTGACAAAGTAGGGTCCTTTGACCTCCATAGCAGGTTTATACCTAAAATATTTGTCTTATGCGACTTTTGAGGAAGATTTTGATTATTTTGATTATTTAAACAACAGTGCTTGCGAATTATTAATAGTTTTATTATGGTGAATTTTTGCATGTCTTATATCAAATGCAAACAATTTTCAAAGCTAATTTAGGCGTGAAAATGGATGTAAAATATAGATTTGATAATATATTTTTAACAACTTAACTATTTTCATTTCTAAAGTTTCGTAAACTTTACATACGTACTACACTTTCGTGATGTAACATACATACAATATATATTTTACACCAAAAAAAACAAAAATGCATACTAAACTGAGATAAAATATACAGGTGATACTGCATAAGACTTTTCCTTTGGAATTAGTTACTAAACAAATAACTACAAGTTTGGAATTAATTTTTTCATATTTTTCATCATCCTTTTGGCACGTCAATTGTTAACTTATCCTATTTGCTTAATATAAAATTTATAAAAATCGTTCCTTTCAACATAAGTTTAATTACTGTACAATTTGACTCACCTTTCAGGACACTTTAATTCCCATATATCCTACACTATCTTCCGAACAATATTTCTGAGACTTTTTCTCTGAATTAAAATTTCATATATTAATGTCTAAAGAAATCCTTTAATTACAATAAGGTTGGAAGTTTAATTCCTACACCAGAAGAATTGATTCTTCTTCGCTTAAGAAATCTATATAAATAAAAATGAAAATCTGTCTGTCTGTCTGTCTGTCTGTCTGTCTGTCTGTCTGTTTGTCACACCATCACGGGAGAACGGCTGAACCGAATTTGATGAAATTTTGTGGGTAGCCCAGAAATAGCCCCACTTAAAATTATATCCGTGTTTTGAGTTTCTACGACCAGTGGTTCTCGAGATATTAGTAAAAAACGAAATTTTCGTTTGTCTCATCATCACGGAAAAAGGGCTGAACCGAATTTAATGAAATTTGGTGAATAGCCTTGAAATATCCCCTCATAAATTTTGTCCAAGTTTCGAGTTTCTAAGATCTGGGGTTGTCGAGATATTAATGAAAAACGGAACTTTTTCCTAGGAGTTCTACTCCCTAACTCCGTGGTTTATCCAAACCAAAAGCTTGAAAATCGTTTGAAAGTGAATTAAAATTTAATCTCTGAGTTTGATGGGAGATTTTTTGCGTTAATTAGTCACTTTCTGAAAACATGAATTGTTTGAAACATGATTTAAAGGGGAAATCTATCTCCATGGTTCATGGTTTATTTAAAACAAGCTTTTACGGAAGAATGAGAAGTATAGAGAAATCAAAATCGTTATTTAATTTCGCAGTTTATGTTATAAGACATGGCATATTTAACATGTTATAAGATTCTATCTTATATCATGTTACTCAGAAACGCAATTAAATTAAATCTGTCTGTTGATTTTAATAATTATTTTTTCGATTTGAATAATAAATAAATGGATATAAAAATATATTTTGGAAAAGAACGATTTGATTTTTCTTATGGCATTTTTGACTGGATAATATCAATTACGGTCTTCAGGTTTAAAAATTATTATTATTTATATTTTCGGGGATTATTGATTCAAGGATTATTGATATTTTCCAGTTATTATGCAATTATTTTATTATGACTAAAATTGTTTAAACTCATATATTGTATGTTGTACGAATCTTCTACAAATACACGTGTATATCTTTTAATCTACGAGAATATAAGTAGTACAGGTATATTGACATATGTTTTGATATATATTGGCATATATTGGAATCAATTACGACCTTCTGGTATAAAGAGTACGGATATTATTGATGTTTTCAATTTATTACGTCATCTCTTTTATTTTGGCAAATATTTTTGAGACGCATATTGTAATACGGGTAAACTTCTACTAACACATTGGCATATTTTCTGATCTGCGACAATATAATTAGTACGGGGTTGCATATATTCATTCAATTCCTATTTTTTCTTCTGTAAATTTGCTTACAAAAGGGGGCAGGATGTTTTATTCTTCAGATCTGATCGTGAAGATAATTTTGCATAGTGATAACATATATTCTTAAACTTCTCTTTAGGAGCAATAAATTTAATATTTTAACAGAATTTGCACATGATTGCGAAATTTAAGTTTCTTTAAATTATACACTCCGTACGAATAACGGGTGTGCTGTTAGTGGTTAATAAATTTTAACATTTTAGGAGGATATATCATGTTGCTCGGCATCGCAATTAAATTAAATGTGTTTGTTAATGTTTTTATTATTTTTTTTCGATTTAAATAATAAATAAATGGATAAATGGATATAAAAGTATATCTTATGAATGGACGGTTTGATTTTTCTTTTAATTTTATTAATTGCTGACTGCGTACATCAATTTCATTTATTTTGGCAAAGAGTTTTCAAGCTTATATCGTATTTAGCTACTAAGCTCATATATTGTGTTTAGCCAATAAATTCATATAGCCGATTGTTGAAACAGAAAAAGAGTAGAGCGGGTATATCTTCTAATACAATTGTAGTGTTTTCATTTAGTATATTGAAACGGGATAAGAATGTTTCATTCAGATCTGCAAATTTAAGGCTACGAATTTGGAGGGATATCGCTAATTTGACAACTTTTCTTAAACTTTGCTAAATTGACGGAAATGTCGCCAAATTGATATAAACGTTACACAAACAGCTGCCATAAACCTTCGGGTTGGTCGTGTGGCTTGGGTCTTCTACATATCAATGAAATTTTTTTTTGTTTTGTTAGAAGAGAGTACTGAAATGATGTTTGGTTAGCATTTATCTGTCAGACCAACCATCCTACTTAGTAATACATTTAGCGAATTTTTAAAATGTCACCAAATTGATAAAAATGTTTTCAAATCTATAAAAATATCTTGAAATTGATAAAATTGCGCTACATAAAGGATATTAATTGTTTTTTGTTAGGGGATAGTATTGTGATGATATTTCGTCAATTTGTCGCAAAGTGGAACTGTCAGTTCTACAGTCCCACTTGGCGATAAATTTGGCGATTTTTTAAAATGTCGCTAATTTGACGAAACTGTCGCCAAATGTTCCATAGAAATATAACTATTTAGACGATATTTTTTCTACCAATTTATTTGAAGCAAATGATATCATGTCGCTTAGCAACGGATTTAAATCCAATGTGTTTATGCGGCAGACGATTTTTATTAAATCCTTTCCGATTTGAATAATGAAGATATGTATATAAAATAAATTTTATTGCCATTTCATTTTGGACTGGATAATATCAATTATACTCTTCAGGTTTAAACATTATTATTATTGATATTTTCCGGAATTATTGATTCAGGGATTATTGATATTTTTAAGTTATTACGCCATTGTTTTATTGCGGCAAAAATTGCTGACACACGCATATGGTACGTTGTGCGAGTAATCTTCTAGGAATGCACGGGTATATCTTCTAACCTACGAGAATATAAGTAGTACAAGTATATTGGCATATATATTGGAATCAAGTACAGTCTTCTGGTATGAAGATTAAGGGGATTAATTATATATTCAATTTATTACGTCGTCTGTTGTATTTTACTAAAAAACATTTGTGACTCATATTGCAAAACGGGTAATCGTCTTCTAATAATCGGACATTATAAGTAGTTCGTGTATATCTTCCTATATAATTTTAGCACTTTAATTTTGACATATATTGGAATAAATGACTGTCTTCAGATTTAAAGATTACGGGTTTAGTGGTATTTTCAATTTATACATGTAATCTACTAATACAGGTTATATTTTCAAATATTCGCGTATATAATTAGTACAGGTCCCATACAATTTTAACGCTTTTATTTTGCATATATTGATTCAATTCCATATTTTTTTTTATATTTGCTTACATAAGGGGTCCAAGATGTTTTATTCTTCAGATATGTCCATGAAGATAATTTTATATAGCGAGAACAGAGATTCTTAAACTTCTTTTTAGGAGCATTATATTAAATATTTTAACAGAATATTTTGATTAAACATGTTATTTAGTATACTATAAGAATTTGGGCAGGATTATGAATTTCAAGTTTCTTTATATTATATACTCCGTACGAAGAACGGGTATGCTGCTAGTGAAAAATATATTCAATATTATTTTGATAAACACGTGTTAAGAATAAAAACAATTGGCGCGTTTTAACTAGTAATATATATAACATTAATTTAACCGATATTTTTAAAAAGTTGAATATTATAATCCCACAAAGAATGGTTACACAATTTGTGAATTAAATTTTTAATTTATAAAAGGTATATCATATTGGAGACCGGAGCTAGTTGGCGAAATTTTAGGAATATACTTTTTAATGATTCAGACACCTGGTAAAAAAAAAATAATAGCGCACAGACACAGTATGAATCTTTCTGAATGGTGTATTATTTTTATTCTAAAATAAATCTTAGTTAAGAATATGACGGAACATTTTTTCATGCGCCGACTGGGTTAGTTGGCACATATTTCGCGGCAGACGGCGCAGAAGCTTTGAGATTGTAAAAGATATATATGTTCATTTGATCTTAATTATATTAGAGTTCATAAAGCAGAATGCAATTTCAATTTGATTTTACAGTCATTTTACTGTTATTTATCTAAAAAAGTCATATTAATTGTGAAAAGTGCGAATCAATATAAAATAAAAGTAAAATTAAATAATTAAATAGTTTCACTGCTTCTTTAATAAAAAATAAATAATGCCCAAACAAAAATTAAAATATACACTATTAATTTAACTTCACCCACACATCAAAATTTCTAATTGCTATCTACTTTCCTTATCACGTCTATTTTCTTTTGCAACAAATAATAACTTTATGCTCACCTGTCGGTTATACTTGTAGTCTATGCGCCAATGTAGACTGCCATATCTTTGTCAACACTTATTTATTTTATTTTGCATAGATCCATAAAATACTTGCTTTGTTTCAACTGGAACGTTTGCTTAATTATAAGAAATTTAATTTAAATAAATATGTTTAATATTGTTCGTATTGTTATACGCTGCATTTACCGATAGTAAATTAAAGTGCCGCCTTTTCTTGATTAGCATTGCTAGATCATTTTAATTTTCTGTTAAATGCACATAAAAATCTTTATATCAAATTATCATACTTAAATCAGTATCTGTAGAACATCATGCAACAGTATTAAAAGTTGGCAGAAAAAAGAAACTGTTAGACACTAGTTCATCTTTATATTACGGATCTTACATTCAGTCAAATCTCATACTTGACTTAAAGTAATATTAAACTTTGCTAAATGTTTAGAGATAGTTTTATAAACTTTCTTTTAATATTTAGCAAAATAAAAATGAATTCGTAAAAAATGTAAATGAAAATGTAATTTGTTATCCAGCAATAAAAGTACCAATAATTATACTCACGTTGGTTGCATTATACTTGCACTATATTGCTTTTTCACTATGTTTCCGATATGTGGGGTGGGTTACAGCATTCGCCAACTAAACCCAAAATGAATATGCCAACCATAATATACTTTCAGATTTACATTATTCTGCACATCACATAGTTATAATAATACATTTAATTAATAATAGATATTAAATGTATAATTTGTATTAAATTATACCTCAAGATACTGCAAACAACTGAACAAAATAAGAAATAATATAATGCATCTCATACAATAACATGATTTATAGAATAGCAAGATATTACTGTGAACTATAAAAAAGAAAAACTCTGATTGTCTAATTTTTGGTGCTGAAAAATGAAAGTTTGTGTACACGTGTAGATTCCGTGAGTAATCATGTGGTGATTCTCCAACCGTCATCTAACTAACAAGAAAGATCAATCATGCTTAAAGCATTGATTATGAAACACTTTCCAACTTCAATGCAATTTTATTTAAACATGTCTAAAATGCAATACATTCCTCGGTAATATTTTAAAACTTATCACACATTAATTTATTATATTTGACACCTTAAACCTGCATCGAAAAAACTGAACTTCATTCAAATGACGGCATTAAAGTATAAATTGCCTGGTTTAAACATCTCTAAAATGTGATACATTCCTCGGTAATAATTTTAGAATTATCATAATACTACGATAATTTATTATATTTGAAAACTTCATCGAAAACCACTGAAATTCATTCAAATGACGTCATAAAAAAATAACACGCCTGGCTCTCTCTATAAAAGCAACATTTCATTCATAAATAATTCCCCCATTCATGTCATTCATCACAATACTATAATAATTTATTTTATTTAAAAATTAAGACCATTGAGCTACAAGTAAGTAAACTCAATGCGTAACTTCATCGAAAAATATCGTCCTTCTCTTTCTAAAATCAAATCATTCATATCAGCTAAGCAGACTCCATGGACTAAATGATTTTGTGTTAAAGAATTACAGCGATTCTAATACAACTCATTATACATATTTTGCTGTTCACATTTTACATAGGTGAAAAATAGGCTAAATAGTAGAAATAATCAAATTTGGAAGAGCATTTAAACTGAAATATATTGTCATTGCGTTGTTTCAGTATGTAGATGCACAGAATTTAGGCAAAAATAAAGTAGTTTCAGGACGGATACAACACTCAATATGAATTAAAAAGAACGTTAAAAATCACGATTTTGACACAAGATGGATGCCATATATCATTTTGAAGTGGTTCATGTGATCGTTTCATATCATGGACACGTGATCGCTTCATATAAGAGGTGTTATTATTATTTTAATTTTTATTTAAAAACAACTGAATATATTTCGCTGAATTTTTTTTTATATATTTTATGGAACAATTTGAATATTGCCTAAAATTTTCGAAGCAATTTGTGAATTTTAAATCCGCTTAAAAATGCTTTAAAAATTAAGTCCCATAGGGCTCAATGTATTCCATTTTTTCAACCCGGGGTCAATCCAAAACTAATTGGGTGATGTTATTCATTTATATTCCCATAGGTCCTATAGACCGTCTGAACAACATACTAAAATTTCATTTTGATTAAGTCATTTTTACGGCAGTTATCGTGCTAACGGACAGACAGACAGACAGACAGACAGAATGAACAAAGTCATAAACACTTTTCAACTTTGTTGTAAAGTGTTAAAAATGACAGCCTTATTAGCACTGTGCCAATTGGTCCCGGCACCAACAGTCTTGAACCGCAATATAATATAAGAAGTGTATTAGATTACGGTTGAAAATCGGAACTTGAGTTTTTAAAATGGATTTAAAACACAAATCCACTATTTCCAGCATGCCATCTATGTGTGAATGTGCCAGTCAAATTTATTAAGTCCTCAAATTTATTACTATTGCTAAAAGGATGATGCGGAAGAGATTTATCCAATAAAGTAATTATTTCCAAAACTCACCACTGGGAAGCCTAATGATGTTTACTTGTGGACCTTTAAGATTTTTCTATTTATGCGCAAAATAAATGATAAAAATCTGATGAAAAAAGACTTTCGAGGATTGAAAGAATTGCAACGTGGTCATATAATAACTGGTCTGCGTACAATAGTTACAATATTCAAGGTAACTGGTTATTTTAATATAAAATGTAAACTGGGAAGGAAAGTTCTCTCCAAGCAACCCATAGAGGATATCGCACTTGCGATTGATGTAAATATACAAGGATACAAAGAACAATGCACTGTTCAGTAGTAGTGCACAAGTTGTTACACGTCGTTTGAATTTAATCCTTCGCGAAAAATCCTACGTTTTTACGACCGATCCAACTGTAATCATTTTTATCCTCTGGCGGTGAGTTTTGGAAATAGTTTATTGGATAAATCTTTTCTGCATCATTCCATTAGCAATATTTTCAAATATGAAAACTTTCTGCTAAATATATTTTGCTGC
Source organism: Amaurobius ferox (assembly GCA_951213105.1). Classification (NCBI taxonomy): domain Eukaryota; kingdom Metazoa; phylum Arthropoda; class Arachnida; order Araneae; family Amaurobiidae; genus Amaurobius; species Amaurobius ferox. The sequence goes on along the minus strand of OX578133.1, from coordinate 114,103,059 downwards.
AGATAGGTCAAAATAGGCAAACTTCCATTATAAGGACTCTGTATGTAGTGATTAGCTCAAATACTACCGAACAAAATTTTCTAAAATTTCATAGTTAAATAACTTACGCGGCACCCTGGTACTGATTAAGTTCCGGCGCAATTCCGAAAAATAGAAAGGACACTTTTCGAAATGGTCCTCAAAAATCAACACAAAATTAAATAAAAAGAAAACTAAAAATGCTTTTGCACTTAACTTCAAGCATGAAAAATGAATAACTCGCAGCACATGGTTGCTGTGAAACCATATACTCTCTCGCTTATATCGTAAATGATTTGATAAAGAAAGGGGCAAAATCATCCTCGAAGAATACTTAAATGACCAAGGAAGAACTCATTTTGACTAAGCCTTAGTTTTTGTACAAATGAAAGCATAGCTTCATGTTTGAACTACTTTTGCATTAAGAATATAAACATAATGTTTCTTTTCACAATCGTTAGCTGAGTGTTATGTCGTCCGCACTTGATCTGAAGTGAGTGAACTGCACAATGCACACACGAAGTTCATTAACCTTTACCATCCTCAGGTTCGAATGTAGATGTGAACCAAGGGGCAAGCCAGTGGCAGCTATTCGGGTGCAGTTGGTGATGCTATTCAGGTGCAGTATTAAAATTGAAATGGATAAAATTTATTTCTAGAATATACTTTAACGCACATTTTACTATTGGACACACATCAGAATACGAATGCGACATTCTAATTTTAATTGCAACACACATTTCTGCATTTCAGTCCTTTTAAATTCAAATCTATCAGCAAATGAATTTCTGGCTAAAAAAGTTCGTCACCTTTTAACTCACAAACCCTATTGCCACGACAATCATGACTTCACGCATGTTACCGGCTAATGGATTTGACGAGGCATATTTTTTTGACAAATGCTTCAAAAGACTGAACGTATGATAAAGCATCAATAAGGAACGAATTTTCCATATTATTCTCGGGGGAGGTGGATAACAAATAAATATTATAGATAATGAAAGCTTGAGAAACGATTAACAGCATAAATAACATAATAATGCAGCATGCTGCATCATTATAACTGCATTATTATAGCAACGTATAAAAGCAATAATGCTTTTATACGTTTCTAAGTTTTCATTATCCACACAAAGTGTATTATACTTACTAAAGATTATAAAATTTTTCTTTTATTGTGCCACCTGTTATATGTTACGCTGTGGGATAAAACTGTGTGTTCTTTTGATGTAATTTTGTGTAATTGAGAGCAATTATTTTCTTGTTCGCAAAATGATGATACAAATATATTTTACCATGTCAGTAGTACCAGATGGAAAATTCCAGTGGCATTGGAAAAATAATATATTGGCAGTCTCTTTCTTATACAGTTCAGAAATTAAAATTAACAGATATGCAAAATGAGCCTTAAAAATAATGTACATTATAAATAAGTATCGTTGCTTAAAAATAAAATTAATTATTTTTAAAATACAATTTCGCCTGGGGTTACTTTGAGAATAACAAAAGTTATAAAAAAATTAATAACATTGAAAAAAGAAAACTGAAATAAAATAAAGTTAAAAAAATTATTTTTAAGTTTTACTTTTACTTTTCTGTTTCACTTTCTGTTTTACTGTAGCACTTCACCTGTTTTCGAGCGACAACTGATACGAGATTAACACATATTTTAATTACAATCACTGCACTTCGACACATATAGATCTATCTCCATTACATACATTGCATGACTACAGATGCTTGTCCAAGGACGAAAGGAAAATCGCCATGTTTTCACAATGCAGTATAAAAGAGTGGAAGCTAATTTTAAACCTTTTTGACAACCCTTAAGAACGTAGAAGTATATTTTGAAGACTGATTATTATAAGTCATTAATTGATATTTATGAATAAACACTTCTTTTTTTTAATTAAATATTTACTAGGTAATATTTGCTTGAATGAAGTTTACTTACCAGAACTTCAGTTGCATTTTTGGTTACCCTGCTCATGAAGGATGGAGACAGCGAAAGAGAAAATTAGGTATGACCTGGAGAGGAAGCGGCTAGAAGAGTATCTATACCCAAAGTCTGCGACCACTTTCCACTGGCATGGTTATAGCAATGACAATCTTACAATTCAAATTGGTTATTTTATGTCAAACGGACATTGCTATATTCTTATTCATTTTACTTGCAAATATTACACTACGGGAGGCGTTTCTCTTCGATTTTGGATATTTTTAGTGCAGTATGATCTGCAGTATTGGCTTCGCTACGGTTCCTTATCAGAAACTATGATTATCATAAATAATCAAATTTCTGATAATTCAATAAGTGCATCGCATTTTATTTACCACATTATATTTAATTGCGCGAAATTTAATAATTTTATTACATTTATTTCTTTCAAAATAGTTAATAAACAAATATTTAGACACTTTCTTACTAGCCAGGTAAGTTTTATAATCAGGAACTTAAGGGACAAAAGCAAATGCTAAATATTACGTTAATATAGCTACATATTGTAATGAAATCTATAACAACAGAGATGACTTTGGATTCTAAAACAAACATGTCACATATGCTAATCTTAATTTAAACTTTATAATACAAAAATATCGAATATATCCCAGTATTTACAGCTTCACAATAGGTGACAATTAAAAGACTCACAATTATTTTGTAGAGCACATATAACGCATAAAAATGAATAGATTTTTAACATATAAATATTCAATATCCCAATTCTTGTGTCACTATTCATATGCAAAAATCTGCATAGAAATAAATATAGGAGTAATTAAAATTACTTATCATAAAAGCTTTGCGTTTTATACAATAAGATACATTCTTATTTAAAACAAGCATAATTTTTGCATAAGCTATTTTTATGCAAATACCAAATACTAAGCTAAAAGCTTTTTTGAAAATATTTTGAAAACAGATACAACTGTGTTTGACACGAAATGCTCTACCAAGATTTACCCAAAAGGCTTAATCCGCAACTAATAATAGCGTGATCTATTAAACAGCAGCCTATGCCTGGGGCAGTCTTGTCACCAAGGCTTCTATCTCGGAAATTATCGAATAATAGCATCTTCTAGAATTCTAAACCAATTTTCGGAAGATAACCTGGGGGTTTACTAACCTTTTGTCCATAATTTAATTCTGCAATTTCTCCTAAATTGCATTTCCGTGGAGAGCCTCCATTAATACCTTCATAAATCTGTGAACTTCGTATATTGTTAAGTGAATTAAAATTATTATAATGTATATCCAGTTATTCAGGAATTTTATCCAATGTATGAAATGAAGAAAATGTTTAAAGCAAAACTTATTTTGTTAACCCAGAGTTCTCAAAGCTGCCAGTATTTCGGATCAAAAATTATAAAATCTGTCAAAATACCAAACACATGATTTTAAAAGGAGTATTTATTCAAACTCATAATGAAATATATATGTAAAATATATCTAGTAATTGGTATTATTTATGCTTCCATTGTGTGCAACTTCTAACCTTACTTTGAAGCTCGGATTATCGTTTTGTGCACAAAATTCGAACGACTACAAACGTTCATGCATACGCAGGGCCCATACTCAGCATTTCACCCAGATACCCATTCATGCGAGTACAAAAATCATACAAATTCAAGTTAAAACAGTTAAAAATTTATGGGCTACCAATGTGAGCTACGAATGCAGAGTACTAAGTAAATAAAGGAGTAGTAAGCGAAATGCACAAAAAAATGTTAAATATTGAACAAAAATTGTGTAGAACGTTGAACTTTACTTCATTTATAAATCGTATTTGAACGGAACTCCTAATCGGAATCGAGTCTTCTGATTAGTATCCATGAATAACTCATGCAATTTCTAATCTATGTAAGGTAATACCATACATTCTTTAAAAAGAAGAGAACGTCATCCCAACCGAGAGGTAGGTAGGAAGGTTAGGTACTGCCCCTGTGTATATCCCCCCCCCCCCACTGAGTATCGATCTAAATTGGGTGACACTTTTCTGGCGATCTAAATAGATAGCCTGCACCTTCAGGTAGGTCGAAAGATCTGGATTGAAAAACAGAATTGGGCCAACTGTCCATTTTACATTGGCTTTTATGTTATTATCAACCTTGCATAATTTTCAGACTAAGTGACGACGTTCATTTTATGACTTGTTGTAAATTTGTCGAAATAAACTTGAGAATCTTCGGCTACATCTATACTGTTGAATTGTTCTCTAATAATTTACTTTTATTGATTGTTTGATTTTTGTCGCTCATACATGGCATACAGTTGTCCTTGTTGGGTATTTTGGCATCATTATGCCATAATACCTCCACACATCCAGAGTGCCTGGTAACTGACTTCTTTCTATATATAGTTTTAAACGACTTCCTTAGTCAAAGATAATTCGCCATACCGAATCACCCTCCGCCATTGAGCTTCCGTCCAGGAGAGGGGTCTCTAGTACATGTGAAAAGTATTTGGACGTAGAATTTACGTCTTTCAGATAGTTTACGTGGCAGACACTTCAGAGATTTCGTTGAACTTTTTTGTGTTACGCAAAAACTTACTCACCATCGTTCATAGAAAAATGCAATTTGCAAAAGTTATATACGGGTTAAGAGATCAACGATGGTTGTATACAATAACATACGTGTCAAATCCTGCACTACTGTTAGAGCAAATAGCGTAGGAGAAGTAGATGCTTAAAATCGGAGCTCAGTGCGACAGTGCGTACTCATAAATCGCGAATTAAACATCGTAGAGGAGTCGGGTTTGCTTCGCTTGATAGAAAATCAATTGTTTGACTCGAGTCTGAGTCCAAAACAAAAGTCCAAGTATTGTAAGGTGCCTAAAACAGGCAATACATACGACCTAGCTTTACCATGCCTGAGAATAATACTGCTGAACGCACGAGAGAGTACCGGAAACGGAAAGCTTTGATGCAAACCAGCCGAAAGTACTATGGCGCTTAAAGTTCCCTAAATCGGATCTGAGTGTGTCAGAGAGTGTAGAGCCAAAAACAACTTTGGACGTCTACGGCTCCTCCACCAATGCCGTCTCAATGCTTTCAAACACTCTAGATCACCAATCAATGGCCGCCAACGTCGTTTGTGAGAGGTTCTTAGGCTGCTTCCGAAACGTCCACCAGTACTGCAACTTGCCAGTCAAAGTGTCCAGCGACCAACAAAGAATTTACAAAAGGTTTTCTCGACAACGAATTTGATCATGTGTGCAGCATCTGCAATCGTCTGTGGTTTAAAAGTGACTAGAAACCAGTTCCTGTGAAATCTCCACAATTTCCGATAGCAGAATTTGCAAACGAGAACGTCGACGAATTCCCCAACGCTGATCAAGACTAAATTCTATCAAGGACAAACCAACGACTCACAGTCTATTCGAGATTTGTGAGACGAATTCAGAAGGCTGGGCACCGTCTCTACATCGTCAGTCAACAAACGAGAAGTACCATCGACAATCACGGCGGAACCTGCATTCTTTCACTAAACGTTCAAAATTTAAGAGCTTAGTCGCGACATCTCGACCGACCACTCGTTCTCACGAGTAGACTACATAATGTTGTAAGGGACTTGGCTCGACGGCAGTGAGCATGTAAACATAGATGAATTTCACCGAATTCATCAATCCAAGAGACCCGAATCTAAAACCGGCGGAGTTGCGATATGCGATATATTAGAACATCTTGTTTCCGACGCAAACGAGTAAAAAGGGCAAAGGTAAAGGCAAAAGCAAATCGAAAGCTGCAGTCCATCAATAGCCAAACAGCAGCCACCGGCACTAGTTCCTTAGTGCCAAACGATGCGCAAATCGTTTCCAGTGACGTGGGCGATATTTTTTTATATTTTTGCTGTAAAATCTATCTTGAAATGTAGGCCATTGCTACCTGTGTCCATGTACATCTCTTCCAACTCCACTATAGCATAGATCGGCGCGTTTCTCACAGTAATTATTTACTCCCTTACACCATAGACACGCTGCCTTTGAGTACCTTCACAATATTAACGACGAAGACGCATACACCCCATTCTCCTCGCTGGTAATTTCTACTTGGACATTTCCAGACTAAAGTACAAGCAATACACAGAAGTCTTGAAACGCTAGCTCAAATTGCATCTATCTTCATCCGATGCCATCCGGATTACCTTATGCATTACTATCGACATGGTCTTCACAGAGCACTTGTCCATCAACGATGTTCTCAACTACGTATTTTACTTCTCCTATCATTAACCTCAGCCTGCTCTACTAGATCGCAAAAAAGGATTCTGGTATGAGAAAGTCTAGTTAATATATAATCCGGTTAATTATATAAAATTTTGTAACATTTCAATTTTAGATCATATGTGTCTGTTAGCCTTTGATAAATGATGTTATACTTTTACTTAACAAATTTAAATGACATCCTTTAATATTTAACACACTTTTCATGATTTCTTTATAATTCAAAAACATGTTTCCACAGACGTGTAAACACAGCAAAGTCTTCCTCCTATTTTTAACCCATCCCTCTCTTAATAATTGTGTTAGGAAAAATAATATTTCCATTATTTATCTTACTCTGTTTCAACAATTTAACTCATAAATCAATACTTACGTATGATTACAGTGTTAAGTACTGATTTTTATGAGTTAAACGTATAACGTATGTGTACAATATGTTTACTTATATGTTTACGTACAATATCTTATGTTTACGTATGTTTACAATATACATGACTTTGGATTAATTGAAAAATCAGCTTATTTTGTATTTAAATAGTAATATATTTATTATGCATTTAAAAATGTCTTATTTTCTCATGATCAATATTAATCGCCATTAACGAGCATACTGAAAATACGTCTATTTAATTACTTTTCGTACAATACCTATGAATATATAAAAGATTGGGTATTGGAGAGTAGTGTAGGACTATTTGTGTGAAGAATGCATCTACTCAAGTGCAAAAGTATTCAACAAAATTTCATGAAATTTGTTTAGACAAGTTAAACCACAGGCGTTAGCCAGGTGATTATTATATTTTAATACAACTAGAAAAGTAGAACTAACGTTTTTTCGAAATGGCCCACAAATATAGACAAAAAAAGAATAAATATACTTAAATACAATAATTAAATAAATGATTGTTATACGCAATTTTCAGACGACAAATCTAATAAAATTACTCCCATTATGTCAATCTAAACACGTTATTGATAAATGTTAGTTTTTGTGGAGTAACAAAAAAAAAGCACTTTTAGACATAAACTTTGATGTTCAAGTAAATGTATATTTTATGTGTTATTTGATGTAATAAAACTCAAATAAATGTGCATAAAGAAAGAAAAAAATTAAATATGTAGCAAAAATTATGTGCTGCCCACGTCAGATGTTTTACAATTTGAACTCACAGATGTAATATTGCTAAATTGCAAAGATATTGTGAAATTGTTTATAAGTACTTAAAATCTGATAAATATAACGTCGTATAATTTCAAAATCATCGTTAATAATTATTTCATATTATTAAAATATGTATATTTAAAATAAATACCAGCTTTAGAAGAATAAAAAAATGAAGTATTTTACACGATCAAGAGTCATCAACTGCAAATATCACACACAATTGGTTCAATCTAATGTTTCCACTAAAACTCTATTTTCAAAATATCATCGACAGGTTTCACAACAACATCTCAGCTTACAATTTATGACTAAATCTTGTTTTGCGTCACAATAGTTAAGCTCTCCTATAACCAGATTTCCTCAAAAACTAAGAAATCCGATATGATTTTAAAAGTTAAACCATTTAAAATTTGAAACTATTGTTCTTTGTAGCTTAAGTATATTCCTTAATCGCTCTTTGTTATTGGAAAATAAAAGCAACTCGAGATGAAATTAAATACTTAAATGCTTTGCCTCCTCAAAAGATGAATAGATAGAAAGAAAATAATATATAAAATACTTTCAGAAAAAAGATAAAGGTTTATTTAAGATCAATGGAATATTATACCAACTATATTTTTAGCTTAATGCTAGAGTCATCATTAAAGACATTGAGTTTATTTGTGAGGATATATAAGTTCCTTTGCATTGCATCAAAAATAAGAGAATCAGAAATAAGAACGCGTATTTATAAATGTCCTTTTGCATTGCATCATAAATATGCTCAAGCTATATATAATCTACAAGCTATATATAATCTACAAATATCAATGGTGAGATTTCAAAATTGAAAAACAGAAAATGACCAAGCATTAAAGTCAAACACGCGGAAAAGCACTAAGCTTAAAAAGAAATTCATTTTGAACAGATTTTTCTACAGGGCCTAGTATCTATTCAACATGATAAAAAAAAGCTTGTTTCTGAAAATGAGACAGTTAATATCTATAAACTCCGTCTACTTGGCCTACAAGCTTAAAGATTGAAAAATAAAATAGAAATCAAGATATTTTACCTGAGATATTGCTGCACATCTCGTCTCTTAAAGCAATAAATAACGATACTAATGTTGTCAACGATACTAATGTTTACAGGAGATAAAAGTGGAGATCAACTGTTTCCAATCGTGAGATATAAATAATAGTATTGCAAATAAGGAAATGTTATAAATTCACCTGTAAAAGCTACGTAATAAAGGGGCGTGGAAGATAATGAAAGCAAGGAGGGAAATGTCTGAGAGGATGTAAATACATTGTAATGCTAATACAAAAGAATGTTGATAATTAGCCAATATAAGATACTACGGTGGATATTTAAGAATATTCAGCTAATTTAAACTTATTAACTACACCATTTACTAAATATACTGTATATTTATATAATATACTGGTACTTTTTAGGTTATTAATGTCCAAAGCATGAATTTTTTTTATCTGATAATCTATAAATTCTAAAAAGTTGATTAAGTATGATATTTCAACAATATATAACAATTGAATATAGTTACAGGAATTAAATGGTAATATTTTATTAATATTAAAATGAAAATAGTCTTTTTATCATATAAATTAGTAACTATCCTATTAGTTGGTTCAATAATTAGATTAATATCCAAAAAATTATCACTATTTCTAATAGAGGCTTCATTAGGAATTAATTCCAAATTATCAGGATAGAAATCTATATCTATGGTATAGTTGTCAGCAGATACTAAACAAATCAGATCACCAACATATTTGTAAATTTCATAATCATTTGAAGTGAAAACATCTTCATAATGATAACAGTATAAATTAGCTAACATACTGCTACTACAGCCTCCTTGCGGAACCCCAGAGACTTGTAAATATAATTTATTACCTTGAAAAATATAATTATTAAATATTACAAAAGAGTTTAGAATTTTTTTAATTTAATAAGATTAGAGTGATTAGTAATAAAAGCATTATGCAGAGCTAAAATTACATCATAAAGATCAGTCATATTAATATTATTAAAAGGTTCTTTAAAGTTAAAAGTTTAAAAACCTATAAGTTTACCAGGAGATGTTAATTTATTTCTTAATTAATTTATTACCAGGAGATGTTAATTTATTGTTTCCTGGCATTTGCTGATTTATTTACTTTCAATGCATTCCTACAAGTAGTAATCAAAATCTAGAGCAATATTTAAACTACATCATTTTTAAGCACACTGATGACCGTCCAGAATTTCCGATAGAATATCCACGGAAAGAAATTTTTGTGAATGAAATAGAATGTAAAACTTATACTCATAACCTTTACGCACAGATTTTATGCACTGATATGTCATGTTTTTTAAAGTTACCGAAATTTTATGTGCAATAAAAGGCATGATAATCGATTCAGGTTCGCCATCAAAATGAACTGTGATTTGTCGTTAAATTACATATTAAACTACATGTAGATATTTCTAGGATGTAAATAATGATATGAGGAGTATGTAATAGAATGTTTAAGTTACATACTGGTGATTTTCTGATTGGTTTTACAAATAATGTAGTTAAACTTTAACTAATAATATATTTTTCAATTTAAAGCACAGATAATTTTGACTTTTTATTACATTTAGAATGTATAGCAATGATTAAATAACATTTTTATGCACATTTTGTGCCATATTTGAGTGTCAATAATTCCATAAAATCTATAAGGGAAAAACATTTTGTGCAAAGAATAAGGAAAACTATATCAACGCACAAATAAAACAATAATACAGCATACAGCTGTTTCAAAGATACGTTTCATGCCCTTCGTCAGTGCAAGAAAGACAACAAACCCGAAGTCACGAAATGGGTGCAAATAGAAACAAGAAAGATCAATCATGCTTAAAGCATTGATTATGAAACACTTTCCAACTTCAATGCAGTTTTATTTAAACAAGTCTAAAATGCAATACATTCCTCGGTAATATTTTGAAACTTATCACAATACTGCATTAATTTATTATATTTGAAAACTTAAATCTTCATCGAAAAAAATGAACTTCATTCAAATGACGGCATTGAAATATAAATTGCCTGGTTTAAACATCTCTAAAATGTTATGCATTCCTCGGTAATAGTTTTAGAATTATCATAATACTACGATAATTTATTATATTTGAAAACTTCATCGAAAACAACTGAAATTAATTCAAATGACGTCATAGAAAAAATAACACGCCTGGATCTCTCTATAAAAACAGGATTTCATTCATAACTTTCTCCCATTCATTTCATTCATCACAATACTATAATAATTTATTTTATTTAAACATTTTGTTTAAGACCATGGAGCTACAAAAAATTAAACTCTATGCTTGAAACTTCATCGAAAAAAATCGTCCTTCTCTTTATGAAATCAATTAATATTTCATTCATATCAGCCATGCAGACTCCATGGACTAAATTATTTTGTGTTAAAAAAATACAGGAATTCTAATACAACTCATTCTATATATTTTGCTGTTTACATTTTACATAAGTGAAAAATAGGCTTAGTTGCAGAAATAATCAAATTTAGATGAGCATTTAAACTCAAATATATTGCCATTGCGTTGTTTCAGTATGTAGATGCACAGAATTTAAGCAAAAATAAAGTAGTTTTAGGACGGATACAACACTCAATATGAATTAAAAAGAACTTAAAAAAATCACGATTTTGAAACAAGATGGATGGCATATATCATTTTGAAGTAGGTCATGTGATCGTTTCATATCATGGTCACGTGATCGTTTCATATAAGAGGTGTAATTATTATTTTAATTTTTATTTAAAAAACTACTGAATATATTTCGCTGAAATTTTTTTTATATATTTTATGGAACAATTTGAATATTACCTAAAATTTTCGAAGCAATTTGTGAATTTTAAATCCGCTTAAAAAATGTTTGAAAAATTAGGTCCTATAGGGCTCAATGTATTTCATTTTTTCGACCCGGGATCAATCCAAAACTAATTGGGTGATATTATTCATTTATATTCCCATAGGTTCTACAGATCGTCTGAACAACATACTAAAATTTCATTTTGATTAAGTCATTTTTACGGCAGTTATCGTGCTAACGGACAGACAGACAGACAGACAGACAGAATGAACAAAGTCACAAACACTTTTCAACTTTGTTCATTCTGCCTGTTTAACACTTTACAACAAAGTCATAAACACTTTTCAACTTTGTTGTAAAATGTTAATAAAAATGACAACAATACAATTTTCCTTTTCTGTATATTAATGATTATTTCAAGTTGCATTTTTACTCAACGAAACTCAATACTCAATATATGTCATGGAAGTGGATTTGTAAAATACTATTTGATGATCAAACATCAAATAAATGGGGAAGAATCTCGGTTCCGTAGTTTTAAAAATATTTTAACACCTCAGTGAAATTAGAATGGTAAAATGAATTTATTTTAGTATGCGTGGACTTTTAAAAAATCTATACTTTGCCTAATTTGCCAATTATATTCTGCCAATATTATACGTTTTGTTGAAATTTGTTTAATTTTAGTGTGCTGGCATGTGAGAACCCTAAGATTTGGTCCACTGCCCGACCCCCAACTTTTAAAAGCCAGAAAATCGACATTTCTGAATGGAGACATACATTTTTAATAGGTGTATAAGGATATCATATTGATCTGTCTAGCACTGTTGAGCCCTAGGGTCTCATTTTGGGGCACCTAATGGCTCCAAAATTTTTTGTTTTAAGATCTAATTCGAAATGCTTTCTTCAAGTATCTAAGTGCTTCGCTAAAATCTAGCTAATGTTAGGGTGCTCATAATTAAAGGCCCTAGGTCAGAGACGAAAAAAATTTAGAGAGTTGCGCGGTAGTGAACATTTGATTCGAATCTATGTAAAGTTATTGTTAATTCATAAATGAAAGAATTTTGCTCCGACAAGTAAAATTCTTGGGGGAGATTAAAAGAGCAGGAATTTCTCTAATCCGTTTATATGTCCAAACTACTTAAACAAAATGTCACATTTCAATCAAAATATGTACTAAATTTTTGGAGCTTTAAGGGCTCCAGGCCCTAAACTGAAAAGCTCGAAGGATCATAATATAAAACTCAACATATTGCAATTTATAAGCGATCAAGAGCTGATATCCTACATTTCAATGTGTAAAATTAGTCTCAAATGCAAAGATTATATATTTGCTAAAATGATCAAAATTAACACTTCCTATGTAAGGCCAATATTAGAGTTTCACAGGGTAAGGATGTCAATATATCTCCAATGTTGGCGTTTCATTGGCAATATTGTCTATGTAACAACAATATTTATATGTCAATATTTAGTTAATATTGATGGCCAATATATCTTCAATATTGGCTGTACGATGACAGTATTTCTAAAACACCAAGATATACAATGTTGAGCCAATACTGGTATAGAACAAGGGATGTGAAGGAAATTGTAAAAGGAAAATTTGACTTCTAACTATATTGAAATAACCATCCATTTTGGTTAATATCCCCAAAACAAAGTGCAATTATAATTATTGAAATTATTATAACTATTATATCTATTATACCATTATTGAAAGTGCTTTGGGAAAAATTGCCCTGGAAAAAGTACAAACAGCTTTGCTTAGCTAAAAAAATTTTAAAATCTTTTTAGATACAAAGGGTTAACTTATGTATTTATTAAATATTCGATTAATAAAACTCAAGTATATTTCTTTCTAAATTCATCTATTTACGCAAACATATGATAATCAAGTTAAATGAAGGATAACAAACGGTCCTTTAAAGTATTTTCCATTAATTTGATATTAATAAATATTATAAACTTTTCGATTAATTTCTCGATAGATGACTTATATAACCACTATATGTATTGTCTGCATGTACATCATCTGCATACAAGCGACATTGTCGTGGAAATAATCCATGCAATATTTAAAACTGAAATAAAAAAAAGAGAAGTCCTAATATTAAATCTTAAAACTTCCGTTTGCACATCAAGACTTAATCTATACAACCTTACAGAACCCACCCCTCATTTTGAATATATTTATACTTCCATAACTTTAAAATAAATTTTTGCAACGGAAGTTGCTTTTTATCTTCCTTTCCTCTTGCTTATTTTGTTTCTCTTATCACAATGTAGAAGTTTATACTCCCGAAAATTCAATGAAATATTTTGATTAGTCTGTTTTTTTCTCGAAACGGAGCATTTATAACGGAAGTTGAGATATTCCGTTAAAAGTCGCTGCCTCTTGCCCCTTCTCTTCTTCAGTTCAGTGAATATGTTTACTTTGTTCTTTCTAACGGAAACAATTGTAAAAATAATCTAACAAAATACTTTTAAACTGTAAATACACACATTTGAAATGCATTGTTTCAGTAAACGGTCACCGGCTATCAGATTTATGAACGCCATAATAAAACAGAATGCGTTAATGAAAATGTATAATTTTGTACTACATATGCTCATTGCTTTCTTTAAACACGTAGTATAATGAATAAGAAACCACTGTTAGGGGTTTGAAAAATTCCAATTCGAGTTTTCGATAAATTTACACTGATGAATTCGAAAAGAATACCGACGTCATTCTGTATGTATGTGTGTGTGATTATCAATCAGTGGATAATGCAACCCTCTTGACTTTAAACACGATCGTACTTCCGCAAGAATCCCTCCCCAAATATTTTAATTAATTTATGAAGAAAGTCATAAAAAATCAGGGTAACGTCCTGAACGTCCTGAACGTCCTGAACGTCCGAAACGTCCTGAAAGTTTTATGATTTTCTTTTATGAATGAATGACATATTTATATGAATGAATAGGATATTTATATGAATGAGATTATCAATAAGATGATCAGCACGCAATAATAGTTTTATGATTAATTTATCATTAGGAAACGAAATGGTCCTAAATTTATAACATGAACTGTTCTCGAGATGCTACATATTTTTCAAATAAAGTTATCAAATAATTTATATAAAAGAAAAAATGCAGTAAGTAATGTTAAATATATTTATTTTCCATATACAATATTATGCGACAAATCTCTCTATTTTTTTCTCGTGAATCTATAATTATGTTCCATTCACGAGGAAAGACTTTCAAAACAGTTTTGTATTTTGTAGTCAAATAATTTAGCAATAGTTATTTATTTTACTAGATATTAATTAAATGTCAATTTAATTTATATGTGCATATTGCACATACATATTAATAAGTTATTTTGTTTTGAACAATAAAGTCGATAAAAGCGCAAAATTTATTTACGTAATGTTAATTCAATGCTACTGATATTATGCTAGGACTTTGATGATAATGTGCTAGGATACGCACATTTAGCGACTTTATATACTATGATTAGATGATTAATATAGCAAACATTCGCCTTTCCAAATTAACTAAAGAAAAGTTACATATATTATTAACATTTGTAAAATATAATTAGAGTGCGAATTTTGAATTTTAGGAATCTGTTGATAGGAACTCTTTCCATCAATTTTATATAATAAAATATTTAACTAATATTAAAAACGTTTAATATGTGGACTATATTGCTTCGCAGACGTAGCACTGTAAGTTTTCAAGTTATATTTCTCGAAATATAAGTTGATTTTGCCGTTTTTTTACCATAATTACCGTAGATATACGAAAAAACCCACTCGGAGTCCGTCTCATTATTTAAGATTGAACATGAAGGACACGCATAGAATAATTTATTTACGTTTTCCATAATCAACCTTTAATTTGACAGTTCCTTTGACTTTTGACGTTTAAGCCTTATTTTCTTTGACTTTTAGATCTTGACTTGTTTTTTTTTACTTTTAGGTGTTATTTTCATTACAAACAAATGAACCTCTCAATAAACCATTAAATGATGTTTCAAAAAAATGTCTTGGCCATATTACTTTAAATTATTTACTGACATATGGACATATTATTTTACATGGACATATTACTTTACATTAATACCTGACTGGCATAACATAAATAATTTTAAGCAACAGAAAATCTCAAAATTATTTGCTTAGTTACTAAATTTTACTTAAAGTTTATAACTTAATATGAAATATAATAGGGGTTCTTGTTTGCATCCGCCGCGGCGTGGAATCCATCAAACTGCGAACAAGGTAAATTTGGTTTAGATCTTAGAAAGTTGGTTTAGAAAAAGCTTGCATGAATGTTAAATACAAAATAGTATGAGAGAAACTGATATGGCACGCACGGATCTAACATGAAAAAGATGTCTCAATGGGGTTATAAAGTTTTCTAAAAGATATCCGAAATATGTTTTTTATATAATGTAAATCTTTATTGCAGAACATGTGTGCAGAAATGTGAAATTCAAATCAATTTCAATAAAAAAATCTTTAAAATTTGAAATTTTATTTTACTAATATTAAAGAAAGCCAGCTAACTAGCATTATTTTGTTTTTAATATAATAACTAATCATATGGGATTAAACGGGTATATCAAATTTTGGCTATTTATCTTGCATTTGACACTTTTATGTATTTTTATTGATTCAACCATAATAAAAAATCAATTGTCCTCTTATGTTCATCGATTTTCGGAAAATTGAGACCCTTCCCTGGTTCAGCCATAATGAAAAAACAATAGTCCTCTTATGTTCATCGATTTTCGAAAAATTGAGACCCTTCCCTGGTTCAGCCATAATGAACCTCTTATGTTCATCGATTTTCGGAAAATTGAGACCCTTCCCTGGTTCAGCCATAATGAAAAAACAATAGTCCTCTTATGTTCATCGATTTTCGAAAAATTGAGACCCTTCCCTGGTTCAGCCATAATGAAAAAACAATAGTCCTCTTATGTTCATCGATTTTCGAAAAATTGAGACCCTTCCCTGGTTCAGCCATAATGAAAAAACAATAGTCCTCTTATGTTCATCGATTTTCGAAAAATTGAGACCCTTCCCTGGTTCAGCCATAATGAAAAAACAATAGTCCTCTTATGTTCATCGATTTTCGAAAAATTGAGACCCTTCCCTGGTTCAGCCATAATGAACCTCTTATGTTCATCGATTTTCGGAAAATTGAGACCCTTCCCTGGTTCAGCCATAATGAAAAAACAATAGTCCTCTTATGTTCATCGATTTTCGAAAAATTGAGACCCTTCCCTGGTTCAGCCATAATGAAAAAGCAGTAGTCCTCTTATGTTCATCGATTTTTGGAAAATTGAGACCCTTCCCTGGTTCAGCCATAATGAAAAAGCAGTAGTCCTCTTATGTTCATCGATTTTTGGAAAATTGAGACCCTTCCCTGGTTCAGCCATAATGAAAAAGCAGTAGTCCTCTTATGTTCATCGATTTTCGAAAAATTGAGACCCTTCCCTGGTTCAGCCATAATGAAAAAGCAGTAGTCCTCTTATGTTCATCGATTTTTGGAAAATTGAGACCCTTCCCTGGTTCAGCCATAATGAAAAAGCAGTAGTCCTCTTATGTTCATCGATTTTTGGAAAATTGAGACCCTTCCCTGGTTCAGCCATAATGAAAAAACAATAGTCCTCTTATGTTCATCGATTTTCGAAAAATTGAGACCCTTCCCTGGTTCAGCCATAATGAAAAAGCAGTAGTCCTCTTATGTTCATCGATTTTTGGAAAATTGAGACCCTTCCCTGGTTCAGCCATAATGAAAAAGCAGTAGTCCTCTTATGTTCATCGATTTTTGGAAAATTGAGACCCTTCCCTGGTTCAGCCATAATGAACCTCTTATGTTCATCGATTTTCGGAAAATTGAGACCCTTCCCTGGTTCAGCCATAATGAAAAAACAATAGTCCTCTTATGTTCATCGATTTTCGAAAAATTGAGACCCTTCCCTGGTTCAGCCATAATGAACCTCTTATGTTCATCGATTTTCGGAAAATTGAGACCCTTCCCTGGTTCAGCCATAATGAAAAAACAATAGTCCTCTTATGTTCATCGATTTTCGAAAAATTGAGACCCTTCCCTGGTTCAGCCATAATGAAAAAACAATAGTCCTCTTATGTTCATCGATTTTCGAAAAATTGAGACCCTTCCCTGGTTCAGCCATAATGAAAAAACAATAGTCCTCTTATGTTCATCGATTTTCGAAAAATTGAGACCCTTCCCTGGTTCAGCCATAATGAAAAAACAATAGTCCTCTTATGTTCATCGATTTTCGAAAAATTGAGACCCTTCCCTGGTTCAGCCATAATGAACCTCTTATGTTCATCGATTTTCGGAAAATTGAGACCCTTCCCTGGTTCAGCCATAATGAAAAAACAATAGTCCTCTTATGTTCATCGATTTTCGAAAAATTGAGACCCTTCCCTGGTTCAGCCATAATGAAAAAGCAGTAGTCCTCTTATGTTCATCGATTTTTGGAAAATTGAGACCCTTCCCTGGTTCAGCCATAATGAAAAAGCAGTAGTCCTCTTATGTTCATCGATTTTTGGAAAATTGAGACCCTTCCCTGGTTCAGCCATAATGAAAAAGCAGTAGTCCTCTTATGTTCATCGATTTTCGAAAAATTGAGACCCTTCCCTGGTTCAGCCATAATGAAAAAGCAGTAGTCCTCTTATGTTCATCGATTTTTGGAAAATTGAGACCCTTCCCTGGTTCAGCCATAATGAAAAAGCAGTAGTCCTCTTATGTTCATCGATTTTTGGAAAATTGAGACCCTTCCCTGGTTCAGCCATAATGAAAAAACAATAGTCCTCTTATGTTCATCGATTTTCGAAAAATTGAGACCCTTCCCTGGTTCAGCCATAATGAAAAAGCAGTAGTCCTCTTATGTTCATCGATTTTTGGAAAATTGAGACCCTTCCCTGGTTCAGCCATAATGAAAAAGCAGTAGTCCTCTTATGTTCATCGATTTTTGGAAAATTGAGACCCTTCCCTGGTTCAGCCATAATGAAAAAGCAGTAGTCCTCTTATGTTCATCGATTTTCGAAAAATTGAGACCCTTCCCTGGTTCAGCCATAATGAAAAAGCAGTAGTCCTCTTATGTTCATCGATTTTTGGAAAATTGAGACTCTTCCCTAGTTCAGCAATAATGAAAAATCATAGTCCTATTAGGACGCAACAGCTCATTGGTTATCGCTCGGGAATTGCACTGGGACGGCCCGGATTCGATTCTCGCCACTGTTAAAACTGCCACCTTGCTCACGCGGAGTACGATCACGTTAAACATGGGGTCCGTAAGTTCATCCGAGAGGTTGGTGGTAGGGGAAGGAGGGTACGGTCCCTGTGGATGTCTCCCCCACTGGGTTCCGGTCTAAATTGGGTTGCACTTCGCTGCCGTCCAAACATATACCTTATACCTTTCTGGTAGGTCGGACGGTCTGGGTCGAAAAAGCATAGTCCTATTATGTTCATCGATTTTTTCGGAAAATTGGGACCCTTCGTTAGTTCCACCACAATGAAATATCAACGGTCCTCTTACGTTCATCTACTGAAACAATTGTGCTAATTTTATTAACATCTCAATTTATTCGAAAGATCGTCTCCAGACAGAACTAATTTAAAAATGGTTTATTCGTATTCATAAGTGCTCAAACCGTGAATAAACATCGAAATTCAAGTATAATTGATCCAAATTCAAGCTAATCCAAGCAAGATATTTGATCCCATTACAATGCTTTGCCTATACATACAATTTTTCTTGCTTATATATGCTATTGTTAATCTGTCCACAGGACGCGAACTCTCAACTCAAATAATTTGTCTTTGACTTTGGCATTAAATATTTCTTAAACTAAAATTCTTAAACAGAACTCGAAAAACGGATTATTTCAGCGTGTTTTCTAAATATTTCTCTACAAGTTTACCAAATTTATTATTTTTGTTTGCAATAGTTTTTGCGGAACGAAGCGGAGAAACTCGAGGAACGAAAAATTTGTCAAACAGCGGCGCCAGCTACTTTTTTACCATTTTCCAGTATCGTTGAAAAGTGTTTATGACTTTTTTCATTTTGTTTGTCTGTCTGTCCATTCGCACGATAACTTTTTAAACTAGTTTTTTAATAGTCCATATTATATATATTATATGAGCCAATATATGAAGAGATTGTGTGACTCATTACAAAATAAAATGTGGTTTCCATTTTTTTTTCAGCTCTGTTCACCGCAAATGTTTAAAGATCGTTTAAATTTATATTTAGTATTGCAACAGTTATAAAACCGCTTTATTTTTGCTTATTATCTGCGTATCTAAATTCTGTGCCAACTCAATCACAACATTTTTATTTTAAATGATCACTAAATTTCCTTGATTCCAAAAACGTAACCTAATATTGAAGCTAAACTATAGCATGCAGAATGTAAATAAATCAAGCAATTGTAAGATGAGTTGTATAAGAATTGCTAATTATTTTTTTCATGCAAAATTATTTAATTCTGGATTCTGGAATATAAGTGATATGAATGAAATATTCATTGATTTTATATATAGCAAGGCAGACGATATATAAAATGAAATGGTTTGTCATAGATACAACAATTTCGAAAAACTAATTTAAGATGAGATAAGCAAACGATGTAGTTTCTATAATAAGGAAATATTATAAATGTAAAGTAATATTAACTGCAAAAGCTATACTTTCGATGACGTCATTTGAATGAAGTTCATTTTGTGTAACTAGCATCGTCTTTTTCGATGAAATTTTAAGTTTATCAGTATAATAAATTACTCTATTACTGCGATAATTTATAAAATGTCAGTGCTGAATGCATCACATTTTAGAAATATTTAAATAACATTGCGTTTCAGTTGGAACGTGTTTCATAACCAATGTTTTATGCGTGATTGATCTTTCCTGTTTAATATGGACATATGTATTGCAGGGAACCGTAAAAAAGAAAAATACATACATAGAACGTAATATGAGCAAGACGGAATTTTTCTAGATACGGAAATTTTGTCTTGGGTGGAGTATTAGAATAATATTAATAGTATAGATAAGGATATGGTTGTAAAGCGAAAGCTAAAATGGAATCATTTTAGGTCTATTGCTACTCCGTCTTACATTTAGTAGTAAGAAATTATTTTTAGTGCGGAAACCTTACTGTAGTATGTTGCTTTAAAATTAATATGTTTTATTTTTTGTCCATGGCATAAATTTCTAAATGAAACTCGACACACATACATAATTTATACGATCATAATATTCTTCTTTAAAAGCTGTCGTTTTTGGTTCGCTCTTAAGAAAATATAAAAATTATATACGAAAATACTTGACTTCTTTTCTATAGCTTATGAATAAAATAATTGAATTTTTACATCAAACCATTATTCATCATTAACATTTTATTACAAGACTCAATATTGAAATCATAAAATTTCAAGACGCGAAATTCTCTCAAAACATGGATGAAAAATGTGTCAATAAATTAGTAGAGTAAAGAAAGCCATATTTAAAAAAATTACCGTTTTGGGAATAAATTATCATTTAAAATTTTATGAGAATTTATCTATAATTATGAATGACACAAATGCATATAAATATAATTTACTAAATAGTTTTAATTAATTATAAAGTTTAAAACAAATTCCAAACTGACTTATTTAGCCCGTTGATACTTTACGCTCTTGCTTTGATAGATGTCTAAAAAATATAAAATATCGGCCTATCACTTAAGGAATGAAATGTATTTCGAATAGCATACATGTACTAACAGTTCTGAAAGTATAAAATATCGTCCTATCCTTTTACATGGGGTAAAACAAACTTTGGTTAATGTGCACACACTAGTGGACGTTAAAGTATAAAATATCGCCTTACTACTTAACAAGTAATTGACATAATATTAAAATGTGTGTTCTGCTCAGCTCAGGAATATCAAAACGACAGACCGAAGTCTTCTCCTATGTGATCTTAATGAATAATTGAAAATATAGCCACGGTATTAAGACATTTAATGTCTAACAAAATACATTTATAAATGCATTTATTTTAATCTTACGCTTACTAAATTACAATCCAACCCTCCGAAATTTAGCCAGTTCTTTGAATTTTAATGAAAGATAAATATACTTTACATTGTTAAAGTTTCAAATGCCATAATCTATCAGCTCTTCATCTTTACTACCTTAATTACGTCAACAATATAAGCGATCAGTTTCATTATTTATTAAGGGCTCGTGAGATTTAATCCCCTTGAGCTGAAGTTTCACGATTATGTTGTTTTATATGCCGAAACTTTTTTATTTTATTTCATCAAACAGCCCCCATCTCAAGGCGACCAGCTCTTTTGCATTGCTAATAAGTGATTCGCGTTTTTGTAGGAGCATTAGTGATCAAAAGGGTCTCTGGCTGTTCTTAAGTTATGATTGATTGAATGGGTAGGGAAAAAAGTTGCTAGGGTGCCTATTAAACAAGGATATAATGTAAGCAAAATGCAGCATGAAAGCAGTTTAGCCCACATTAGTTTCATTTGTCATTGTTTCAATTTTATTCCCAGATAGTGTTGCCTATACAAATGCAACAAATACAAATATTTATAAAATTGTTGAACAACTCTTTGATGATAATTTCAACAATAATTCATCAGGATCATTACAGGGGATTTTTTCAAAATGTATAAATGCATCGATGATTTATAAATTTATTTATATATTTTCTACTTCAGAAGCGAATAGTAATGCAAGTAACTAATTAATGCCGTTCATTTCGCAAATGCAGCCAACTATATTTTGATAAGCATAGCAGTTTAACTACATAACAAAAATGTAACTACAGGTACATAAAAGAAAAATCTTAAACTTTGATAAACTACAAAACCGAGACTTCATTTTTAGGACTTAAAGTTATTTTATACAGAGTTTCCGCGAACTCTTGCAACAAAAAAGGAGTTATAGTACATAGCAAGACAAACAATATTTGCCATAAAACTTAGGGTCGCAATCCACTCATAGTGGCAGAAACACTGCGAAGCAGGTCAGCTGCTGAAACGGCGTGAACGATTAGTTTTTCGAAACGAAACTGAGCTCTCTAGGCATACATTGAAACCAGCAGAGATGTCCCATCAACGTCTGGGCAAGTATTCTTTGTGATCGGCCGGTAGGACCCTACCTTTTGCCAGAACGCCTAACGGGCGCCGTGTACAGTGGGTTCCTGGAGCATGTGCTACCCAGTCTGTTGTAGGGTGCTCCGCTCACCACACAGCGTGACATAAAGTTTATGCAAGATGGCACCCCAACACACTTGTCCACAGCCATACGACACTTTCTAAGTACGACGTTTCCCTATCGAGGGGATTGGGCGTGATGAACCTGTGACTTGGCCTCCACGCTCCCCGGAATTTCTTCGATCCAGACTGTCCGACCTACTAGAAAGGTATGAGGCATATGTTTGGACGGCCAGGAAGTGCCACCCAATTTAAACCGGAACCCAGTGGGGGAGGCATCCACAAGAACCGTATCCTCCTTCCTCTACCACCAACCTCTCGGAAAGACTTGCGGACCCGCATGTTTAAAGTGATCGTACTCCACGTGAACACGGCGGCAGTTTTGACAGTGGTAGAACTCGAACCCGAGCCGTCCGAGTGCAATTCCCACGCGCTAACCACTAGGCTGTCGCGCTCCGCTCCCCGGAACTGAATCCACTGGACTTTTTCTCCTGGAGACACATGAAAGAGCTGGTGTACTAGACATCTGTGGACTTCGTCGAAGAACTCGTCGTGCTGATCTCTGTTGCTGCACACAAGATCAACACCACACCAGGGGTCTTTGAAAGTGTGCGAGAATCTGTCCTTCACCGGTGTTGGCTGTGTAACAAAGCCCACGAATGCCACTTTGAACAGCTCCTTTAAGTAATTCTCTGGTGCGAATAGCATTGTGTCATACATCTGTTACTTGAGTCGTCTCTTTTTTCCGTAATATAAGATCAACGGGAACGAGTCACGTTTCTTTTTTATGCCACTTTGAGTGGATTGCGACCCTAGGTTCTATGGAAAATATTGTTCGTCTTGCTGTGTATTATCACTACTCCTTTTTTGTTGCAAGAATTCGCGGATACTCTGTATATAGATTTGTATAAATATATACTACACTTGTGAATGTACATTTTTGATGTACAGCTGAGGGGGAGAAAAGCCCAACCCGTTATAATCAACCTCAGACATATATCAGGCCAGACACTAATCTACTATCAGCTCTATTAAAGGAACAAAAATTACTTGGGCGGCTTTCCTATGTAACACGTGACCATACCAGCAGATACGATATATATCGAGATCATACTCTTTCGAGGTCAGAAGAATTCCAAAAATTTCGGGTGCATGCATCTGACATATACACTAGCGTCCGATGGAGTGTAAAAATTAGCTCTCCAATTAAAGAAACTTTGGAATTATTTTCTAAAAATCAGTACCTATACCAGAACATATAAATTACGGCACAGTAATGAAGACGGGCGAAGGTGCCTCCAGATGTTTTAGAACAGCGCTGGTAGTCTGAGTACATAAGTAGGTACTTGCAACTAAAATACAGAAGCGTATTGAGTAAATATGAAAATACAAGAATCCTTTGCCGATGTGGTGGCCGAGCGGTCAAAGAGGCAGGCGTTTCCTCATGATGGCTGGGCTGCCAAATTGCGGGTTCAAGTCCCGCCTGCGGGCATGGATGTTGTGATGTCTTATTGGGGCAGAAGTCAGACTTCTACCTTCGGATGCCCCGGATCTTTGACTAAACAGAAGCAGTGCACATTCTTCCTTAATAAATATGTTAAGGACACGACACCAACCAACCAACAAGAATCCTTTTAATAGCAGAGATTTCTGGACATTTTTATTCACATCAAGGAACAAATGCACTATACCTGCCTATGGAATCGTTTCCAAAGTTTCAGAAGATCAATTTGGAAATATCGCGTATAGGCGTCTTATGCGACTATGAACTTAGCCATCGCAATCTAAACTCAATCTTAAAATTTCTCGCCGACTGCGTGATAGGAATGACGTCATCAGGCTCCAGAGGTGCACAAAATTGTATCACGTAATAAGCTTTTACCAGTTGGCTTGTCTTCTATTTAGTGATGAAAAGGGTTAAAATCGTGAAACCAGTCTATAGATATGATATCTGCAACAACAACGCGATAGCTATGGATTTAAAACTTGATCATGTAGTATTCGCATGCCCAGGAACTTCAAATATTTTGGCATACAATTTAATTACGAAACAGTTTCTACTGGAATATACATCACCAATGTAATTGATCTTTTCACTATCACTTCAGCCACATATCACTTCATACACAATATCTATTTTGAATTGTAAAACACACAAAACTATCAACTTAAATAAAAAATATATATTTTAAAGAACAACTGCTTTTTGTTTAAATAACATAAAATATTTGGTATGAAAATGCTCATAACAAACATTTCCAGTTTTAAAAAAAGCTCGAAGTTTTTCAGATGAATTGAGTGCTAAATTTACGCACAATATATTTCAGTTTAGAATGTTTTCAACAGCGAAATAAAATAAATCTTATATTTTCCTGAGCACCGCTTTGTATTTCTTTCAAAATATATCTCCAGATAAAATTATATATTTTAATGTCAAAGGTAGACAAAACGTATAAAAGCAATAATTCGTGCTAGATTACTTCTCTGCAGTACGAATATTTATAATTTAGGTTTTTCTGGAACATTTATTCTAAGAAAATATATAAAACCATATTTGCTCAAGTGAATCACAATACGGTATAAAACAAATATAAAACTTTATCGAATCCTCTGTTCTAACAGTTCCATCTCAATGTTAATGACAAAACAGCATTATGGGAAATTCTGAGTCAAAAATAGTGCTTTAAGTAAAATATTGACATTGGTATTGATTGTATTACGCGTGCAAACTTTTACAAATATAAACAATTGAATCTGATTAAATATTATCCGTATTTTGTGACGGGATTAAATGTTGTTGATATTTTGTGACTGTGATTAAATGTTGTTGGTATTTTGGTGACGTACTATGAAAATCAATTGAAGGAAAAGTCTCAAAGACTGGTATTGGGCATTTTAAGAGATTGGTCGCTTATTCTTCAATTTGCTACTGCAAGGAAAAAATCTAATTCCGAGCTGCAAAAGTAAAAAGTTAGTGAAAGAAAGTGCACTTAGCTATAAAAATATGTACTAATTATTTAAAATTAATTATTAGAATTATACTTTTGCATCGTAAGTATTCATTTACCAAATAAATCTTGATACAATTTCGAAGTAATATAATTAATTAGATTTTAATTAAAAGTTAGGAGAAGTTCCATAACGAAAAACTGCGATTACCAGTGTATATTAACTTGTAATAATTTCGAATTAGATCAACTTGATAAGGTCAAAATATCCCGAACTCATAAATACAATATGAATATACATGACTAAGTAAAAAACAATTTGCGCAAAGGATGAAGAAAACTTGAACAGCGTATTTAAGTACAAATGGAATAACAATGCAACATACAGTTGTTTCGAGAATACACTGGATCCTCTTTTTGAGTGATGAAGAGCCAACAAACGCGAAGTCAAAAAGATGAAATGAGGGCAAATACAATATACAAATGTATACACAAGACGTAGATTAAGCGTCTGCCTAAGAGACAATCAGAAAACAGAATAAAAAAACAGTCCAGCTAATTGAAACATTAAATTTTGAAACATAAAACTAATACACAAATTTGAAGACCACCAAAATATAACAGAAATACCCCAGCAAGACAAAATAAAATATCGAAACAACAGACAAGAGTCCCAAATTCTAAAAAATGAAATAAATATAAAGAAAAGAGGAAAAGTTGCGGGACACCCCGCCAGACCGTGGACAAAGATGAGGCTTTGGACAAGTTCATTGATTAAACTACTGAAATTTTTCTGAATATGGAAGATTTAAAAAAAAAATCATTGCCATAGATCTATGTGCATTATTACATGATTCTTGCAGAAAAAACTTAAAACGACGTTGAGCAATTGAAGATTAATTAAATTTTTAGTTTTTGTTAAAGTTTTTATATCCTTTACGAACTTTTAAAGAACGTTTAGTTTAATCCATATAGGAAACACCACACTGGCAAGAAATACTATAAATTCTCAAACTATTTGAAATCGCAGTAGGATTGATTTTTAAAATTAGAAAACCTTACTTTATTAGTAATTTCACAAAATTTGGTAGGTAAATAACTTGCGGATGACCCTGGCCATGGTTAGATTTTGGTACAATTCAGAAAAAAGAACCTGCCTTTTTTTCCGAAATTGCCTGCGAAAATCGTATGTATCCACTCTAGCTGAAAAACTAATTGATCAAATATCATAAAATTTGGTATATAGTTATGTGTGGATGCGGATTAGATTTTGGTAAGATTCTGAAGAAAAGAATCTGTCCCTTTTACTAAATGGTCTGCAAAAATCGTCAAAACCTAAAATAAAAGACTCCATATGCTTAAATGTATCGATTAAATGCTTGTTTTATGAGTAATTTTTTTAAGATAAGAAGAATAAGACCAACACCATTACTCTAAGATGGACCATTCTCGAAATATTCAAGTTTTTTATTTTAATTTTGAGGAGCGAAGACGTTTTTCACTGTAGTTAAAATACTATTTTTTGAAATTTCTTGAAATGTAGTAGTTACGACTCTTAAATGCTATCCTGATGATGATTACATTTTTCGATATGATTCAGAAAATTATAGCCGACCTTCTGTTTCGAAATGTCCCGGAAAAATTCTGAAAATCTAAATGACTAAAACTGTTGAAATATATTAAGACTCCATATGCTTAAATGTATCGATTAAATGCTTGTTTTATGAGTAATTTTTTTAAGACAAGAAGAATAAGACCAACACCATTACTCTAAGATGGACCATTCTCGAAATATTCAAGTTTTTTATTTTAATTTTGAGGAGCGAAGACGTTTCTCACTTTAGTTAAAATACTATTTTTTGAAATTTCTTGAAATGTAGTAGTTACGACCCTAAAGTGCTATTCTGATGCTGATTACATTTTCTGGTATGATTCAGAAAAATATAGCTGACCTTCCGAAATGTCCCGGAAAAATTCTGAAAACCTGAATGACTAAAACTTTTGAAATATATTAATTATGTACTTGTTCTTTTTGTAATTTTTGACAACAAAGCTAATAAGATCAAGCCCATGACTCTAGGATAAACTGTTCTCAAGATATTTTAGATTTTTTTTTAATTTTGAGGAGCTGAATAAGTTTTAAAGTGCAATAAGTGGCTAAATGAAACGAAGATGTATTAAAAATGCAAATTGAATATAATATCATAAAAGTATCCATGTTCTATTCTACAAATAAACTCGATTTAATGCTTCATGGAAAATAAGAAAATGAATTTGGGTCTGTAGCGAAAGTCATGGGCTACCAACATCAAATTTTTACTTTTCTTACAACTAACGCATAAGGAAAGTACTGGAATCGTGTCAAAAATTGGAACTCGAGTTTTCAATGGATCTATACGTTTCCAGACCTGTAGAACACGAAAATACTATGTCTAGCGTGACATCAGTCTGTATGAGTCTGTGCAATGTGCGTATCTACACTAGCTCAAAAACTATTCGACAAAATTTCACAAAATTTAGTGGTAAACAAAACAAGTTTCTTGTGGATTATCTTACTCTGATTGGAGTTTGGTACGATTCGGTAAAAAATAACCTGCTCTTTTTGCGAAATGGCCCCCAACAATAGTCAAAATCTAAACTAAAAGAGCACATATGCTCAGAAGTATCAATGAACGGCTTATTTTATACGTAATTCTTTAGGGCAAAACGAATAAGACCATGCCCATTGCTTTAGGACTAATCGTTCTTGAATTATTTCAGTTTTTTCGTATTTTTGTAGCGTTGCCTTCGAAAATACGTCGAATCGCCAAATAAAAGTGAAAATTGAATTAAAACTGCAAATTCAAAGTAATTTTAAATAATTATACGTGTAATGTTGTGTAATTAAACTCAATTTATAATTATGAAAAAAAGAACGAGAACATGGATTTGTGTCTGCAACAAAAGTTATGTTCTACCCAAGTTATTTTATTTTTATTTGAGACTCTCAATTCTGCCAAAAGATATCCTACCTATACTCACAAATACCCTCAATACCTTCATTGTTCCAAAAACAGATATTTACTATTTAGGAATAAAACTCATGGATCAGTCAAAATCACAATTAATTTTTTAACCCCCCCCCCCCACTTCAATGTAACTTCTCATACCACCGATTGCTGGAAAAATAAAAAAAGTCATTCCTTTGTGATCATTTCAAAATATATAACTTGTAGGATATACAGTAATTATAATACTGATTAACTAATTGATAATTCGCCATGCAGAACCAAATATACATATTCACCTACAATGCTTGAATTACATTTAAAAAGTCCATTTCAATTTTTCGAAAAGTTCTCTAAGATATTCATATAATTAAAGAAAGTGTACATTATAATAAATAACTTCCTTAATTAGCTTATTTTAAACAGCTTCTCTCTTTGAACATTATCGCATTAAATAAACAGAAAATGTAGGAACAGATTAAAAAGGATTATTTTTGAAAATGTACCATGCTCTGATTTTTTTTTCTTCGGAAATTTTAAATTGGGTTATTTGGTTTATTGTTCCTGCATTGCGCAAAGCAATTTGCATTGGTTTCATTAAAATGCAATACAAACAATTCAATGGCTTTCATTGCCGATATAGAGTTATTTGGGCTATTAAACACCTAATCTAAGCAATTTTATTAAGTCGTAAGACCTGCAGTAGAATAAAAATTTAGTATTCTCTTAAGATAAACGTTGAATTAGTTATTGTAGTTAAGCAACGTTCTAAAATAAATCATTTAAAATTGCAAGATTTTGCATATAAAATTGCAAATTTACTTACGTAATGCTGTATATTGCAGTTCACAAAATATAACAAATTTCATATTTAACATTCAGTCATTTAAATTTGTTAGCCACTATTTGGTTTCATTTCTTTATAATGATATTGAAAGCCAGTCAATTGCAATTTCCCTTCCAAAGTAGTATTCCAAAAATTTTCCATTGCAGTGTTCCAAAAGAATTTAGATCAGAAGACAAAAGTCTGCAACGTCCAATTTTTGGCTGTCCAGGAATTTATCCTGCGTTTAGTTTTTTCCTAAATAAATCCCCAATTCCCATTTATTAACACTTTACAACAAAGTTGAAAAGTGTTTATGACTTTGTTCATTCTGTCTGTCTGTGTGTCTGTCTGTCTGTCTGTCTGCTGTTAGCACGATAACTGCCGTAAAAATGACTTAATCAAAATGAAATTTTAGTATGTTGTTCAGACGGTCTGTAGGACTTATGGGATTATGGGAATATAAATGAATAATATCACCCAATTAATTTTGGATTGAACCCGGGTTGAAAAAATGAAATACATTGTGCCCTATGGGACCTACTTTTTCCAACATTTTTTAAGCGGATTTAAAATTCACAAATTGTTTCGAAAATTGTAGGTAATATTCAAATTGTTCCATAAAATATGTAAAAAAAATTCAGCGAAATATATTCAGTAGTTTTTTAAGTAAAAATTAAAATAATAATTACACATCTTATATGAAGCGATCACGTGACCATGATATGAAAAGATCACATGATCCACTTCAAAATGATATATGGCATCCAACTTGTCTCAAAATCCTGATTTTTTAAGTTCTTTTTAATTCATATTGAATGTTGTATCCGTCCTAAAACCACTTTATTTTTGCTTAAATTCTGTGCATCTACATACTGAAACAACGCAATAACAATATATTTGAGTTTAAATGATCATCCAAATTTGATTATTTCTACAACGAAGAAATATTTTCCACTTATGTGAAATGTAAACAGCAAAATATGTAGAATGAGTTGTATTAGAATTGCTGTATTTCTTTAACACAAAGTTATTTAACTCATGGAGTCTGCATAGCTGATATGAATGAAATATTCATTGATTTTACAAAGAGAAGGACCATATTTTTTGATGAAGTTTTAAGCATAGAGTGTAATTACTTGTAGCTCCATGGTCTTAATTTTTAAATAAAATAAATTATTATAGTATTGTGATGAATGAAATGAATGGGAAAATGTTATGAATGAAATGCTGTTTTTATAAAAAGATCCAGGCGTGTTATTTTTTCTATGACGTCATTTGAATGAATTTCAGTTGTTTTCAATGAAGTTTTCAAATATAATAAATTATCATAGTATTATGATAGTTTTAAAAATATTACCGAGGAATGTATTGCATTTTAGACTTGTTTAAATAGAATTGCATTGAAGTTGGAATGTGTTTCATAATCAATGCTTTAGGCATGATTGATCTTTCTTGTTTTAACTCATTTTGACCATTGCAGCCTTGTACAGTCTTGTGCAACGTAAATTACATTTTGAAGAAATTAGAAGCTGGCTAAGTGATAGAACTAAGTTTGTGTATTTCTATAGACGTTTACGAAATAGTTGCAGATACTGGTTTTTTTGCTAACATTGCAGATATCGACTATTCCATGCTCACAAGCGCGTCATATACGCAAAACCGGTCCATAGAGGCTATCATCTGCAATAATAATGTAATTCTATATAACACAAATACCTTGCAGCTTATTTTTGGCTATCCGGGAATTTATTCTACATCCGGGCAGTTCCTAAATAGAATTTCATTTTTTTTTCTTATTTCAAGAAAAATAATTATAACTAAATGTTTTAATATAATTAAATTATTCAAAAAGCATTATAAATAAGAGAACTATGAAAAAATAACTTCATATAATACTAGCGTCTCAAAAAAATTAATTCTTTAGTTTCATTTTAAATGTACAGATTGAAGCATATTAGGAATACATACTTGAATTTAATTTAAATATACTAATGAAAAAATATCAATATTTTTCTATTTGAGCTTCTTTAATCTTTATTTTCCCTAATTAGAAAATAAAATCTGCATTTCAGCTTTTTGTAATGAAAATTCAGTGGAAATTTCTTACTTTTTGTTTCAGGCAAACTTTCACAATTGAATGCACTAACGAACACGTTATAATGGAAGGTACAAAAAACGAATTAAATTTCATGGAATGCGTATAAATTTTATGAAAATCATTTTCATTGACGATATTCATTCTAATAAGTTCAGAATATTCAACAGAAAAAAGTAAAGATATCTGAAAACCAAAACCTGAATGCTTCAGTAAATCTATCTTTCCCTAAATGTTTAACATAATATTAGATAAGCAGTTTTCATTATGTTGTTTTGATTCTGAAAAAAATTATTTGTTATTATTTTTTTTGCTACTCATTTACCCTTCTAACTGCATTAATTTTTTCACGTCTATTGGGAATATAATGGAACATCATAATCATGTATGATAATACCTACCAAATTCTGTGGGAAATTAATAATTTTATTAAACATTTTAATTTTCACAATTTATTTTGAGATGATTTCTTATATTTTTAATACATTTTATTTTTGCTCCCACTCACAGTTGCATTTAGATTAATGCAATCTAACTCTTTATATCTTTTTGAATTATTTTGCTTAAATCTTGTTTTTGAAAATTCTTGCCACTGTATCAATTATGATTCAAATATTTTGTAAAACTGGACGTGCTACACATTTATTTTAAAACATGTCATCAATGTAACTAGTTTTGAGATTCGTAGCAAAATATATGAATCATATTTGCATCAAGGTGTTCTATTCCATGTATATCGTCCATAGTTCTGAGTGAATCGATAGAGGCATTATCTACAAGTGGAACGACAATCTCTCTTCAAAACACAATGACGCTCGTAGTTCTGCTATAGAAGCGCCCTCTAATCGATCGAATCAGAACTATGAACGGCAAGATTGTAATAGGGTTCCGTATCTAAATCAAAAGCTGCATTCTTTTAAACGTTTAGATTATCTAGTCTTCAAATATTTCATTGAAATCTATATAATATGCACTACTAAGTGAGTGAGTAGCTGATTTATCAAAATTATCGAACAATTTATCAAAATTATCCACTATAGCTAGAATCTTTGTTTTGATGTCATTCGATCCGTCTCCGCTATGAGACTCGGGGAAAATACTAATATCTCAAAAATTCGAATTTTGGGTGACAGGTCAAAGGAATAATCAAACAACTCAAAACCACCTTGATTAATGGATCCATGACTTCCAGGTGGACAAAAAAATCCATTTCGAAAATTGGAATAAGAGCTGATAATGCAAAAGAATAATTAAAAAATTGGAAAAATATTTTCAAAATAATTAAGCACCTCCACTGGAGCCATAATCTTAGTTTTGGTCCCATTCGATCCATCTCAGCTTCCATATCAAGGAAACATCGAAATTTTCGAATTAAGGGTGGCGAAACAAAGGGATTTTCAAAACCACCTTACACTACTTTGCCTCTTATAAATGTACGCCATTCCAGTTTTATGCTTATATTTTTCAGTTTTTGATATTCAGAACTTTTATTAAGTGTGTAGGTGTCACATTTAGTGACCACTAGCCATTGAGAGCGCGGTTAAAATAGTTTGTATTGGCATATACATGTTATATAAATACGCTGTCTTCAAAAAGTATTCCCTACGATGCAGATTCTCAAAAAAAGAAAGCATCCCATCCGTGGATTTTATTGGGTGAAACTGTTTTCGTCAATGAGGATATGCAAATATCAAAATGATGTATCTAATAGCAAATTGCTCCTCGAAAAATATGAAAATTAGGCGTGGGTGAGAAAGCCTCGTTTGTGCATAAGCTTTTATAATATAAGTTTGTGCATAAGCTATAAGTCCGACGTACCAGAAAGGTATAAGGTATCTGTTTGAACTGCCGGTAAGTACCACTCAATTTAAACCGAAACCCAGTGGGGGTGGCATCCACAGGGACCGTACCCTTCTTTCTCTACCACCACCTCTCAGAAGAACTTACGAACCCACATGTTTAACGTGATTGTACTCCGCGTGAACACGGCTGCTGTTTTAGTAGTGGCGGGAATCGAACCCTGTCCAACCGAGTGCAATTTCCGCGCGCTAACCACTACCAACTGTCGAGCCCCTAGTGTTGATTTTGGATTATATTAGCTTTGTTATGATACAAGGAATACGTTTGGAAAATGATACGTGAATTATAGGACAATGGTATCTGTTTGGACGGCCGGGACATTGCCACCCAATTTAAACCAGAATCCGGTGTGGGACGACAACCACAGGGACCGTACCCTTCTTCCCCTACCACCTACCTTTCGGAAAGACTTTCAGACCCACATATTTAAAGTGTCCGTACTCCGCGTGAACATGGGGACAGTTTGAGCAGAGACGGAAATCGAACTCGAGTCGTTGGAGTGCAATCACTGTGCATTAACCACTGGGCTGTCCTGACCTCTAAAGATCCTTATTCAATATTTCAATTCAAGTATTTAAATTCAGCTTTCTTTATTATTCCATCTAGAAATGATGCATTCAATTTATTGAAACTTATTGCAGATAGTAAATCTTATGTGGTAGAATCTCCCAGTTTACATTTTATAATTTTTAGTATAAATTGGACACATTTACCAATTTTATTAATTAGTTTATGTATATAATATGTTTTGATCAATAAAATTCTCACGTACGAGCCCGTCTTCATAAGCTTTTAAAGATAGGAGCTTTTCGTTCTTTAAAAAGATTATTTCTTTGTAAAACTCGTTTTTAGCCCACAGAAACAACATTTTTAAACTTTTGCAAAATATTTGCTCAGACTCTTAAGAATCTAACCAAAACATTCAGATATTAAATAAATAGAACTTTTACACCGAGAAATAAATACAGAAACGTTTCGCAGATTACCCGTGAAAGTGCCCGTGTTTATTTGCATTACAAATGTCCAATTTAGGGATTTCTTACTGCACTGGCGCGAAGAGTAATGCCAAGCAATTTATCATCTGCAGCTAATGTTATGATAGCCTATGAAAACGGTCGAAAATAAAATGGAGTCTCATTACTTTTGAAAGCTTTTCTTTTCAGAAATATACAATGTATGGAAGAAAAATCAATAAAGTTTTATAAGTAATTTAGAGCTGAGAAGTAGAATAGAAAAATATTAATGGCCTTGCAAAACTCCAATATCTTTATGAATTTTAAGTAATGTATTCCAGGGGAAATTATTAAAAGATTAGAAATGTTTAAAGACGAAAACGTGTTTCAGTTTTGTTTCATTAAACGCAGTATGCATAGGTACACTCTGTATTCTCACCTCAAATGCATGATTCAGAAGAAGATTACAGAATTTATTTTATGAATTATTGAACTTCTTCCTTATCATGGCTTCCGTTTTCTATGAGATTACTCCGTCGACAGGGTTGAATTTCCAAAAGGGCCAAATTTCTATTTGGTTAGTTAATTTTCTGGGGGTTATACAATTATAAAAAAAGTTTTAAATGTTTCTAGGGAAAAATAAAACATAATCCGAACTTAGACTTGCCCAAACCTTATTTTGCCACTTTTGCAAAACTAACTACTTTAGTCGTGTGTACATATAAAGTCGTATGTAGTACAGTGCTGGCGAGAAATGCATACTCTTTTTTAAAACTTGAAGATAAACTTTGTGTAGAATTTCAAAAATTGAAAAAACATGAATACATTGTGTTCGGCTGTATAGTAAAATTTTTAATGTCTGCTCTATCATTATTGCGTAATTCACTTGATAAATACTACTAGAATATTGAAACCTCCCCAAAATACCACTTCGTGGTACGAAAAGCTCCCCGCCAAGTACAAAAAACTCCTGTCAAAAACGCTACGAAATCTCAAAATGATTTGTTTATATTTCCAGCAGGACCGAAGCTGTACTTTCAATTCTAAAGTACCCTGCTGCAAGATCTTAACATTCCTTCAAATCACACATAGCCTTTTGTAGTTCTAGTACATTAAAATAATGACTGTGACTCAACAGGATACCCTAGACCTGTAGGAACGACTTCGGGTCTGCAAAAACATGGCGCAAACCATTTTGAGTTTATATAACTTTTTAGGAAGGAAAATTAATTATTTGTACTTCCTGGTAAATTTTTTACCACGAAGCAGTATTATTTTCGCAATACAATTTTTGTAAGATACACTATTATAGTTGTTATTGGATTTTCCTGTATTCGTTATAATAGGGAAATGTCCTATAGAGAGGGCAACACTAATGTGTCCTCGCCTGGGATTATAAATACCATATACATAATTAATAAGTATGGTAAACACGTCTAAAATATATCAAATATTCCCCATCAAAGACTACAAGATCTGTAAACTGTATTTAAAAACACCATCTTGAATTAGAAGAAATTTTTATATTATGGCACTTTAAAATGTAAAATTTTCTTGTACGTCAAGATAGTGTTTTCAAATACAGTATACAGATCTTCTAGTGTTTGATGGAAAATACCATATACATATATTGATATTTCTTTAATAAACAGAGACTTTATTTATATATAACTTCCATCTTTACAGAGACTTAAAGGACATCCCTCTGTTAAATTTTATGCAACTTAGATTTAGCATAAGCTGTGATATTAAGTGAAGTAACCGCATTTTGTTTTAGAAAGCACCATCAACAATACATTTAATCGATACAATTGATCTCCTATAAACAGAGAATGATGCAGAAGAGATGGGTGAGCAAGAAAAGGGCTCCAAGACATCCCTCATAAAGATTAAGAGTCTTGCAATGAAAGAACGATCTCCGTTACAGGGATAGAACCATCATCTTATCTGGCTTCAATGTCTCCTGAACTATGAAACTGATAAGCAGACATGTCTACGAGTATCCCTGAAGGATAGAAGCTGAGCTTTCCTTTGTATGAAGATCACTGTAGCGAAAAATATAGCAGTTTGGGGGGAGTTTTCTTTATGCGTAGTGAATTTATCAACCTGATCAATAATGCTGCTAGCTTGCGACAGGAATGAAACCTTCATTTTTGCATCTTTCAGCTTTCGAAGTTTGGGCTTCCTATAGAAATATCATTATCTTATTAATGTGATTGGTGGTGTTAAAACGTTAATTTTGTATATATTTTTCGTTCTGGCAATCTATTGAAATATTTTATTTAAAAAACAAGATTTAAAACGAAAACTGGGTATATAAAGTTAAAATGGAATCTGTTATTTTATAAATTCTTGAGTTTGATATACAACGGCATAATTAAATTCTCAGAATATTTTAACAGTAAATATATATATAAAGATTTTTGGTCTATTCATGAGTCGAAATAAGTTATCATAAAGTTTAAAAGTTCTCTTTATAAAACTCAATAAAAATTTTAAATGAAAGAATAAAGTTTAAATTTTATTCTTTAATATTTAAGTAAGTCATAAATTTAAAAATGTTATTTATCTTTAGTATATTATAAAAATATCAAACTAATATTCTTACAAAGTAAAGGCTTGTCTGTATCTCTGTCTGCATCGTCTGGAACAGAAAATCGGACATCGGTCTGGAGATTCGGACAGTAGCAAAATACGTTACAGAGGTACTTCAAGTCCCCGGACAATACGACTCTGCGACATTTAATTTTAATTTGGATTAGTTTAAAGGTAATCAGCATTTGAAACCGAAAATCCGTCGACTTCAAAATCGGCCTCGAAATTTCAACCTCAAAATCAGCTTAATTTCGGGCAGACGGTAAAACATAGTCGAATCAATTTATCCACCGTGGTCCATGAATCACTTTATATAGAAGGTGGCCTATGATAGATATCATAGGCTTTTGTCTAAACGAGTTCTTCTGTCTTGAGTACTATTTTATTTGTGCTATTTTCTAAATTTTTGGATTTAAAAGGTCAATATTCCTGTTTTGCAATGGATAATTGCACTCACGGACAATGAAAGTTACGCACCAAGAAGAAAACATGGTACAACCGCGAAATGATGTAAATACCTATAGGACGTGCTGGTATGCAAATGATCCAAGTCTGGTGTGATTGCACATTACCGTACACCCGTGAATGGCGCTACAAACATGAGCCAGCGGCCTTATAACCCGGCTTGTAGTGAACGCCCCATCAATACGAGAAGCTTCGGCAGACGCAAGCACGAGTACGGAGTGAAAAGAATGATGGGTAGACACCAGGAACGTCAATATGCGCAACTGACGAACTTCGAGAGAAGCCTGATCATCGGGCTGAAAACCGCAGGGCGGTCAGCTCGCCGGATAGCCCTTCACGTGGGTCGTTCAGACTATACCGTCCGACGGCGTTAGAAGCACTGGTCACGGGACGCCACCCAGACACGAAGGACCGTCTCTGAACAAACCAGGCATACCACGAGTTGAAATGATCGAATGATCGTGCGGCAGGCACGTATAGAGCCCACGGCGACCGGATCCGCTATATAGGCACACGTGGCGGCTCCTGTGTGCCCACGAACCATATCTAGACATCTGAAGGAAGCGAATCTGCGATCCCAGCGTCCCTTACATGTTGTGTCGTTAACATGGGAACATCTGCGGCTCCGATTGCAATGGTGTCGGACCAGAGCAACGTGGAACGCCACAGATTGGCGATGTGTGGTGTTTAGCGATGGGTGCGCTTTGTTTTGGGGACCTACGTTCAGCGTGTCCGGGTATGGAGGTCCCCTGCACAACGCCACAATCCCAACCTCGTTATCGAGCGCCACACCAGCCCCACTGCAGGCGTCATGGACTTGGAAGCCATAGCCTACGACAGCCGATCCGCTCTATTAGTGGTACCTGGAACATTGACGGGCCAGCTGTACGTGGATGAAATTCTACGGCCCCATGTGCTGCCATTCTTTGCTTGGATCCCAGGTGCGGAATTCCAGCAAGATATTATCCGGCTGCACACGGCTCGGGTCGCCCAGGTCTGCCTGAGTCATGTCTAGACACTTCCATGGTCTGCCCTCTCCCCAGACCTGTCCCCTATCAAGCATGTGTGGGACCAGTTGAAACGTCAGCTGCCTCGTTGCCGCAATCTTCGGGATTTGGAAAGTAACGCCTAATAGGTGCGGACTTGTCTACTGCAGGACAACATCAGGCGTCTGTTCGACACCATGCCGGACCGTATTGCTGCTTGTATCCCAGCACGAGGCGGTGCGACGCCCTATTGAGAATGACCGGACTATGTACCACAGCTCCCTCTGTACGTGTTCTGCTGCGCTGCTTTTGTGATCATGTACATATATTATTCATCTGTATCCTTCCATCAATAAAATGTCAGGTCCATCCTATGCTTCGTTCTTGGTGCGCAACTTTCATTGTCCGTGAATGTATTTCAATATTATAAGTGTTTTCTGAAATTTTCACTTCAACCGGACGAAAACTCGCTAAGATAGCAATTATTATTAGTTTTTAACACTTTACAACAAAGTTGAAAAGTGTTTATGACTTTGTTCATTCTGTCTGTCTGTCTGTCTGTCTGTCTGTCTGTCTGTCTGTCTGTCCGTTAGCACGATAACTGCCGTAAAAATGAGTTTATCAAAATGAAATTTTAGTATGTTGTTCAGACGGTCTGTAGGACCTATGGGAATATAAATAAATAATATCACCCAATTAGTTTTTTATTGAACCCGGGTTGAAAAAATAAAATACATTGAACCCTATGGGACCTAATTTTTCAAACATTTTTTAAGTAAATTTAAAATTCACGAATTGCTTCTAAATTTTTAGGAAATATTCACATTATCCCATAGAATATATAAAAAAAAATTCAGTTAAATATGTTAAGTAGTTTTTTAATTAAAAAATTATTTAATATAGGGAAAAAAACAAATTCAATTAAATTCTGACTTTGGGATATCTTCCAGAAAGAAAAGAGAGAGATATTATATAATAAATATCTCTCCATTTGTTTAAACGTTTTGCATATGGGAGTGACTTCATATTTTAAAACAAGAAAGATCAATCATGCATAAGCATTGATTATGAAACACTTTCCAACTGAAATGTAATTTCATTTAAAAATTTCTAAAATGTGATTCATTCAGTGGTAATATCTTTTTCATTATCACAGTACTACAGTAATTTATTATACATAAATATTTAAAACTGTATCGAAATATAAATCATCTGATTCTTTATGCAAAATCAATGAATATTTC
Organism: Amaurobius ferox; assembly: GCA_951213105.1. Lineage (NCBI taxonomy): Eukaryota > Metazoa > Arthropoda > Arachnida > Araneae > Amaurobiidae > Amaurobius > Amaurobius ferox. The sequence goes on along the minus strand of OX578133.1, from coordinate 114,063,571 downwards.
ATTCATATAATTTGTATTCCAGACTCCAGAGCTAAATAATTTTGTGTGAAAAAAATTCAGCAATTCTTATGTACTTCATCTTACAATCGCTTGAGATATTTGCATTCTGCATATGTTAAAATTAGGCTTCCTTGAAGAAATAATAAAAGTTTAGGGATCATTTAAAATCACAACTATTGTAATTGCATAGGCACGGAATTTAGATACACAGATAATACACAGATAATGTATATGTGTATGTGTATGTACTCAAAGTATTGGAATCGTGCCGAAGATCGGAACTCGAATTTTCAAAGTATCTACACGTTTTGGGACTTCTAGAACACGAAAAAACTACTTTTAGGAAGACGTCTGTGTGTGTAAGGGTGTATCTGTGTATGTTTCTGTGTGTCTGTGTGGATATTACATCCACTCTAATTGAAAAACTAATGGACCGAATTTCATACAATTTGGTAGGTATGTTTTTTGTGGGAAATCCTGATGTTCATTAGATTATAGTACGATTCGTAATAAAAGAATCTGCCTTCTTTGCGAAATGGCCGCAGAAATTGCCTTTATCCACTCTAGCTAAAAACTAATGAACCAAATTTAACAAAATTTGGAGTATAATATTTCAATAACCTACAAGTGATTTATATACCAAATTTAACAAAATTTTGTATATAAATCATTTGTAGGTTATTCTACTACGATTCGGGAAAAAGGAACGGGCTATTTTTGCGAAATGGCCAGCAAAAATCGTTATATATAAAAATAAAAGACTACGTGTGCTCAATTATATCAATTAAATTCCTATTTTATATGTGATTTTTGACAACAAAAAGAATAAGACTAACCCCATTACTCTAGGACTAGCCGTTCTTGAGATATTCTAGTTTTTTCGCGTTTTCGCTACGCCACCTTTGACAATAAGTCCAGCTATCAAATGAGAACCAAATTTAAGTTTAACGTGTAAATTCAATGTCATTTAAAATACTTATGTTGTGCAGATAAACTCAAATTATCATTGAATAAATAAAGAGAACGAATATGAGTCTGCAGAGAAAGACATGTGCTGTCCACATCAGAATTTTTAACAATATTACACCAATGATTTATAGAAGTGAACGGGGATTATTTTCAGGCCATTTCGAAAAAAATGTATAATCTATATTTAAAGATCCATCAAATTTTTGTCGAATAAAATGTTCTACAAATTTAAGCTGTGTACCAAATTTTAACTCTCTAGGACGTAGGAAAGTGCATTTAAAATGCCATCAATTCAATTTATCATGAAGAGTTATATAAAATTTAAAAAAAAAAAATGAAAAATTGTTATCTACCAAATTTATCTTAAAATATGAAGCCACTCCCATATGCAAAACGTTTAAACAAATGGAGAGATATTTATTATATAATATCTCTCTCTTTTCTTTCTGGAAGATATCCCAAAGTCAGAATTTAATTTAATTTGTTTTTTTCCCTATATTAAATAATTTTTTTAATTAAAAAACTACTTAACATATTTTACTGAATTTTTTTTTATATATTCTATGGGATAATGTGAATATTTCCTAAAAATTTCGAAGCAATTTGTGAATTTTAAATTTACTTAAAAAATGTTTGAAAAATTAGGTCCCATAGGGTTCAATGTATTTCATTTTTTCAACCCGGGTTCAATAAAAAACTAATTGGGTAATATTATTTATTTATATTCCCATAGGTCCTACAGACCGTCTGAACAACATACTAAAATTTCATTTTGATAAACTCATTTTTACGGCAGTTATCGTGCTAACGGACAGACAGACAGACAGACAGACAGACAGACAGACAGAATGAACAAAGTCATAAACACTTTTCAACTTTGTTGTAAAGTGTTAATAAATTTGGTAGATAACAATTTTTCATTTTTTTTAAATTTTATATAACTCTTCATGATAAATTTAATTGATGGCATTTTAAATGCACTTTCCTACGTCCTAGAGAGTTAAAATTTGGTACACAGCTTAAATTTGTTGAACATTTTATTCGACAAAAATTTGATGGATCTTTAAATATAGATCATACATTTTTTTCGAAATGGCCTGAAAATAATCCCTGTTCACTTCTATAAATCATTGGTGTAATATTGTTAAAAATTCTGATGTGGACAGCACATGTCTTTCCCTGCAGACTCATATTCGTTCTCTTTATTTATTCAATGATAATTTGAGTTTATCTGCACAACATAAGTATTTTAAATGACATTGAATTTGCACGTTAAACTTAAATTAAGTTCTCATTTGATAGCTGAACTTATTGTCAAAGGTGGCGTAGCGAAAACGCGAAAAAACTAGAATATCTCAAGAACGGCTAGTCCTAGAGTAATGGGGTTAGTCTTATTCTTTTTGTTGTCAAAAATCATATATAAAATAGGAATTTAATTGATATAATTGATCACACGTAGTCTTTTATTTTTATATATAACGATTTTTGCTGGCCATTTCGCAAAAATAGCCCGTTCCTTTTTCCCGAATCGTAGTAGAATAACCTACAAATGATTTATATACAAAATTTTGTTAAATTTGGTATATAAATCACTTGTAGGTTATTGAAATATTATACTCCAAATTTTGTTAAATTTGGTTCATTAGTTTTTAGCTAGAGTGGATAAAGGCAATTTCTGCGGCCATTTCGCAAAGAAGGCAGATTCTTTTATTACGAATCGTACTATAATCTAATGAACATCAGGATTTCCCACAAAAAACATACCTACCAAATTGTATGAAATTCGGTCCATTAGTTTTTCAATTAGAGTGGATGTAATATCCACACAGACACACAGAAACATACACAGATACACCCTTACACACACAGACGTCTTCCTAAAAGTAGTTTTTTCGTGTTCTAGCAGTCCCAAAACGTGTAGATACTTTGAAAATTCGAGTTCCGATCCTCGGCACGATTCCAATACTTTGAGTACATACACATACACATATATATTATCTGTGTATTATCTGTGTATCTAAATTCCGTGCCTATGCAATTACAATAGTTGTGATTTTAAATGATCCCTAAACTTTTATTATTTCTTCAAGGAAGCCTAATTTTAACATATGCAGAATGCAAATATCTCAAGCGATTGTAAGATGAATTACATAAGAATTGCTGAATTTTTTTCACACAAAATTATTTAGCTCTGGAGTCTGGAATACAAGTTATATGAATGAAATATTCATTGATTTTGCATAAAGAATCAGATGATTTATATTTCGATACAGTTTTAAATATGTAAGTATAATAAATTACTGTAGTACTGTGATAATGTAAAAGATATTACCACTGAATGAATCACATTTTAGAAATTTTTAAATGAAATTACATTTCAGTTGGAAAGTGTTTCATAATCAATGCTTATGCATGATTGATCTTTCTTGTTAAATTTTACTTCTAGGGTAAAGGAGCGTTTACTTTTATGTGCAAGTATTTTCTGACGAGCTTTTTTAGAGCGTATTGTTTGTAGTGCACTTACTTAGGTCGTTCCAAAGGAGATTATTTAGAAAGTATTAAAAGAGCGTATTACGTCCGCGTTTTATAATTGGTATGAGTGTGCATGTAAATAATGGAGAGCAGAAATTATTTTAGTTCAAAACAAGCGATTTAGAAATTGAGTAACGTTTTCTGTATCTTTAATTTTTAAGTTGTGGGTGTTATTTAAGACCCGAACAACGGCGGGTAATTCGTTCTAGTAAAATATGAATAAAAGGGATAAAACTTTTATTCTTACGCTGTTTAATGTATTAACAGGATTTAATACATTAATATTTATCAACATTTATATATATAAATGTGGCATCCTATAGTCTGCATTTAAAACAGAGGTAAGTTGTAAATAGCCATCACTTTAATTTACTCTCCCTTAGTACGAGTATAACAATAATTCCCCATTTCGTTTTTAAATTTGTCTACTATCATTTGCTTTGGGTAGTATAAAGGCAAGAATACCTAGAACCATTTAATAAAATTATAAATTAACTTAATTAACTTAATAACTAAAAATAGATTTTTGTGGCTCAACTAAAAATAGTCATTTATGGCTCAGTTAAAAAAAAACCTGATTTGTGAAATTCATATGAAATGGCATTTTTTGCTAGCTGTTTAACATTTGGTTTATCGCTCCCTCATCATTGATACAGTTTTTTAGCCCTTTAATCAGCTTTTATTTATATAAAAATTCACTTTCAAGCTGGTGTTGCAATTAATTTGAAAAAAAAAATATTTTTCGCAACAGTAGCATGCAAGGTTGATTAAAGTATCAATATATGATTGATTAAAGTATCAATATATAATATGAGTTACATTTTACGTAGAAAACTCTATTTTTTACTTAAAATGCTTATCAAAGAAACAATACACAATTTTGTATTCTAGAAACTATAATATGATCCAGGCATGCTGCACAAATTATGATTTGTTTTACTTTATATACATTTCAAATAAAACGAATTTTAATAAAATGATAAATGATAATGAACTAAAGAACAGTTTATTATGCGTGCAGTTCAAACTGCACATTGCCATAACATATACATGAAATTATGATTCATATGGAATGAAAGACGATATCGCCTAAAACTGTGATAGAAGTAATACTTTAACTTCGTAAAAAGCAGCATAATATCAAAATCAAACGTATCGAATGGATTCGAAGGCAAAACAGCCGTCTTCGTCAAGACACACAAAAAGCACAACCTTCATTCATCAAAGAAAAATTGGAGACGATTGAAGAGCAGCAAAATGGTGGAAAGTGCTGCCAACGGTGAGAGAAGATAATGGGTGTAAAAGAAACCCAGGAGAAAGGAACAAGAGGTGGGACATATTGGATGAAAGGTAAAATATCAAAGAGGAAGTGGACGTCCAATAAAGAATTCAAATCAATTGTTCAGTTGTTCATAAAAGCTCAATTAAATTAAGAAAAAAAACCTGGAAAAAGATGTAAATATCCGAAATAAGAAAGAAGCAAATAAAATCGAAAAATTAAACCAGAGACTTTCGAGAAGGAAAGAAGAAAGACTAATTGCCGTGAATAAGGGATTTTGACTGAGAAACAATCGAGAAACTTTCAAAAATCAAGTCAAATTCAACAAGAAATATCAATCATGCTTAAAGCATTGATTATGAAGCACTTTCCAACTTCAATGCAATTTTATTTAAAAAAGTCGAAAATGCAATACATTCCTCGGTAATATTTTAAAACTTATCACGATACTACATTGATTTATTATATTTGAAAACTTAGACCTTCATTGAAAAAAATGAACTTCATTCAAAAGACGGCATTGAAATATAAATTGCGTGGTTTAAATATCTCTAAAATGCAATACATTCCACGGTAATATTTTTAAATCTATCATAATACTACGATAATTTATTATATTTGAAAACTTCATCGAAAACAACTGAAATTAATTCAAATGACGTCATAGAAAAAATAACACGCCTGGATCTCTCTATAAAAGCAGGATTTCATTCATAACTTTCTCCATTTCATTCATCACAATACTATAATAATTTATTTTATTTAAAAATTAAGACCATGGAGCTACAATTCATAAACTTTATGCTTAAAACTTCATCGAAAAATATCGTCCTTCTGTTTATAAAATCAATTAATATTTCATTCATATCAGCCATGCAGACTCCATGGACTGAATTATTTTGTGTTAAAGAAATACAGTAATTCTAATACAACTCATTCTACATATTTTGCTATTTACATTTTACATAGGTGAAAAATAGGCTTAATTGTAGAAATAATCAAATTTGAATGAGAATTTAAACTCAAATATATTGTCATTGTGTTGTTTTAGTATGTAGATGCACAGAATTTAAACAGAACTAAAGTAGTTTTAGGATGGATACAACACTCAATATGAATTAAAAAGAACTTTAAAAAATCACGAATTTGAAACAAGATGGATGCCATATCTCATTTTGAAGTGGGTCATGTGATCGTTTCATATCATGGTCACGTGATCGTTTCATATAAGATGTGTAATTATTATTTTAATTTTTATTTAAAAAACTACTGAATATATTTAGCTGAATTTTTTTTTATATATTTTATGGAACAATTTGACTATTACCTAAAATTTTCGAAGCAATTTGTGAATTTTAAATCCGCTTAAAAAATGGTAGAAAAATTAGGTCCCATAGGGCTCAATGTATTTCATTTTTTCAACCCGGGTTCAATCCAAAACTAATTGTGTGATATTATTCATTTATATTCCCATAGGTCCTACAGACCGTCTGAACAACATACTAAAATTTCATTTTGATTAAGTCATTTTTACGGCAGTTATCGTGCTAACGGACAGACAGACAGACAGACAGACAGACAGACAGAATGAACAAAGTCATAAACACTTTTCAACTTTGTTGTAAAGTGTTAAAAATGGAATTAGGAGTAAAAACGATAATTTAATTACGATAACAAACTGCTTTTAATAAAATTATTTTAATTTTAAACAATTTATTACTTATTACGTCTGATACCACGAATTTTATCAAAAACTAGTACGTAAATAGGTAGAATGTATGTAAATTAAAAAGAAAATATTTAAATGAATAGAAATAGTGTATTAATTTAAAGTAATTTGAAGTAGGTGAGTCTTATTTTGCACACGGAAGTTCAGTATCGTGTATGTAATCTGACTTTGTAGGAAGAAGAACGGCACTTCGACTATTAGATGCTATTGACTTGGTAAAGAGGTCATTTTATCTAAAGTATAAGGATAAAACTACAGGACATACCCGTAAAGCGTTGGAGAGTAGAGTGGATATTCGATTTTGAATGCCGTTTTAGAGCTAGAAATATTTTGACGGATGACATATGTTCCCACATCAACAGCTTTCACACCAGTTTGATATGGCAATTCAATAGTCTCAAGCCTGATCCTTACATTACATTACTTCTTTTTGTCATTAGTCTTTTCAATTTAAAACGAAGACTTAAGACTTTAAAAATCTAGTACTAAGTAAAAACTAACTGAAAAAGGGAAATAATTGAATAATTAATTGCGCAAGTAAATTAAAACCTCATGTTGTTGTAGTTTCGGATGAAAACAGCAAACATAAAACCAACGTTTAAAATATATTTTTACTGAAAAGGTACAAAAGTTTCTGGTTTTTAGTGTTTCAAAGTTTATTTTCCTTCTCCTGGGAAATTTCAGTTTTGGGACTGTGTTGTTTTTACCCCCGCTTCCTTCAGTTATTTATAATACGTTTGTTATTTCTTATAGTTGCTAATTATAAAGATACATTTTCGTAAAATATAAATTAATTTTGTATTTCTAAATAGTTTTACATGTTATTATAAAAAAGCGCCAAATTTTAATGTACAATAAAACGCCAAAATAATTGTCATGTATACCTAGTACATGATTATTTCGGTATGAAAGAAGTAAAATGATTAGATTATGTAAGGAGTCATGTACTGCCCACATAAGATTTTCAAGTAATGTTGACAAAGTTTTAAATTAAATTCCAGTAAAGTTGGTATTTTAAAGCATCAATCTTATTTTTCATATGGAAAATCAATCCTTTTGAAACAAGAATTTGAATACGGGTTCAGTTTTCTATTGCGCGAAACGTTCATCAGTTTTCCGGAGATGAAAGAAAATCCTGACATGATTTTGTTTATTATAGTCCAAGAAGAGATACCTTATCTACTATATAAACACTCAACAATTGTCGATAATTAAAGTAGAGACAACAAAATTCCAATAACATATGGGTACCAAAATGATAAGTACGCAGTCGCTCACACCTTTAAGTGATGAAAATCTTAGGAAATCACCATTAATATAACCTTGGTCAATCCGTTTTGGTTAACTTTTAAAGATCTGTGAAACCGTGCACGTGAGCACTACAGTAGACCATTTAGGAAGATGAATTAATGAATACTTGTTGACTAACGGAACAACAAGTATCCAACTTAATCATAGCAATAATCGAAATATTGAATTTCAGAGCCGTATATTTTTAGAAGCAATTTTATGATATATAGTTATACTTTAATTACTCGTTATTTATAATTAAGTGATTGAGATGTTCGATTAGCAGGAATAGACTTGTGTCCACTCAATGACATGACATGTCTCAGTGAATGAATATATGTAAAACTAGGTACGGCATTCTACTAAATTTAATCAAATGTAAATTCACAAAATATTTTAACATACGTCTCTACCTTATTAAAAAAATCAAATATTGCAATGGCCAAAATATAAAAAAAAACATTGCACCGCATTATGCAGTTCCAGAACTTTTAACTTAAATCAAAAGAAATTTATTGTACCATATTATTCTAGACTGAAAAATGTCTTTATTATACGCCAGAAGTCAAGAAGAATCTGAATAGAGTTTTCAGATATTTTTGAAATGATAAATGCTAGTGATAATTGGATGAAAAAATAGTTTTAAGAAAGAGAAGGCATTTTATTTTGACATTTCAACTTCCGTTTCACGTATGACTCTAGGAACTCCAATAATTAGCATATGAAGCTAAAAGCAGTCTGATGTGAATAAAGGAAAATGAGTAAAGAGAGTATTATTAAGTCAAGATAGAATGTTATTTATTATAATCTTAGCTTGTGAAATTAAAAATATATTTCAAATGCTGGTATTTAACCAGCTAAATGTTGTAGATGGTTAAACATGTTTAATGAAATGCTCACATACGTTGAATTTTGCATTATAACACCTTTGAATATTTTATTATCCATTACATGACGACAAGAATACTTACTTAAGCATTACACATATCAAGGAATGATTCAAAAGTTTGGAAGATACACTCATTTCAAATAACAGTATCCATGTATTTTATTAACCTTAATACAAGTGTCTTCCAAATTTTGGGCGCGCCCCTTACAGACAGCCTCTGTGATTTTGATTGCAAAGCTTGTAATCAGTCCAAGTGACTAACAGTTGTGAAAATAAAATAAATGGTTGAGCGGTACACAGTTATTCCAGTAATTTATACTGCATTGAACGTCTACATTGATTAAAACTTATTTTTTGTCACAAATTGTTCTCCAAATTTGAACATGGATTTTGCGATCTAAGAATGCGCACTTTTACAAAAATATAATCACATAAAATGAAATCCAATTGCTGTTTTACATTTCTTAATTTAAATTAACATTTTTGAAAAAAAAGATCAAGAATTAAATTTTTAAAAGGCGCATGCGCAGTTTTAACATAACATAATCAAATTACACTTAAATTAAATTATTTTTTTCCAACGCATTTCAAATTGTTTTAACAAACTGAATTGAGGGAAAATCGCATAAAAGTTTAAACATTGCAAAGTGAGCATTTTGATAACTCAGGATAGTATTAAAAATTTTTTATACTACCTTAACATTTAATACTATCTTAAAAAGATTACTAAAGTCTTTGATAAATTTATTATTTAAGGTAATTTGCACAGAAAAATGTTATGTTTAATCTTCAATAAGTTTAAGGTGGTGTTTTAATGAATCTGAACTTACTTTGTATCGTTTCCTGCTGTTTTTTTAGAGGGGAGGGGGGTACGTAAATTCCTTTATGAAATTGCACTGGAAAAATATTTTTCATCTGATTATTTCTCTTAAAACGTAATATTAATGTAGCATAAATTATTTTCTGTTCCTTTCAATGCTTATTAAAATGCACAGATTCTCTCAGCATAAGCATCAAAATTCTTAGACGCAAATAGCATATTTTCAACAGATTTTGTTCCCCCCGAGAGGATGGTATTATTCTACAAGAATTTTTATCTAAAACACATTAAATAATAAAGAACCTCCATAAGTGGGTAGTAGTTAACAACACCGGAAGGAATAAAGCTTGTCACAAACTATAATAGTACACGTTTAAAAGATGAGACATTTAGTGCTATCACGCAGATGGCTAGGATATAGTCTGTGGGCGCATAGTTTCAAACTTTTGACTTATTGTCTGTAATATTTCTTCCAGTGACATTAAACATTGTGAGCACTTAATGAGTGCAGAAATAAAAAAGAAGGAGGTGTATTTTATGCCTAAATAAATAAGGTACATATCTGTACAGTAGAAACAGTAGAAAAGTAATCCATTCATAGCATCTCGCGGTTCAATCTTATGTTCGACACCTTTCAGGCTGAATTTATTCACAGTCCCATCTCCACAATCAGAAAGAAAATGGGGCTATTTGTGATAAAAATCACACAATTCCTTAGTCGAAAATATAAGTTTGTAAGAAAAAAATTTCGTGTTTTTACACAGTGTTTTAAGGATACTGTGAACGTTCAAACTATGGTAGAAAAAATAGTAAAAGAAAATAAATTACTTCTTCATTATTGAAATAGTAAAAACGCTGCAAGTACTTTTAGACATAATTAAATGTACAGTATAGCTTGGTACTCATCCGATTCATTAGGGAAATTTATTTTTTTTTACATTTCAACAGGGAACTCTAAATACTGTAAAATATTCTGCAACCTTTGCTCATTTTCTCAGCTACTTTGTTGATAATTTCGGGAAACTTAAAAAAAGCCACAATTGGGGCCACAGGAGTTCAGGAAAATTCCAGCTTCATGTCTGAAATATTCAGCGAATTATCGTCTACTGAAGCGTTATTTGTGTGTGTGTGTGTGTTATCATAACTAGCGGGAACCTTATTCCCCATTACGGACAGTTGACTCCCCTGAAACTTTCAGTAACATGCTTGCAAATGTTTTACAGTGTATTTAGCAAATAATCAAACAAAACACATGAAATTTGAATACGATTTTTCATAGTCACTATTGTTGGAACTTTTAGCGCGATAACGCCTCTTCAATTGAACTAATTTAAATTATTTACATTTTAAACTGCGTGCTTTGAACAATCAGTAAAATATCTAAATTTTTGCATGGCTATTAATACAACTCAGATTTGGTTCATTACATTTTAATGAAATTCTACCAAATTGAAAACGATCTTATTGTACTGGAAATGAAAATCGGAAACGTTCTAGAACCGCTAGTAGATCATCGGTTTTAGAGGTACACGCGTGGTACACAGGCGGGGTGAGCGAACTGCGGAGGTTGTTGTGCGTCAACGAATAAAGTACAAAACCTCAGGGAGTATTACGTCTGTGTAACAGGCTGGGATAAAGGACTCCCAAAGCGAGCTCCGGGGGCTGGCAAGCATCAGCAAGCAGGGGGCGTACCCCTTGTGCATATTTAAAAACCAATTTTACATGCCAGATGTAGGCATTTATACATTCTATATGCAAAGTTACGCCCAAATTCCTTAAAATTAGAATATCAATTTTGACTCTAAATAGTCCCATTCATGTTTGCAAACATAAGTTTGGTGCACCTACTTCCCATTTGTCAAAATAAATTTATTGTCTATATCTCTGAAAATTCTGTCTAGTGAAATCGTTTTTCCTTTAAAGCCACGGTTGTATTTAACATTAGTTATAACAATATCAGCAGTAAAATCGCATTAAATTCATGTTTCATTTCTTAGAACATTGCCATGCCCATTAAAACATACTTTATTTTCTAAGACCATGCATCAAACCACAAAACAGAATCGCACCAAACAGAAGTGCAACCAATAAAATACCATTCAAAATATAATACCGTCCATTTAATAAATTAATATTTCTATCGATTTATTTAATAAGTTAAAACCGTCTACTGTATTAGGACATTTGACTAATATTTTGTAAAGAATGAAATCAATATAATATTTTTTCTTAACTATAAACTTTTATATATATAAATTGCAGTAAATATCATGAACTCAATGTCAGTTCTATTAAAGGGTTCATTTTGCATCCCGATAACCCTTATACCGAGAGATTTGAAACGGGAGGGATACGGTTACCCGCTCAAAGTATCAAAATCACAAAACGTAATTAAAAGAAATATCCGCCAAAATCTAGGTTTGTTGACCGAACACGCAAGCACAATAACTTTCCATATTATATATGAACTTACGACAATATTCCTTTAAATGTTTTATTGAGATGTTTTATTGAATTAAACACCAACTGTAATTAACACATTGAGCTGCACTAAGCATATGAGCACAACTTAATATATTAATATTTAGCAATAACTAAATATTATATTAATTTACTACATATTTCAATTATTTATTAAATATTTCAACACAAAGAGCTTCAACAAACGCAATGCTTCAAATTAATTGAAACCAATAATTCATATTCCAATGTAAAAGTAAAAGAATGCTATCAAAATAAGGTAAATATTTTTTCCGTCTTAATTCAGTTACGCTGCAGTCCAATTTTATTATTGCTAAATTCCTTAGAGATGAAATTCTTCTCCAGAAGCTTAGCGCGCAAACGACAGCTACACAGTACAGCAACGAAAACACAGGTTTCTATATATTCTCGAAAGTCATAAATAATGTAGGAGGATTAGGTTAGTTTGCATTGCTAATGCATGACAACTACATTTACAAGGGCATTAGTGCGCACAAAAGTCGTTAGCAAAGCGTTCAATATGATTAATATCCTGATAAATGAAGACGGAACATGCATTTTGAAATTGATTTTCTTCGGCGTCAAAAGTTATCCCAAATGAGGCTATCGAAAAAAATCTAATGTAGGCAACACATGACTTTATCTATATAATGCAATGAATTCACTTTTTTCACAGTGAAAATATGATGTATAAGATTCACGGCGCAATGTTATTAACGATGAATTGTATATTTAGCACTTCTCCGGATGACAACATATAGAACTATTTTGAAGTACCCAACTACTTATATTTCTCGCAACTTTAAATTGATAATTATCGATATTGATAGCATCCGCAATAAGCAATATAGTCAATCATATAATATTAAAATATTTTAATAATGAATTCATCAATTTGAAGTCAGCTTTCTTTTATTTAGTGTCTTTTTTGCAATTTTGAAGATATTTTGGTCCACCTGGGGCGAAATATCGCCAAGTTGGCGATATTTTAAAAAATTAGTCATCAAAGTCGCCAACTGCATTGTCAAGTGTTATAAACATACGGAAAGTAAGTCGATTTTTTATATATAAATGACTATTGGCAAATTGCTAAGCATCAAAATGCAAAACTGTTACCAAAAGTATATTCACTCGTTAATAAAACAAGCTAGATCTACGAGAATGACGTTAACAAATTTATTGTGTAATATTACATATGAGAGTGAGCTTATTTCACAATAGTTAATTTATTTTATGTGATTTTTTGATACATTTATTTGAAAAACATACAATATCTCGAGAACAATTACATAAAGAATAATCATTTGTGTAACATTATTGAAGATTCTGATTTTATAATGTTTTCTTCAAAATTTCATTCGAAAATATGAGAGTTTCTAAACGTTTGATTGCGTTTAAAATCAACGTAGTTCCATTATTCACCGATTAAAATATTTGTACCAAATTTAGTTTAAAACGCTCCATTCCTGAGATATCGTATTCATAGACTCACGGACACACACACACACAAACATCCCCTCATAAACGTTTGATTCGAGCTCAGGGATGTTTGAAACGCGCTCTTCTATCGGAAACTTATTTGAATTTTGGACCCGTCACATTACTTACCCTATACACTAGACTATGTATATAGGGAAAGTAAAATTTGATGATAAATAATATTGCAGTTTTCGCGAAAAAGGAGAAAACAAGACCGTTAACAAATGAATGCAGATCTCCAATGCAGATGACAGCACCCATGCACAGATTTCGCACTTTTTATGCAGTCGTCGGCATGGAATAGCCGATACCTAAAATGGCAGCAAGGAAAATTATTATATGCCGCTATTATCCAAACATCTATGGAAACTGACAAATTTCATAATATTAAGCACAGGTTGCACCGATCACGTTCATAATCACAGAATCCGCCTATAGGACAGTTCCTAAAGTTAGGATTGTGCTAATACGGGTCTGGAAAAAAAAATTGGTAATTGTAGGCTCGCGCAATTTGAGCATAAAATTTCTATTCATTTTTTAGAAAATTTGAAGCCAGTTGCTTGATAGAACTGGATGTGTTTACCTCCATATATGTTCGCAAAACTGTGTCACATAGCAAGTTTGACCTTCACATTGGTAATGTACGAATTTTGCCGTTGTAGTCTCGTGTGGTCGCGTGCAGCCTGCAATCTTTATGAAATTGAATCCAGATGCACTGTGAAAGCATTTTGATAACGGATAATAACTTATCGCTATTTTTCCATTTCAATTAAAACATTCTTATTTTACAAACTAACAAAATCGCATTTGTTACAGTAATGAATTGATAATAGGTATTAACTCGTTTCAGTGGCAAAATACATTCTTCGTCCTTAGGTTAAAAATACATAGTAGTACCTTTTACAAAAACATAAGATGTTTCTGATACCAGAGAATTTTACATGTGGCACAGGAAGAATAACTATGCTTTACCGAATAAATTAAACTGAAGGGGAAAACCACACACACACACAGGCCATCAGTTGTAAGTCCAATTGTCATCAGTTGCAAGCCCATCAGTTGTAAGACAGAGCGGGGTTGTAACCTTTCGCTTGCAAAGGTTAAATTTATTGTCGAACCATCCCCAGATAGTCTAACTGATATAGCAGGAAAATGAATGCTTGACTACTTAAGCATGGACGGTAACCTTGTACTGCAAAGCGTTATGCGCACTACGAAAATAGCGTTATGCGCACTGCAAAAATTATTATGATTTTAATAAAAATATAAAATCATGGAGCAGGGCGAATAAAATTTAAAACGTAATATATCATTGAGTAACTCTCTTGATTTAGCTGAAGTATCTGCTATCACTATATCCTGTTTCTGCTTTGAAATTGATTGATACCCATCATCAATTAATTTCTATGCTAACTAAGTTTTGTTTTCCAATTTATTTATAGCAGTGAGCTTAGCTTGAAATACATTGAACTGCGCCAATCCGGTGATCGAGCGGTCGGGTTCATGCGTTTCCGTCTGATCGCTGGATTGCCGGGTTGTCGGTTCGAATCCCGCTAGCGGGCATGGATGTTGTGTTGTCGAGGCGAAGTCGGACTTCTGCCCTTGGGGAGTCTCAATAAAAAAAGTGAAGCTGTGTATTCTCTCCCCTTCGTCATGGAACCAGGGTTCTAGTGGACGTAGTGCATCGGCGCTCCTTCACCACAGGGGATTAGTAACAACAACAACACATTGAACTTCCCATTTTCGCAATTCAAAGTTTTTGTAAATGAAGAGCACTATAAAAACCAAAATACTATAAAAACAAAGTACTATAAAACCAAAAGTACTATAAAACAAAAACACTCTAAAAACATGTGCAAAATATAATGAAATTAATTCTAAATTGACAATGGAATTCCTTTCTAAAACATTATCAGCCTTCCAAGTGCATAATTCAATTTCTAAGATCTTGCATCCACTCATAAAAAGCCACATTTCTATTAATATATTTTAACGCAAGTCCTCCCACATTAAGATATCACACAATCATAAATGTAATGCTTAAAATAAACTGAAAACAATTATTTATCTCTGACTATAAAAAAATAAGCGAAACTATGCGTTCTCGTCCCTAAAGTGTACATCTTTTATTTCATTTCGAACTTAATTAATTCAGTTAAGCAACACTCCCATTTTATTATTGTATACAGTCTCACGGGATCCAATTCTTTCGAAGCTAACTGCGCGAACAAGTTCCCCGACCGTTGAAAAAGCTGACGGTTTCCCTATTTTATCGAACATCATAATGTTGGAAGATTTGGTTATTTTGCATTCTAATGCATGACACCCGCATTTGCAAAGGCATTAGTGCGTAGGAAAGTCGTTAGCGAGCCGTTCCATATGATTAATATCCAAATAAATGAAGACTGAAAATTCTTGTAGAAATTGATTTTAGTCAGAATCATGGAAGTTATCCACAATGATATCCGAGCGAAGATAAAAATTGGACTAAAATTATTTTCACTTTTTGCAATGAAATCGGAAACACAAACTGGAAACAAAATTCATGCAAAACTGAAGAAAGACAGTTTGAGGATTCGTTTTTTCTGAAAACATAGAAGTATAAGGAATCGCGCTCTCATGCAGCGATTAGAATCCGTAGATCGACTTTACAGCATAAAATAACCGCTAATACTAAGAGACCAGAAATGTCAAAATTACTAAAGCGATAAAGTGCAAGTAATAGTAGATAATCAACGATGCGTAATACAAAAAATGAGTCTGAGTGGCACCAACAGTAACAAAAACTTTGAGAACATATTTAAGGGGGCAGAAATCCGATACAAACAATTAGGGTATCTTTTACTGTACTTACAAATTTTTCTAATTGAAGCTTTTTGGGAGGGGGCCAAATAAAATTTAGATTCTCTATTATTTTGATAATAGCACTCTCTTGCAGCAAAATGCCTCGGCATAATGGCTACTGTCCTTTCTGATGATTTTCTAATTGAAAGTCGAAGTCTGCGAGAAATCACTGACGAAACAAATCCCTGAATATAAATTATGAGCCACCCTATACAGGGTCTTCGATACAATGTCCTCATTATTAATACTAGTGGAAACGCTTACAAAGAATAATCACAGTAAATAGAAGTGGTTTTTTTGTGGTATTTTTAATTACATCATTAAATATCAATTCATATACAGTTGCTTAGCTTGAAAAACTCAGAAATAAAATACAAGTCATCTTTCCTGCATAACTGCATGTTTCGTGGGCCCGACTTCCGTGCATTCAAAGGAATGATATTGGGGGTAATAAACGGTCCGTGAGACGTATCTAATATCACCCCATCTGTCTGGCTTTGTAAAAAACATGATGTAGTTGGGGCTACATTCTATATGCAAGTTTAAATATTCATTTAACTTATGACCGATTATAAAAATATACGGCACTATGTTTAGCAATTGTTTGTCTAATAGAATTTTTGAAGGATCAAACCAAACGTAAGGTAAACATCGAAGCAATTTTTCTTGCCTAAAATCTTCCACTGAATACTTACAAACAAAAAGCTATATGTTACTGCAATTGAGATCCAAACGTTTTAAACCTTTAAGACAATAGGTTCCATAAAGATAGATGAAAAAAACTTCATCAAGTGACAGAACTACTTTAGCCTAAAACAGTAGTACCCTGTTTAACCAATCTACCTAGTTTCGTTCGAGAGTATCTCGTAAAATAATGCATTCATGTCCTACTAATAAATTAATTTTACATTTTACATTCGGCCACGCAGAGAAAGAGAGAAAGGTTCTCAATTTACTCAAAAATCATAATATTGCAAGGTTTATTTAGCATTACCAATGCGTTGCATCTCAGTTTATAAAGGCAGCCGACGTGGTTGTCGAGTGGTTAAAAGCAAGCGTTTCCGTAGAAATCGCTCGACCGCCACGTTGTGGGTTCGAGCCCCACGTAAGGCATGGATGTTTGTGTTGTGGGCGCAATGTGATCCGCCCCCTCTGGTGCGCCTGGGGCAACGTCAATGGACGGCTAAATGGTTCACACTCTGGCCGCTGTAATAAAGGCGAATGACGAAGATTAAAGTGCCATTGGCCATTTGAAAAAAAAAAGTTTATAAAGGCAATAGTGCGCAGAAAAATTGCTTGTGATACGTTGAATATGATTAATGTCCCAATAAATGAAGACAGAAAATTCATTGATTTTCAGACTAATAAAATTATCTACAATGAGCAATTCGATCATCAGAAATGTGTTTATAAATTATGTATTAGCTATCAACACGTTAGAAGAAAATGAGAAAAACTATTAAAAAGCTAAGTGAAGAACCAGGTTTTTACCAAAGATATAATCTATATAAATAAAAATGAAAATCTGTCTGTCTGTCTGTCTGTCTGTCTGTCCCATCATCACGGGAGAACGGCTGAACAGAATTTGATGAAATTTTGTGGGTAGCCCAGAAATAGCCCCACTTAAAATTATATCCGTGTTTTGAGTTTTTACGACCAGTGGTTCTCGAGATATTAGTAAAAAACGACATTTTCGTTTGTCTCATCGTCACGGAAAAACGGCTGAACCGAATTTAATGAAATTTGGTGGATAGCCTTGAAATATCCCCCCATAAATTTTTTCCAAGTTTCGAGTTTCTAAGACCTGGGGTTGTCGAGATATTAATGGAAAACGGAACTTTTTCCTAGGAGTTCTACTCCCTAACTCCGTGGTTTATCCAAACGAAAAGCTTGAAAATCGTTTGAAAGTGAATTAAAATTTAATCTCTGAGTTTGATGGGAGATTGTTTGCGTTAATTAGTCACTTTCTGAAAAAATGAATTGTTTGAAACATGATTTAAAGGGGAAATCTATCTCCATGGTTCATGGTTTATTTAAAACAAGCTTTTACGGAACAATAAGAAGTATAGAGAAATCAAAATCGTTATTTAATTTCGCAGTTTATGTTATAAGACATGACATATTTAACATGTTATAAGATTCTATCTTATGTTACTCAGAAACGCAATTAAATTAAATTTTGTCTGTTAATTTTAATAATTATTTTTTCGATTTGAATAATAAATAAATGGATATAAAAATAGATTTTAGAAAAGAACGATTTGATTTTTCTTATAGCATTTTTGACTGGATAATATCAATTACGGTCTTCAGGTTTAAAAATTATTATTATTTATATTTTCGGGGATTATTGATTCAAGGATTACTGATATTTTCAAGTTATTATGCAATTATTTTATTATGACAAAAATTGTTTAAACTCATATATTGTATGTTGTACGAATCTTCTACAAATACACGTGTATATCTTTTAATCTACGAGAATATAAGTAGTACAGGTATATTGACATATGTTTTGATATATATTGGCATATATTGGAATCAATTACGACCTTCTGGTATAAAGAGTACGGATATTATTGATGTTTTCAATTTATTACATCATCTCTTTTATTTTGGCAAATATTTTTGAGACGCATATTGTAATACGGGTAATCTTCTACTAACACATTGGCATATTTTCTGATCTGCGACAATATAATTAGTACGGGGTTGCATATATTCATTCAATTCATATTTTTTCTTCTGTAAATTTGCTTACAAAAGGGGGCAGGATGTTTTATTCTTCAGATCTGATCGTGAAGATAATTTTGCATAGTGAGAACATATATTCTTAAACTTCTCTTTAGGAGCAATAAATTTAATATTTTAACAGAATTTGCACATGATTGCGAACTATAGGTTTCTTTAAATTATACACTCCGTACGAATAACGGATTAAATTAAATGTGTTTGTTAATGTTTTTATTATTTTTTTTCGATTTAAATAATAAATAAATGGATAAATGGATATAAAAGTATATCTTATGAATGGACGGTTTGATTTTTCTTTTAATTATATTAATTGCTGACTGCGTACATCAATTTCATTTATTTTGGCAAAGAGTTTTCAAGCTTATATCATATTTAGCTACTAAACTCATTGTGTTTAGCCAATAAATTCATATAGCCGATTGTTGAAACAGAAAAAGAGTAGAGCGGGTATATCTTCTAATACAATTGTAGTGTTTTCATTTAGTATATTGAAACGGGATAAGAATGTTTCATTCAGATCTGCAAATTCAAAGCTACGAATTTGGAGGGATATCGCTAATTTGACAACTTTTCTTAAACTTTGCCAAATTGACGGAAATGTCGCCAAATTGATATAAACGACACACAAACAGCTGCCATAAACCTTCGGGTTGGTCGTGTGGCTTGGGTCTTCTACATATCAATGAATTTTTTTTTTTGTTTTGTTAGAAGAGAGTACTGAAATGATGTTTGGTTAGCATTTCTCTGTCAGACCAAACATCCTACTTAGTAATACATTTAGCGAATTTTTAAAATGTCACCAAATTGATAAACATGTTTTCAAATCTATAAAAATATCGTGAAATTGATAAAATTGCGCTACATAAATGATATTAATTGTTTTTTGTTAGGGGATAGTATTGTGATGATATTTCGTCAATTTGTTGCAAAGTGGAACTGTCAGTTCTACAGTCCCACTTGGCGATAAATTTGGCGATTTTTTAAAATGTCGCTAATTTGACGAAACTGTCGCCAAATGTTCCATAGCAATATAACTATTTAGACGATATTTTTTCTACCAACTTATTTGAAGCAAATGATATCATGTCGCTTAGCAACGGATTTAAATCCAATGTGTTTATGCGGCAGGCGTTTTTGATTAAATCCTTTGCGATTTGAATAATGAAGATATGTATATAAAATAAATTTCATTGCCATTTCATTTTGGACTGGATAATATCAATTATACTCTTCAGGTTTAAACATTATTATTATTGATATTTTCCGGAATTATTGATTCAGGGATTATTGATATTTTTAAGTTATTACGCCATTGTTTTATTGCGGCAAAAATTGCTGACACACGCATATTGTACGTTGTACGAGTAATCTTCTAGGAATGCACGGGTATATCTTCTAACCTACGAGAATATACGTAGTACAGGTATATTGGCATATATTTTGACATATATTGGCATATATATTGGAATCAAGTACAGTCTTCTGGTATGTAGATTAAGGGGATTAATTATATATTCAATTTATTACGTCGTCTGTTGTATTTTACCAAAAATCATTTGAGACTCATATTGCAATATGTGGGTAATCTTCTACTAATAATCGGACATTATAAGTAGTATGTGTATATTTTCCCATATAATTTTAGCACTTTAATTTTGACATATATTGGAATAAATGACTGTCTTCAGATTTAAAGATTACGGGTTTATTGGTATTTTCAATTTATACATGTAATCTACTAATACAGGTTATATTTTCTAATATTCGCGTATATAATTAGTACGGGTCCCATACAATTTTAACGCTTTTATTTTGCATATATTGATTCAATTCCATATTTTTGTTATTTGCTTACATAAGGGGTTCAAGATGTTTTATTCTTCAGATATGTCCATGAAGATAATTTTATATAGCGAGAACAGAGATTCTTAAACTTCTTTTTAGGAGCATTATATTAAATATTTTAACAGAATGTTTTGATTAAACATGTCATTTAGTATACTATAAGAATTTGGGCATGATTATGAATTTCAAGTTTCTTTATATTATATACCCCGTACGAAGAACGGGTATGCTGCTAGTAGTTTCTAAAATTAAATATTACAAAAAATACTAGAGATCCATATTGCTTCTTTCATACGATATAGCATAAGGGTGAGCAATAGAATGAGTACAAGTTTACATCAAAAAAACACTGAAAAGTGTAAAATTTAAGTCTTATAAATAGCAACATTTCAGAAATATATAACATTGTATTATATATTGACACATGCTAACATAAAAAAACACCCTTAATCAAACTGTATATCGCTATAAAACTTTGCCCACACAATCTATATAAATAAAAATGAAAATCTGTCTGTCTGTCTGTCTGTCTGTCTGTCTGTCTGTCTGTCTGTTTGTCACACCATCACGGGAGAACGGCTGAACCGAATTTGATGAAATTTTGTGGGTAGCCCAGAAATAGCCCCACTTAAAATTATATCCGTGATTTGAGTTTCTACGACCAGTGGTTCTCGAGCTATTAGTAAAAAACGAAATTTTCGTTTGTCTCATCATCACGGAAAAACGGCTGAACCGAATTTAATGAAATTTGGTGAATAGCCTTGAAATATCCCCCCATAAATTTTGTCCAAGTTTCGAGTTTCTAAGACCTGGGGTTGTCGAGATATTAATGAAAAACGTAACTTTTTCCTAAGAGTTCTACTCCCTAACTCCGTGGTTTATCCAAACGAAAAGCTTGAAAATCGTTTGAAAGTGAATTAAAATTTAATCTCTGAGTTTGATGGGAGATTTTTTGCGTTAATTAGTCACTTTCTGAAAATATGAATTGTTTGAAACATGATTTAAAAGGGAAATCTATCTCCATGGTTCATGGTTTAATCTCTGAGTTTGATGGGAGATATTTTGCGTTAATTAGTCACTTTCTGAAAACATGAATTGTTTGAAACATGATTTAAAAGGGAAATCTATCTCCATGGTTCATGATTTATTTAAAACAAGCTTTTATGGAACAATGAGAAGTATAGAGAAATCAAAATCGTTATTTAATTTCGCAGTTTATGTTATAAGACATGACATATTTAACATGTTATAAGATTCCATCTTATATCATGTTACTCAGAAACGCAATTAAATTAAATCTGTCTGTTAATTTTAATAATTATTTTTTCGATTTGAATAATAAATAAATGGATATAAAAATATATTTTAGAAATGAACGATTTGATTTTTCTTATAGCATTTTTGACTGGATAATATCAATTACGGTCTTCAGGTTTAAAAATTATTATTATTTATATTTTCGGGGATTATTGATTCAAGGATTATTGATATTTTCAAGTTATTATGCAATTATTTTATTATGACAAAAATTGTTTAAACTCATATATTGTATGTTGTACGAATCTTCTACAAATACACGTGTATATCTTTTAATCTACGAGAATATAAGTAGTACAGGTATATTGACATATGTTTTGATATATATTGGCATATATTGGAATCAATTACGACCTTCTGGTATAAAGAGTACGGATATTATTGATGTTTTCAATTTATTACGTCATCTCTTTTATTTTGGCAAATATTTTTGAGACGCATATTGTAATACGGGTAATCTTCTACTAACACATTGGCATATTTTCTGATCTGCGGCAATATAATTAGTACGGGGTTGCATATATTCATTCAATTCCTATTTTTTCTTCTGTAAATTTGCTTAGAAAAGGGGGCAGGATGTTTTATTCTTCAGATCTGATCGTGAAGATAATTTTGCATAGTGAGAACATATATTCTTAAACTTCTCTTTAGGAGCAATAAATTTAATATTTTAACAGAATTTACACATGATTGCGAACTTTAAGTTTCTTTAAATTATACACTCCGTACGAATAACGGGTGTGCTGTTAGTGGTTAATAAATTTTAACATTTTAGGAGGATATATCATGTTGCTCGGCATCGCAATTAAATTAAATGTGTTTGTTAATGTTTTTTTTTTTTTTTTCGATTTAAATAATAAATAAATGGATAAATGGATATAAAAGTATATCTTATGAATGGACGGTTTGATTTTTCTTTTAATTATATTAATTGCTGACTGCGTACATCAATTTCATTTATTTTGGCAAAGAGTTTTCAAGCTTATATCGTATTTAGCTACTAAACTCATTGTGTTTAGCCAATAAATTCATATAGCCGATTGTTGAAACAGAAAAAGAGTAGAGCGGGTATATCTTCTAATACAATTGTAGTGTTTTCATTTAGTATATTGAAACGGGATAAGAAAGTTTCATTCAGATCTGCAAATTCAAAGCTACGAATTTGGAGGGATATCGCTAATTTGACAACTTTTCTTAAACTTTGCCAAATTGACGGAAATGTCGCCAAATTGGTATAAACGACACACAAACAGCTGCCATAAACCTTCGGGTTGGTCGTGTGGCTTGGGTCTTCTACATATCAATGAAATTTTTTTTGTTTTGTTAGAAGAGAGTACTGAAATGATGTTTGGTTAGCATTTATCTGTCAGACCAACCATCCTACTTAGTAATACATTTAGCGAATTTTTAAAATGTCACCAAATTGATAAAAATGTTTTCAAATCTATAAAAATATCTTGAAATTGATAAAATTGCGCTACATAAATGATATTAATTGTTTTTTGTTAGGGGATAGTATTGTGATGATATTTCGTCAATTTGTCGCAAAGTGGAACTGTCAGTTCTACAGTCCCACTTGGCGATAAATTTGGCGATTTTTTAAAATGTCGCTAATTTGACGAAACTGTCGCCAAATGTTCCATAGAAATATAACTATTTAGACGATATTTTTTCTACCAATTTATTTGAAGCTAATGATATCATGTCGCTTAGCAACGGATTTAAATCCAATGTGTTTATGCGGCAGACGATTTTTATTAAATCCTTTCCGATTTGAATAATGAAGATATGTATATAAAATAAATTTCATTGCCATTTCATTTTGGACTGGATAATATCAATTATACTCTTCAGGTATAAACATTATTATTATTGATATTTTCCGGAATTATTGATTCAGGGATTATTGATATTTTTAAGTTATTACGCCATTGTTTTATTGCGGCAAAAATTGCTGACACACGCATATTGTACGTTGTACGAGTAATCTTCTAGGAATGCACGGGTATATCTTCTAACCTACGAGAATATAAGTAGTACAGGTATATTGGCATATATTTACACATATATTGGCATATATATTGGAATCAAGTACAGTCTTCTGGTATGAAGATTAAGGGTAATAATTATATATTCAATTTATTACGTCGTCTGTTGTATTTTACCAAAAAACATTTGTGACTCATATTGCAAAACGGGTAATCTTCTACTAATAATCGGACATTATAAGTAGTACGTGTATATCTTCCCATATAATTTTAGCACTTTAATTTTGACATATACTGGAATAAATGACTGTCTTCAGATTTAAAGATTACGGGTTTATTGGTATTTTCAATTTATACATGTAATCTTCTAATACAGGTTATATTTTCTAATATTCGCGTATATAATTAGTACGGGTCCCATACAATTTTAGCGCTTTTATTTTGCATATATTGATTCAATTCCATATTTTTTTTTATATTTGCTTACATAAGGGGTCCAAGATGTTTTATTCTTCAGATATGTCCATGAAGATAATTTTATATAGCGAGAACAGAGATTCTTAAACTTCTTTTTAGGAGCATTATATTAAATATTTTAACTGAATATTTTGATTAAACATGTCATTTAGTATACTATAAGAATTTGGGCATGATTATGAATTTCAAGTTTCTTTATATTATATACTCCGTACGAAGAACGGGTATGCTGCTAGTCTATATAAATAAAAATGAAAATCTGTCTGTCTGTCTGTCTGTCTGTCTGTCTGTCTGTCTGTCTGTTTGTCACACCATCACGGGAGAACGGCTGAACCGAATTTGATGAAATTTTGTGGGTAGCCCAGAAATAGCCCCACTTAAAATTATATCCGTGTTTTGAGTTTCTACGACCAGTGGTTCTCGAGATATTAGTAAAAAACGAAATTTTCGTTTGTCTCATCATCACGGAAAAACGGCTGAACCGAATTTAATGAAATTTGGTGAATAGCTTTGAAATATCCCCCCATAACTTTTGTCCAAGTTTCGAGTTTCTAAGACCTGGGGTTGTCGAGATATTAATGAAAAACGGAACTTTTTCCTAGGAGTTCTACTCCCTAACTCCGTGGTTTATCCAAACGAAAGGCTTGAAAATCGTTTGAAAGTGAATTAAAATTTAATCTCTGAGTTTGATGGGAGATTTTTTGCGTTAATTAGTCACTTTCTGAAAACATGAATTGTTTGAAACATGATTTAAAGGTAAATCTATCTCCATGGTTCATGGTTTATTTAAAACAAGCTTTTACGGAACAATGAGAAGTATAGAGAAATCAAAATCGTTATTTAATTTCGCAGTTTATGTTATAAGACATGTCATATTTAACATGTTATAAGATTCTATCTTATATCATGTTACTCAGAAACGCAATTAAATTAAATCTGTCTGTTAATTTTAATAATTATTTTTTCGATTTGAATAATAAATAAATGGATATAAAAATATATTTTAGAAAAGAACGATTTGATTTTTCTTATAGCATTTTTGACTGGATAATATCAATTACGGTCTTCAGGTTTAAAAATTATTATTATTTATATTTTCGGGGATTATTGATTCAAGGATTATTGATATTTTCAAGTTATTATGCAATTATTTTATTATGACAAAAATTGTTTAAACTCATATATTGTATGTTGTACGAATCTTCTACAAATACACGTGTATATCTTTTAATCTAAGAGAATATAAGTAGTACAGGTATATTGACATATGTTTTGATATATATTGGCATATATTGGAATCAATTACGACCTTCTGGTATAAAGAGTACGGATATTATTGATGTTTTCAATTTATTACGTCATCTCTTTTATTTTGGCAAATATTTTTGAGACGCATATTGTAATACGGGTAATCTTCTACTAACACATTGGCATATTTTCTGATCTGCGACAATATAATTAGTACGGGGTTGCATATATTCATTCAATTCCTATTTTTTCTTCTGTAAATTTGCTTACAAAAGGGGGCAGGATGTTTTATTCTTCAGATCTGATTGTGAAGATAATTTTGCATAGTGAGAACATATATTCTTAAACTTCTCTTTAGGAGCAATAAATTTAATATTTTAACAGAATTTGCACATGATTGCGAACTTTAAGTTTCTTTAAATTATACACTCCGTACGAATAACGGGTGTGCTGTTAGTGGTTAATAAATTTTAACATTTTAGGAGGATATATCATGTTGCTCGGCATCGCAATTAAATTAAATGTGTTTGTTAATGTTTTTATTATTTTTTTTCGATTTAAATAATAAATAAATGGATAAATGGATATAAAAGTATATCTTATGAATGGACGGATTGATTTTTCTTTTAATTATATTAATTGCTGACTGCGTACATCAATTTCATTTATTTTGCAAAGAGTTTTCAAGCGTATATCGCATTTAGCTACTAAACTCATATATTGTGTTTAGCCAATAAATTCATATAGCCGACTGTTGAAACAGAAAAAGAGTAGAGCGGGTATATCTTCTAATACAATTGTAGTGTTTTCATTTAGTATATTGAAACGGGATAAGAATGTTTCATTCAGATCTGCAAATTCAAAGCTACGAATTTGGAGGGATATCGCTAATTTGACAACTTTTCTTAAACTTTGCCAAATTGACGGAAATGTCGTCAAATTGATATAAACGACACACAATTAGCTGCCATAAACCTTCGGGTGGGTCGTGTGGCTTGGGTCTTCTACATATCAATGAAATTTTTTTTTGTTTTGTTAGAAGAGAGTACTGAAATGATGTTTGGTTAGCATTTATCTGTCAGACCAACCATCCTACTTAGTAATACATTTAGCGAATTTTTAAAATGTCACCAAATTGATAAAAATGTTTTCAAATCTATAAAAATATCTTGAAATTGATAAAATTGCGCTACATAAATGATATTAATTGTTTTTTGTTAGGGGATAGTATTGTGATGATATTTCGTCAATTTGTCGCAAAGTGGAACTGTCAGTTCTACAGTCCCACTTGGCGATAAATTTGGCGATTTTTTAAAATGTCGCTAATTTGACGAAACTGTCGCCAAATGTTCCATAGAAATATAACTATTTAGACGATATTTTTTCTGCCAATTTATTTGAAGCAAATGATATCATGTCGCTTAGCAACGGATTTAAATCCAATGTGTTTATGCGGCAGACGATTTTTATTAAATCCTTTCCGATTTGAATAATGAAGATATGCATATAAAATAAATTTCATTGCCATTTCATTTTGGAGTGGATAATATCAATTATACTCTTCAGGTTTAAACATTATTATTATTGATATTTTCCGGAATTATTGATTCAGGGATTATTGATATTTTTAAGTTATTACGCCATTGTTTTATTGCGGCAAAAATTGCTGACACACGCATATTGTACGTTGTACGAGTAATCTTCTAGGAATGCACGGGTATATCTTCTAACCTACGAGAATATAAGTAGTACAGGTATATTGGCATATATATTGGAATCAAGTACAGTCTTCTGGTATGAAGATTAAGGGGATTAATTATATATTCAATTTATTACGTCGTCTGTTGTTTTTACCAAAAAACATTTGTGACTCATATTGCAAAACGGGTAATCGTCTTCTAATAATCGGACATTATAAGTAGTACGTGTATATCTTCCCATATAATTTTAGCACTTTAATTTTGACATATATTGGAATAAATGACTGTCTTCAGATTTAAAGTTTACGGGTTTATTGGTATTTTCAATTTATACATGTAATCTACTAATACAGGTTATATTTTCAAATATTCGCGTATATAATTAGTACGGGTCCCATACAATTTTAACGCTTTTATTTTGCATATATTGATTCAATTCCATATTTTTTTTTTATATTTGCTTACATAAGGGGTCCAAGATGTTTTATTCTTCAGATATGTCCATGAAGATAATTTTATATAGCGAGAACATAGATTCTTAAACTTCTTTTTAGGAGCATTATATTAAATATTTTAACAGAATATTTTGATTAAACATGTCATTTAGTATACTATAAGAATTTGCGCATGATTATGAATTTCAAGTTTCTTTATATTATATACTCCGTACGAAGAACGGGTATGCTGCTAGTCTATATAAATAAAAATGAAAATCTGTCTGTCTGTCTGTCTGTCTGTCTGTTTGTCACACCATCACGGGAGAACGGCTGAACCGAATTTGATGAAATTTTGTGGGTAGCCCAGAAATAGCCCCACTTAAAATTATATCCGTGATTTGAGTTTCTACGACCAGTGGTTCTCGAGCTATTAGTAAAAAACGAAATTTTCGTTTGTCTCATCATCACGGAAAAACGGCTGAACCGAATTTAATGAAATTTGGTGAATAGCCTTGAAATATCCCCCCATAAATTTTGTCCAAGTTTCGAGTTTCTAAGACCTGGGGTTGTCGAGATATTAATGAAAAACGGAACTTTTTCCGAGGAGTTCTACTCCCTAACTCCGTGGTTTATCCAAACGAAAAGCTTGAAAATCGTTTGAAAGTGAATTAAAATTTAATCTCTGAGTTTGATGGGAGATTTTTTGCGTTAATTAGTCACTTTCTGAAAACATGAATTGTTTGAAACATGATTTAAAGGGGAAATCTATCTCCATGGTTCACGGTTTATTTAAAACAAGCTTTTACGGAACAATGAGAAGTATAGAGAAATCAAAATCGTTATTAAATTTCGCAGTTTATGTTATAAGACATGACATATTTAACATGTTATAAGATTCTATCTTATATCATGTGACTCAGAAACGCAATTAAATTAAATCTGTCTGTTAATTTTAATAATTATTTTTTCGATTTGAATAATAAATAAATGGATATAAAAATATATTTTAGAAAAGAACGATTTGATTTTTCTTATAGCATTTTTGACTGGATAATATCAATTACGGTCTTCAGGTTTAAAAATTATTATTATTTATATTTTCGGGGATTATTGATTCAAGGATTATTGATATTTTCAAGTTATTATGCAATTATTTTATTATGAAAAAAATTGTTTAAACTCATATATTGTATGTTGTACGAATCTTCTACAAATACACGTGTATATCTTTTAATCTACGAGAATATAAGTAGTACAGGTATATTGACATATGTTTTGATATATATTGGCATATATTGGAATCAATTACGACCTTCTGGTATAAAGAGTACGGATATTATTGATGTTTTCAATTTATTACGTCATCTCTTTTATTTTGGCAAATATTTTTGAGACGCATATTGTAATACGGGTAATCTTCTACTAACACATTGGCATATTTTCTGATCTGCGACAATATAATTAGTACGGGGTTGCATATATTCATTCAATTCCTATTTTTTCTTCTGTAAATTTGCTTACAAAAGGGGGCAGGATGTTTTATTCTTCAGATCTGATTGTGAAGATAATTTTGCATAGTGAGAACATATATTCTTAAACTTCTCTTTAGGAGCAATAAATTTAATATTTTAACAGAATTTGCACATGATTGCGAACTTTAAGTTTCTTTAAATTATACACTCCGTACAAATAACGGGTGTGCTGTTAGTGGTTAATAAATTTTAACATTTTAGGAGGATATATCATGTTGCTCGGCATCGCAATTAAATTAAATGTGTTTGTTAATGTTTTTATTATTTTTTTTCGATTTAAATAATAAATAAATGGATAAATGGATATAAAAGTATATCTTATGAATGGACGGTTTGATTTTTCTTTTAATTATATTAATTGCTGACTGCGTACATCAATTTCATTTATTTTGGCAAAGAGTTTTCAAGCGTATATCGCATTTAGCTACTAAACTCATATATTGTGTTTAGCCAATAAATTCATATAGCCGATTGTTGAAACAGAAAAAGAGTAGAGCGGGTATATCTTCTAATACAATTGTAGTGTTTTCATTTAGTATATTGAAACGGGATAAGAATGTTTCATTCAGATCTGCAAATTCAAAGCTACGAATTTGGAGGGATATCGCTAATTTGACAACTTTTCTTAAACTTTGCCAAATTGACGGAAATGTCGCCAAATTGATATAAACGACACACAATTAGCTGCCATAAACCTTCGGGTTGGTCGTGTGGCTTGGGTCTTCTACATATCAATGAAATTTTTTTTTGTTTTGTTAGAAGAGAGTACTGAAATGATGTTTGGTTAGCATTTATCTGTAAGACCAACCATCCTACTTAGTAATACATTTAGCGAATTTTTAAAATGTCACCAAATTGATAAAAATGTTTTCAAATCTATAAAAATATCTTGAAATTGATAAAATTGCGCTACATAAATGATATTAATTGTTTTTTGTTAGGGGATAGTATTGTGATGATATTTCGTCAATTTGTCGCAAAGTGGAACTGTCAGTTCTACAGTCCCACTTGGCGATAAATTTGGCGATTTTTTAAAATGTCGCTAATTTGACGAAACTGTCGCCAAATGTTCCATAGAAATATAACTATTTAGACGATATTTTTTCTGCCAATTTATTTGAAGCAAATGATATCATGTCGCTTAGCAACGGATTTAAATCCAATGTGTTTATGCGGCAGACGATTTTTATTAAATCCTTTCCGATTTGAATAATGAAGATATGCATATAAAATAAATTTCATTGCCATTTCATTTTGGAGTGGATAATATCAATTATACTCTTCAGGTTTAAACATTATTATTATTGATATTTTCCGGAATTATTGATTCAGGGATTATTGATATTTTTAAGTTATTACGCCATTGTTTTATTGCGGCAAAAATTGCTGACACACGCATATTGTACGTTGTACGAGTAATCTTCTAGGAATGCACGGGTATATCTTCTAACCTACGAGAATATAAGTAGCACAGGTATATTGGCATATATATTGGAATCAAGTACAGTCTTCTGGTATGAAGATTAAGGGGATTAATTATATATTCAATTTATTACGTCGTCTGTTGTATTTTACCAAAAAACATTTGTGACTCATATTGCAAAACGGGTAATCGTCTTCTAATAATCGGACATTATAAGTAGTACGTGTATATCTTCCCATATAATTTTAGCACTTTAATTTTGACATATATTGGAATAAATGACTGTCTTCAGATTAAAAGTTTACGGGTTTATTGGTATTTTCAATTTATACATGTAATCTACTAATACAGGTTATATTTTCAAATATTCGCGTATATAATTAGTACGGGTCCCATACAATTTTAACGCTTTTATTTTGCATATATTGATTCAATTCCATATTTTTTTTTTATATTTGCTTACATAAGGGGTCCAAGATGTTTTATTCTTCAGATATGTCCATGAAGATAATTTTATATAGCGAGAACATAGATTCTTAAACTTCTTTTTAGGAGCATTATATTAAATATTTTAACAGAATATTTTGATTAAACATGTCATTTAGTATACTATAAGAATTTGCGCATGATTATGAATTTCAAGTTTCTTTATATTATATACTCCGTACGAAGAACGGGTATGCTGCTAGTCTATATAAATAAAAATGAAAATCTGTCTGTCTGTCTGTTTGTCACACCATCACGGGAGAACGGCTGAACCGAATTTGATGAAATTTTGTGGGTAGCCCAGAAATAGCCCCACTTAAAATTATATCCGTGATTTGAGTTTCTACGACCAGTGGTTCTCGAGCTATTAGTAAAAAACGAAATTTTCGTTTGTCTCATCATCACGGAAAAACGGCTGAACCGAATTTAATGAAATTTGGTGAATAGCCTTGAAATATCCCCCCATAAATTTTGTCCAAGTTTCGAGTTTCTAAGACCTGGGGTTGTCGAGATATTAATGAAAAACGGAACTTTTTCCTAGGAGTTCTACTCCCTAACTCCGTGGTTTATCCAAACGAAAAGCTTGAAAATCGTTTGAAAGTGAATTAAAATTTAATCTCTGAGTTTGATGGGAGATTTTTTGCGTTAATTAGTCACTTTCTGAAAACATGAATTGTTTGAAACATGATTTAAAGGGGAAATCTATCTCCATGGTTCACGGTTTATTTAAAACAAGCTTTTACGGAACAATGAGAAGTATAGAGAAATCAAAATCGTTATTAAATTTCGCAGTTTATGTTATAAGACATGACATTTTTAACATGTTATAAGATTCTATCTTATATCATGTGACTCAGAAACGCAATTAAATTAAATCTGTCTGTTAATTTTAATAATTATTTTTTCGATTTGAATAATAAATAAATGGATATAAAAATATATTTTAGAAAAGAACGATTTGATTTTTCTTATAGCATTTTTGACTGGATAATATCAATTACGGTCTTCAGGTTTAAAAATTATTATTATTTATATTTTCGGGGATTATTGATTCAAGGATTATTGATATTTTCAAGTTATTATGCAATTATTTTATTATGACAAAAATTGTTTAAACTCATATATTGTAGGTTGTACGAATCTTCTACAAATACACGTGTATATCTTTTAATCTACGAGAATATAAGTAGTACAGGTATATTGACATATGTTTTGATATATATTGGCATATATTGGAAACAATTACGACCTTCTGGTATAAAGAGTACGGATATTATTGATGTTTTCAATTTATTACGTCATCCCTTTTATTTTGGCAAATATTTTTGAGACGTATATTGTAATACGGGTAATCTTCTACTAACACATTGGCATATTTTCTGATCTGCGACAATATAATTAGTACGGGGTTGCATATATTCATTCAATTCTTATTTTTTCTTCTGTAAATTTGCTTACAAAAGGGGGCATGATGTTTTATTCTTCAGATCTGATCGTGAAGATAATTTTGCATAGTGAGAACATATATTCTTAAACTTCTCTTTAGGAGCAATAAATTTAATATTTTAACAGAATTTGCACATGATTGCGAACTTTAAGTTTCTTTAAATTATACACTCCGTACGAATAACGGGTGTGCTGTTAGTGGTTAATAAATTTTAACATTTTAGGAGGATAGAATTTTAGGAGATATTATTTTAAGAGATATTATTTTTATCATGTTGCTCGGCATCGCAATTAAATTAAATGTGTTTGTTAATGTTTTTATTATTTTTTTTCGATTTAAATAATAAATAAATGGATAAATGGATATAAAAGTATATCTTATGAATGGACGGTTTGATTTTTCTTTTAATTATATTAATTGCTGACTGCGTATATCAATTTCATTTATTTTGGCAAAGAGTTTTCAAGCTTATATCGTATTTAGCTACTAAACTCATATATTGTGTTTAGCCAATAAATTCATATAGCCGATTGTTGAAACAGAAAAAGAGTAGAGCGGGTATATCTTCTAATACAATTGTAGTGTTTTCATTTAGTATATTGAAACGGGATAAGAATGTTTCATTCAGATCTGCAAATTCAAAGATACGAATTTGGAGGGATATCGCTAATTTGACAACTTTTCTTAAACTTTGCCAAATTGACGGAAATGTCGCCAAATTGATATAAACGACACACAAACAGCTGCCATAAACCTTCGGGTTGGTCGTGTGGCTTGGGTCTTCTACATATCAATGAAATTTTTTTTTGTTTTGTTAGAAGAGAGTACTGAAAGGATGTTTGGTTAGCATTTATCTGTCAGACCAACCATCCTACTTAGTAATACATTTAGCGAATTTTTAAAATGTCACCAAATTGATAAAAATGTTTTCAAATCTATAAAAATATCTTGAAATTGATAAAATTGCGCTACATAAATGATATTAATTGTTTTTTGTTAGGGGATAGTATTGTGATGATATTTCGTCAATTTGTCGCAAAGTGGAACTGTCAGTTCTACAGTCCCCCTTGGCGATAAATTTGGCGATTTTTTAAAATGTCGCTAATTTGACGAAACTGTCGCCAAATGTTCCATAGAAATATAACTATTTAGACGATATTTTTTCTACCAATTTATTTGAAGCAAATCATATCATGTCGCTTAACAACGGATTTAAATCCAATGTGTTTATGCGGCAGACGATTTTTATTAAATCCTTTCCGATTTGAATAATGAAGATATGTATATAAAATAAATGTCATTGCCATTTCATTTTGGACTGGATAACATCAATTATACTCTTCAGGTTTAAACATTATTATTATTGATATTTTCCGGAATTATTGATTCAGGGATTATTGATATTTTTAAGTTATTACGCCATTGTTTTATTGCGGCAAAAATTGCTGACACACGCATATTGTACGTTGTACGAGTAATCTTCTAGGAATGCACGGGTATATCTTCTAACCTACGAGAATATAAGTAGTACAGGTATATTGGCATATATTTTGACATATATTGGCATATATATTGGAATCAAGTACAGTCTTCTGATATGAAGATTAAGGGGATTAATTATATATTCAATTTATTACGTCGTCTGTTGTATTTTACCAAAAAACATTTGTGACTCATATTGCAAAACGGGTAATCTTCTACTAATAATCGGACATTATAAGTAGTACGTGTATATCTTCCCATATAATTTTAGCACTTTAATTTTGACATATATTGGAATAAATGACTGTCTTCAGATTTAAAGATTACGGGTTTATTGGTATTTTCAATTTATACATGTAATCTACTAATACAGGTTATATTTTCTAATATTCGCGTATATAATTAGTACGGGTCCCATACAATTTTAACGCTTTTATTTTGCATATATTGATTCAATTCCATTTTTTTTTTTATATTTGCTTACATAAGGGGTCCAAGATGTTTTATTCTTCAGATATGTCCATGAAGATAATTTTATATAGCGAGAACAGAGATTCTTAAACTTCTTTTTAGGAGCATTATATTAAATATTTTAACAGAATATTTTGATTAAACATGTCATTTAGTATACTATAAGAATTTGGGCATGATTATGAATTTCAAGTTTCTTTATATTATATACTCCGTACGAAGAACGGGTATGCTGCTAGTGAGTATATAAAGAGAAAGTAATGATTACATTCATTGCAAAAAATATTATTGATTTGGGGATGAAGGGGCTGTGGGGGCTGTCTATTTAGAATTTAGGGGAAAGGGGGTTCCCCCAACCTATCTTCGATTAACATGCTATTTGGGGATGGAGTGAAGGGTTACTTCCCGCTCTTTTTTTGCGAAGTGATTTTTTTTTTGGTTAAAAATTTGATTTCTATAATAAGTGGTTGCTATATTTAGTGACCGCTAGCTACGGGCACAGCAGCTAGTTATACATACAAATATAAATTGAGTCGGCAGTTTACGATTATGTAGTGGAGGGTTACTTCCCGCTCTTTTTTGAGCCAGTGCGGCTTTTTTTCCTTAAATATTTTATTTCTATAATAAGTGGTTGCTATATTTAGTGATCGCTAACTGCGGGCACAGCAGCTAGTTATACATTAAAATATAAATTGAGTTGGCAGTTTACGATTATGGAGTAGAGGGTTACTTCCCGCTCTTTTTTAAGCCTGTGCGATTTTTTTTACCGCTAGCTGCGGGCACAGCAGCTTTTTATACATTAAAATATAAATTGAGTCGGCAGTTTACGATTATGTAGTGGAGGGTTACTTCCCGCTCTTTTTTGAGCCAGTGCAGTTTTTTTTCCCTTAAATATTTTATTTCTATAATAAGTGGTTGCTATATTTAGTGACCGCTAACTGCGGCCACAGCAGCTAGTTATACATTAAAATATAAATTGAGTCGGCAGTTTACGATTATGGAGTAGAGGGTTACTTCCCGCTCTTTTTTAAGCCTGTGAGGATTTTTTTTACCGCGAGCTGCGGGCACAGCAGCTTCTTATACATACATTAAAATATAAATTGAGTCGGCAGTTTACGATTATGTAGTGGAGGGTTACTTCCCGCTCTTTTTTGAGCCAGTGCGTTTTTTTTTCCTTAAATATTTTATTTCTATAATAAGTGGTTGCTATATTTAGTGACCGCTAGCTGCGGGCACAGCAGCTAGTTATACATTAAAATATAAATGAGTCGGCAATTTACGGTTAACCAGATCCACATTTTGTTAGGGGATCTTAATATGTCATAAAGAAAAGACATTGCTACAAATTGTTCTACCAAATTTCCTTAAAATTTGCCATTTCGTTAAAGTAAAGTTAAAAAAATTGTATGTTTTCAACACTATTGAATATCATATTTTTACATGTACTTCAAAGCAAAAGTTTTTGGTTGTATTTGTATAAGTAAACATCTAATCTGCTTCTTTAAATCAGTTTCAACCAGTTTTTATTATAATAATACTTTTTAGTCATGTATCAAATATTTCCATTTTAAATTGCACTAAATTTTACTTTTTAGTACTTTGCCAAACCTGATCCCTCATAACTTAAAAGAATTCGTATTGGTACATTCTATTTATTTATTTCAAAGAATTATAATTTTTCCGTCGTCTTTTAAGGAAGAAATTTCTATGCTGCTTATTTCAATCAGTTTCAATTAATTTTACAGTAATACTTTCATATCTTGTATAAAATATCCCCAATTTGACCCTTCACAGAATTACAATTTTTAACATTTGGTCAAACTTAGTCCTTTATAACTCAAATTCCGTTTACTCAAAAAAATTATTCTTCATTAAAACATATAAACCTAAATATACTCTCTTAAATAAGTTTAGTCGACAAATAAAATGCCTCAAATAAACTAAAAACATTTATTTATTTCCCACTATAAAAACAGAAACTATACGCTCATGTCCCTAAAGTATTATTTATTTATTTCCATCTTAATTCCGTTACGCAGCAGTCCATTTTATTATTGTTCAAAATCCCCATGAGATCAAATTCTTCTCTAGAAGCTTAGTGCTCAAACTAGGTCCCGTAGTGCAGAAAAGAAAACAGAAGGTTTCTGTATTTTATCCAAAGTCATAATGTAGTAAGATTAGGTTAATTTGCATTGCTAATGGGTGACACTTACTTTTACAAAAACATTATTTCGCACACAAGTCGTTAGTGATCTGTCCGATATGATTAATATCTTAATAAATAAAAGCAGAAAATGTTTTTAGAAATTGATCTTCAGGTCATAAAATTCATCCCAAATGAAAGATCCGAACTTAGATAAAATTTGATCATTAATTTTATTCACTTTTAATATTGTTGTCGGTTGGGGAAAAAACTGAAGCACGACTGCTGAAAGAAAAGCCATTAAAGATTATCTGTTTGTCCAAGTTTTTACTGAAGATATATACAGGGTGTCCCAAAAAGATTGAAACACCCTTTAATTCTTTACCTGTTGGAGATAAGTGGGGAATGTAAATTGCAAAAATGTTGAAAGTAAGGTAGGAAATAAGACTGCGTTAATGAAATAGTCCTCCCATTAATTTTCGTAAAGTTACACTTTTTAAATTTTTACACGATCCCCTTAGACAAATTTGGTCAATCAGAAAATTTTTATTTCTAATGCAACATTAAAAAACCTGCATATCTGTATCTTTAAAATCAACTGAATTATGATAAAGGAAAAAATCTGACTTATGCCACTTTTCCGTACCATGTGAAAGGCTGTTTCATCAGTGAAAATAGGGATCATAAACAAATTGTGATGGAAATTGTTTAGATTAAAATTACGTCAATTTGTGTCAAACTTTTTTATCACAAATGCATCTAATTAAAGCATTACACAGACAGAGACCCTATAAAGCAGTGGTACTCACTACACAGTTGGGTATCCTATGTATTATTATCCAGTTTTATCTTTTTTTGTGATATGTCACAAATTTATATTTCTAACTTGATATATGGTCCCCATTCACAATGTTCAATTTTCAATTAAATATAACTCGCTCAAATTTAAAGATACAGATATACGGGTTTTTTTAATGATCTTGTTGCATTAAAATAAAAATTTTCTGATTGGCCATATTTGTCTAAGGGGGTCGTATAAAAATTTAAAAAGTGTAACTGTTTGAAAATTAATAGGAGGACTATTTCATTAACGTAGTCTTATTTCCCAACTTACTTTCAACATTTTTGCAATTTACATTGCCCACTTATCTCCAACAGGTAAAGAATTAAAGCGCGTTTCAATCTTTTTGGGATACCCTGTATAATTTCACTCAATGGCTATTTTTATGTGTAGCTAAAGAGTAAATTTTCCATTAAAACACAATGTAAAATAAATTCGCAACATTATCAGCTGATTTTGGAGGACAAAAGCACCCGCCTTCTTCAGAATACAAAGGCAGCGAGACCACGCTAAAATAGTAAGAAGTTGACTGTTGAAAACGGCTGTATCACATGAAGTAAAGAAATCGTTGCCAGGTAAAAATAGGAAAGATGGAAGGAAAAGAACAACAGAAAGACTCAAAACAATTTATCCGTAAATAAAAATTCAAGAACACTGTGGAAAAGCGGGAAATAATCGGTTTATGACGCTCCATAGCCCAGCAGCAACTTTTTTTCTTTTTAAACAGCTAATAAATGAAGTACACACTAAATAAATAAATGAAGTACACACGCTATTTCGGAAGCTATGAGCTTTATCCAACTCAAAACTAAAAATATTTATTCAAAATAGTATGAACATAAAAATGATTACGATAATTAAAAAGAAAGTAACACAAAATTAAAAAAAAAAGAAAAAGAAACGATTTCAGAAAGCTATCTATTTCATCAACCAAATTTAATAATATACGATAGAATTACTTTAAAAATACCAATGAGATTTAATACTGTAGAATAAAGAATATAACAATAAATGATCGTGATAAAACTATTTATTGTGATTCCTGCTTACCATTGCAGGCTTGGTTGTTCTTTCTTTATATCTTAAAGAATCGAATTTTTTGTCCCCAAACACGATTTAGTTTCTATTCTAACTTGATTTATGTTGTGTTTTAACGAATATTTAACTTATCTATTTTAACGGATTGAGCAATTCTTTTTAATTATATGTATGCAATTCGTTGTATCACACGTCACAAGTATCGTGTAAATAATAGAAGTGTGTGCAAAATTGTAATTCCAAAATTCTGTTTGCATAACACACTATACAACATAGTTACTCCAATGAAAATATCCTAGAAAGATAAACAGAATCCGCACTTTCTGTTTAATTTTCACATTGACAGGGTATGTCGATTGAATAACCATTTTCACGTTAAAATCAATTAAATACTTCGCCTCTGGCGCATTTTACACATTTCATATACTATTAACATCAAATTTTCTATCTGAATTTTAAATTATTAAGCGCGAGTAAAATTTACTATTTTCCATAAGTTTTGATGAGCTGACAAAACTATTAGTTTGTACAATGATATATGAATTTGTTATTAGATTTTTCTTGATTAAGTAGCTTACACTGAAAATAACATCATGCTCAAGATGGAGAGGACAAGAAAGTTTCAATAATAAAAATTGGGAAGAAGCTACAAAACTCATGTGAATAAAAGGGATTTAAGAGTTCGTAGCAAAGACTTTTAATCGCATTTAAATCCGTTCATATATATAAATAAAATTGGAAATCTGTCTATCTGTCTATATGTTTGTTTATCTCATCATCACGGGAGAACGGCTGAACTGAATTCAATGAAATTTTGCGGATAGCCTTACAATAGCCTCACTTACATGTAGTACAAGTTTCGAGTTTTTAAGACCAGGGGTTGTTGAGTTATTAATGAAAAACAAAACTTTTTCCTAGGAGTTCTACTTTCTAACTCCCTGGATCCTCCAAAGGAAAAAGGTTGGAAATCGTTGGTTTAAAACGTGAAAATGACTTAAAACTCTATTTCTGAGTGGAAGATTTTTGCGCTAATTAGTAACTTTTTGAAAATCGCAGGTTTGAAACATGAATTTAAATGGAAACTCTATCACCATGGCTTATTTTTCACAGGAACATCATCACGGGAGAACGATTGCACCGAATTGGATGAAATTTTCGGAAAAAACTTGGAATAGCTCCACTTAAAAAATTGAGTCCTTGTTTCGAGTTTTTAAGACCAGGTGTTATCGAGATATTAATAAAAAAACGTACTATTAAAACTTCCATTGAGATAGCATTATGCAAGCTATATTTGTTCCGCAAAATTATTTGAAAAAAAAGTGATCTAATGTTGATAAGCAATGGAATTAAACCCAGTGAGTT
The DNA here is from genome assembly GCA_951213105.1 of Amaurobius ferox. NCBI lineage: Eukaryota > Metazoa > Arthropoda > Arachnida > Araneae > Amaurobiidae > Amaurobius > Amaurobius ferox. The sequence goes on along the minus strand of OX578133.1, from coordinate 114,023,268 downwards.
TATATTTAAAAAAATATATTTATATCATGTTGCTAAGAAACGGAATTAAATCCAATGAGTTATTATAACAGTAAATGTTTTTCGATTTAAGTAATAAAGTAATATATATATATATATATATATATATATATATATATACATTTTAATTGGAATTGCATTTTTGATTGGATCATATCATTACGGCCTTTGGATTTAAGTAGTTTAGATTATTGATATTTTCAAATTCTTACACAATTTGTTTTATATTGGGGAAACCGTTTTAAATCCATATATTGCAGTATGTGTATATCTTCTAGTACATGGATATAATCTTCTAATATACGAAAATATAAAAGATTAAGTCCGTCCGTCCCTGTAATGCTTGGCGAGAAATTTGGCGGGCTTTTTTTTTTTAATGTTGTAAAATTTATGAAAATGTTGTCGAATAGCTAAAATGCTAAAAATGTTGCCAAATTGATAAAAATGTCCCAAAATTGATAGAAAAATATCGCCAAATTGATAACAAGAAAGATCAATCATGCTTAAAGCATTGATTAGGAAACTCTTTCCAACTTCAATGCAATTTTATTTAAACAAGTCAAAAATTCAATACATTCTTCGGTAATATTTTAAAACTTGTCACAATACTACATTAATTTATTACATTTGAAAACTTAAACCTTCATTGAAAAAAATGAACTTCATTCAAATGACGGCATTAAAATATAAATTGCCTGGTTTAAACATCTCTAAAATGCGATACATTCCTCGGTAATATTTTTAAAACTATCATAATACTACGATAATTTATTATATTTGAAAACTTCATCGAAAACAACTGAAATTCATTCAAATGACGTCGTAGAAAAAATACTATAATAATTTATTTTATTTAAAAATTAAGACCATGTAGCTACAAGTAATTAAACTCTATGCTTAAAACTTCATTAAAAAAAATCGCCCTTCTCTTTGTAAAATCATTGAATATTTCATTCATATCGGCTATGCAGACTCCATGGGCTAGATAATTTTGTGTTAAAGAAATACAGCAATCCTAGTACAACTCATTCTGCATATTTTGCTGTTTACATTTTACATAAGTGAAAAATAGGCTTCGTTGTAGAAATAATCAAATTTGGATGATCATTTAAACTCAAATATATTGTAGTTGCGTTGTTTCAGTATGTAGATGCACAGAATTTAAGCAAAAATAAAGTGGTTTTAGGACGGATACAACATTCAATATGAATTAAAAAGAACTTACAAAATCAGGATTTTGAGACAAGTTGGATGCCATATATCATTTTGAAGTGGGTCATGTGATCGCTTCATATAAGATGTGTAATTATTATTTTAATTTTTATTTAAAAAACTACTGAGTATATTTCGCTGAATTTTTTATATATATTTTATGGAACAATTTGAATAGTACCTACAATTTTCGAAACAATTTGTGAATTTTAAATCCGCTTAAAAAATGTTTGAAAAATTATGTTCCATAGGGCTCAATGTATTTCATTTTTTCAACCCGGGTTCAATCCAAAATTAATTGGGTGATATTATTCATTTATATTCCCATAAGTCCTGCAGACCGTCTGAACAACATACTAAAATTTCATTTTGATTAAGTCATTTTTACGGCAGTTATTGGGCTAACGGACAGACAGACAGACAGACAGAATGAACAAAGTCATAAACACTTTTCAACTTTGTTGTAAAGTGTTAAAAATGATGCCACATTAATGAAATTGATTTTGTTTTGAAAGGGAATAGTATTGCAATGATGTGTCTGTAGTTTTCTGACTGTCAGTTCATCCTACTCGACAACAAATTTGGCGACCTTTTAAAATATAGCCAAATAGCTCAAATATCGCCAAATTAACGAAAATGTCGACAAATCTATAAAAATGTTTTCAGCTTGATAAAAATAGCACCAAATCAATGAAATTAATTGCGTTTAGAAAGATGATAGTATTGTAATGATGTTTCGGCAGCGTTTGTCTCTTAGTCCAACTGTTTCTGACAAATTTGGCGACTTTTTAAAATGCCGTCAAATTAATGAAAATGCGGCCGAATTGATAAAATGATACTAAATTAATAAAAAATACTCCTATATTATGAAAGTTCCACATTTTGCAAAATTAAGTTCAATTTCCTTGATACTCCTCGTCGTTTTGTGGGAATTAAATAATAGTATTTGTAAATGTGTGTACAAACGGGACCAGGATGTTTTCTTTTCTTCAGATCTGCCTATGAAGATATGAAGATAATTTTGTATAGCGAGAACAGAGATTCTTACACATCTTTTTAGGAGAATTAAATTAAATATTTTAATAAAATGTTTAGAATAACAATGTCATTTAAAGTATTATAGGAATATGCACATAATTGAAGTTTTAATTTTTTTATATTATATGTTCCGTACGATGAAAGGGTATACAGCTAGTAAGTAAGCAAGAAAGATCAATCATGCATAAGCATTGATTATGAAGCACTTTCCAACTGAAATGTAATTTCATTTAAAAATTTCTAAAATGTGATACATTCAGTGGTGATATCTTTTACATTATCACAGTATTACAGTAATTTATTATACTTAAATATTTAAAACTGTATCGAAATATAAATCATCTGATTCTTTATGCAAAATCAATGAATATTTCATTCATATAACTTGTATTCCAGACTCCAGAGCTAAATAATTTTGTGTGAAAAAAATTCAGCAATTCTTATGTAATTCATCTTACAATCGCTTGAGTTATTTGCATTCTGCATATGTTAAAATTAGGCTTCGTTGAAGAAATAATAAAAGTTTAGGGATCATTTAAAATCACAACTATTGTAATTGCATAGGCACGGAATTTAGATACACAGATAATACACAGATAATATATGTGTGTATGTGTATGTACTCAAAGTATTGGAATCGTGCCGAAGATCGGAACTCGAATTTTCGAAGGATCTACACGTTTTGGGACTTCTAGAACACGAAAAAACTATTTTTAGGAAGACGTCTGTGTGTGTAAGGGTGTATCTGTGTATGTTACTGTGTGTCTGTGTGGATATTACATCCACTCTAATTGAAAAACTAATGGACCGAATTTCATACAATTTGGTAGGTATGTTTTTGTGGGAAATCCTGATGTTCATTAGATTATAGTACGATTCGTAATAAAAGAATCTGCCTTCTTTGCGAAATGGCCGCAGAAATTGCCTTTATCCACTTTAGCTAAAAACTAATGGAACAAATTTAACAAAATTTGGTGTATAATATTTCAATAACCTACAAGTGATTTATATACCAAATTTAACAAAATTTTGTATATAAATCATTTGTAAGTTATTCTAGTACGATTCGGGAAAAAGAAACGGGCTATTTTTGCGAAATGGCCCGCAAAAATCGTTATATATAAAAATAAAATACTACGTGTGCTCAATTATATCAATTAAATTCCTATTTTATACGTGATTTTTGACAACAAAAAGAATAAGACTAACCCCATTACTCTAGGACTAGCTGTTCTTGAAATATTCTAGTTTTTTTGCGTTTTCGCTACGCCACCTTTAACAATAAGTCCAGCTATCAAGTGAGAACCAAATTTAAGTTTAACGTGTAAATTCAATGTCATTTAAAATACTTATGGTTGTTATTTTGTGCAGATAAACTCAAATTATTATTGAAGAAATAAAGAGAACGAATATGAGTCTGGAGGGAAAGACATGTGCTGTCCACATCAGAATTTTTAACAATATTACAACAATGATTTATAGAAGTGAACGGGGATTATTTTCAGGCCATTTGGAAAAAAATGTATGATCTATATTTAAAGATCCATCAAATTTTTGTCGAATAAAGTGTTCAACAAATTTAAGCTGTGTACCAAATTTTATCTCTCTAGGGCGTAGGAAAGCGCATTAAAAATGCCATCAAATAAGTATATCATGAAGAGTTATATAAAATTTAAAAAAAATGAAAAATTGTTATCTACCAAATTTACTTTAAAATGTGAAGCTTTTTTCATGATTAAACACTTGGAAATATATTTATTATATAGTATATCTCTCTTTTCTTTCTGGAGGATATCCCAAAGTCAGAATTTAATTGAATTTGTTTTTTTCCCTATATTAAGTAATTTTTAATTAAAAAACTACTTAACATGATTTACTGAATTTTTTTTTATATATTTTATGGGATAATATGAATATTTTCTAAAAATTTCGAAGCAATTCGTGAATTTTAAGTTTACCTAAAAAATGTTTGAAAAATTAGGTCCCATAGGGTTCAATGTATTTCATTTTTTCAATCCGGGCTCAATAAAAAACTAAATGGGTGATATCATTTATTTATATTCCCATAGGTCCCACAGACCGTTTGAAAAACATACTAAAATTTCGTTTTGATAAAGTCATTTTTATGGCAGTTATCGTGCTGACAGACAGACAGGCAGAATGAACAAAGTCATAAACACTTTTCAACTTTGTTGTAAAGTGTTAATAAAAACGAATTAAAGTTCAGGAGTGTAGTCTGATTAGTAGTAATTAGCATTTATATCTAAGCAAATACACAAATGGCTAAACTCGGATAAATTAACACTAGTTTCTCAACATAAATAACATCAATACACGTCCGTACATAAAATCCCAACGAATAAATAAGGTCAGTTCTTATGTAACTCATTTTCCAAAAATGCAGGGTGAACTGAAAACAAACTCAATTAACATAGCATAAAATAAATCGCTCAAACTGCTGCAAACATAGTTAGAAAATAAAATATTCGTTAAAACACAGCATAAAACAAGATGCCGTTGCTAATTTCTTTAAAGCTGTGTTTTTGAGAAGATTTTACTTTTTAACAAACAGTTAGCTTTTGTCCTCCATACGTTTCATGAACAAAATTGATGTGTCTTCATTAAAAAAGATGTTAATAAATATTATTCAATATTTTTTGTGCGTGAATTGTGTATAAACATATTTTGAATGCGATATTCTAATGTTTACTTTATAATTACACAATTCTAAAACCTTTATGACCTTTTTTACCTTACTTAGCTATAACTAGATTCAGCAATTTCTTAAGTAGACTCATCAAAGGCAATACGGTTCATCTTGAATTTGAGAATTTTAGAATCATTTTTTTGTGTAAATAATTTAAGCTGAATACTTGAAATATTCATCTTATACATTTTCCACATGTATATGCATACTGAGCAAAACCTTATATAAATAATTAAACTTTTGTGATTATTTTTCAGAAACTGCCATTTTCAAAAATTGGTTTTCATTAAAAAACCAACTACATCAGTAAGAAACTACTTAAAACTATATTTGTAGTTTAGTAGATATACTTATCTAATTATACTAGACCTACCTGTGACGTTTCAAAATGCCGCCCCGGTGGTGAAGTGGATAGCGTCTTCGACTGCTGTCATGAGGAGCTCGGGTTCGAATCACTAATAAGACATGGATGTTTCTTGAGGATGAAGTCAGACTTCCGCCTTCTGGGTCCTCGTCAAAGGGGAGCTGCACCTTCTCCGACCTTCGTCAGTGATGCTTTCTTGGAATCAACTTTGTTCTCTCGTCTTGTGTGTCGTTCTTTCTTCCTGCGTCACTGGTCCTGTTTCAGTTCCTCCGAACAGGAGGTCATAAGTAACAACACAACAACACGTTTCAAAATGCTATCATGAATAGTTTGCATAAAATTATCCTAAACGTTAAAAGAAACAATTTTAAATGAAGTTATTAAAAGTGTTTTAATGATTATTGTAAATCAATTTTTAAAATAGTTGTTTTAAAAATCACACAAATAATATGTCTGACGTTTTTAAAATAAGCGTTGACGATAGCGACACATTTTCAATTATTTTAAAATTAATAATTTGTAAATTATTTAATAATTTGTAAATTATTTAATGTGTCTTACTTGTACAACCAATTTCCACAGACGTGTCACTAAAATTCCTTATAAGAAACACTGCTATTACTTTAATTTGATTGATTGTCATTTTATCCAACCCTTGATGAAAAGTCTTGATTATTGATCATAAATTTAATGGTGGTCAAGTAGTAAAGTTTTCAAACTTCAATCATTCCTATTATTTGGATTACATTACAAAATATTTTACGTCTTTACTTACCACAACTGACATTTTTCCCTTATACACAAATTTTAAACAATTTGTTTATATTGCAGTTATTGCGAGTATGACGTAATGAATATTAAATAAAAATAATTCTTGCAACAGTTTAAAATAATGAAATAATAAAACGTTTTATTCAGATAATTTCAACTGTAATGTGGGCGAATTATTTATGATTATTTAAAAGAATCCCAAAACGAAAATATGCTGGTAAACAAAATTTAAATCTTGAATTCTTGATTAAAAAATGGAAAAATTATTTAGAATGAATAATATTAGACTAAAAATTATCTTTGCTAGCCCCTTAATTTAATTGTACTCGTTACAAAAAATAAACTTTCATGGTACTGAATTATTGTCAAATCTTAGAAATTGTTTTGAAACAAAAATAGAAACTTTACTTGTTTTCATTTTTTCTAAAAAATGTTTTCTTTTTTAGCTTTCGTACAATAAAGAGAATAATGAGTTATAAATCATCCTTGGCAAATTAATTGCATCCAAATAAAAAAATATATAATGCGAAATTTGATTATAATTATTTAATGTCATGTTTTTATGGAAAAAAACGAAGCATAGCTAGATACCCAGAGAAGATATCGATTCTTCATTATTTTTTACTAAGACTAATTATCTAAACGAAAAATGATGAAGCACTTTTTTTCATTTGTTAATATAAAACTGCTGATTGCCGGTAAAAATCAGACCACACTTTATTTGAAAATATTTGGGTGAACACATTGTTTTTTTAATGAGTCTAAATTCATTCAGTGAAGAGAATTTCAAATTGAAAACATTGTTTTTATGAGTCTAGTTTTGGAATCGGCAGTGCATTTGATAATTTTCATAAAGTTTGCTGATAATCCGTAAGACTCATTAAAAAAGCAGTTATATAGCAATTATTTTCCTTTCGAACTTAAGTGCATTATATTTTAGATTTAGGAATTACTATCCACTGAGTAAGTAAGTGGAACTTAAACTCAAAAAACGCTACTAAAAATATTTTTTTCTTCTAAAATAAAATGATCTGCAATTTATTTACAGCTACTAACTGTGGTAAATTAAATACGCTTAACAAGTAAATACAACTTTAAGATAATCACTAAAACTGCATTAAATGAACAAAATCTGAAGTAAAACAAATCCTTGGAAATTTAATCTGAGCATTAAAAAGCATCTGAATATCAGTTATAAGTCATTTATATTTTTAATGCAAATATGAGCATATATAAAGGGCGTAATGGATTTTTTAAGTAGTTAAATATAGTAACGCTGGTTAAAATTTGAAAATTAATATTTTGCCAAAGTTACCATTTTTACTTTCCTTGTAATAAATAATATACGTGAAGAGAAAGTTTTGTGCTAGGCTTAATCTTAGTAAAGCATTTGGAGAGATTTAAATATTTTAAGCATCATTTATTACGAATCAACCATTTTTTCAGAGATATTTTTACGTATACATGTGTGAGTCTGTGAGTCTGGCCACGATATCTTTCGAACCAATTGAGCAAATCGAATGATTATCGAATTATTATGAACATGTGAAATTCACTGGAGGCTCTTTTGAGAACCAAAAGGAAAAAAAAATAATTTCATACAGCTATTCCTATTACATGAATGCGAGATAGCCATATGTTGCCTTTTGGAGCATGGTTGCCAGATTTGGCGATTTATCGCCGATTTGGTGACTTTTCAAAGGTACGAGGACTTTCTCGAAATAGTGAGTATTCTTGGAGATACCAACTCCTTCCGGAAATTTCAACGGAGAGTACATAAAATGAGTCGTCGCTCAGTCGGAAAGCAAGTAATATGATACGAGCTATGTTGAATCGGGAGATACATCAATGTTTTGAGAATAGTAGATGCTATTTTGTGAAATTAATTAAAGGTTTAATTAGTTTCATTATACCTGATAGTTGTCTAGTGATCTTATGAGATAGTTATCAAGCTATTTACTGTATATTGTTCCTGTTTACGCTGTGCTGTTAAATAAATCCCCTCTTTCACTCAAAAGAAAAATAATTGATCGAAACTTGAGATATAGCCTAACATTGGGCATGTCTTGTTTTTAACACAGCCTTAATCAATAGTGCTAGTATCAAGAAAATGCTGTTATATTTGCTCCATACTAGAAGTTACCTTACATTATCAGCATGTTAATACTGAATCAATGTAAACCTATTAGGTCGGTCATTTTTGTCTCTACTACATATTTACATAAATGTTATTTTAATGTTTTTGTTCTAATGTTAAATAACTTATAGCTAGGTTAAATTGGCAAAACCGTTATTACAAACATAAAAAATGGAATTTCGTATTGTACCTTTTAGATCGTTTTTGCGGAAATCCTAAATATCCCAGTTTATTTTTCTTTTTACTGTAGCTCACAGTAATCTAAAGATAGCTCAGACAACTTCATATGTCTTAAAAATTGTACTTACACTTATTTCAAGCGTTATACTTTGATCGTAACATCAGACAGAAAGCTTAACATGGTTATTTTAATATGTAATTTAGCATAAAGTGTAAAACTGTAACACCCATAATCAACATAAGTTGACGTTAAAAATTATATTAATTTTGCACAAAATGGAAAATTCGTCAAAACAATCGGACGTTCAATTTAATTGTTTCTTAAAGACTATAAATATGCTTTGCACCTCGATTTATACAGTTCTAATTCGATAACATAGCATACATAACATATGAGAGGTGAAAAGGTTTCTCGAATTCAGCGAAATTTAATTAATAAGCATTTGAGAAGAAAACGCCATCCACCTAAATGCATATAAATACAAACGAAATATTCCATCTTTCATTATAAACCCAATGTGTTCTTTAAACATTTTGAAACAAATTCAAGTACTCGAAATTAATTTTGCTCTCGAAAAGGAAAATGCTTTGAAATTTTCAATTATGATTAACTACATTTGTGTATGAAAAAAACAAAAAAAAATGTTACTTCCCTATCTCGGAAGTTTTTCAGAAATATTCTTAACAAAGGAAATGGTAATCACTTTTTAAACATAACTCCCAAAATAATTTTGACAATACCAAATACACTTAACGCAAAAAATGAGTTTCATTATATGTTGCAATGTTTTTTCATTCCAATGATGAAATAAAAAAAAATGCGTTCTAGCGGGAAGAAATAATTATTCCGAAAAGCCATATCTGTATTTTTTAAGCAATTAATATTCTTACATTCATAAATATAAATTATTTTAGATAAACAAATTAAGAAGGTTCAAAGATTTATTTGTATTCCCCAATTATTTAGGCAATATTTGCAATACCCATGTTTAAATAACAATGAATTTGAGTATGCATCCGTAACTGCATAGAAATTCATTGCGCGACCATTGAATATGATATTTTTACTTTCCCCACAATACATGAAATGTATCGGGAAAGGACCAAAGACCCACATGATTTATAGCTGTGATTTTGCAATTCATGAGTGGTATTATGAATAGAATGTTCGTACATAAAAGAAGCAGAGGAATCGGAAGGTCTTACATGTATGAAACAACACTTCGGTGAGAAATCTGTGAGAAAAGAATGAAGAGTCCACTCAACTGTGAAAGATAAGAATTAAGGTCGCAGTGTATAGAACATAAACTGGCAAAACAAATTTCTGTGAATAAGTACAATACACTTTGTGCGAATGATAAAAAAAAACTTGAGCAACGTATAAAAGCCCAAACAACGCAATAATGCAGCATACAGCTGTTTCGAGGATTCGTTGGATCCCCTTCGTATGTGCAAGAGAACCCAAAAATCCAAAGTCCAAAATAGAAAATGGGTATATAATCCCCCTGCTTCTTCCTTTCGCCCTCATTCCTCTTAGCAGCCATTTCTTTTTAGCAGTCATTTATACATACAAAATGCTCTCCTCTCCGTTTATCTGTTACGCTGGGTGATAAATTTGGCGAACTTTGTAATTAATTTAGTGAAATATCTTCAACTTGGCTATATTTCGCCTTAGATTGACGAAAATATCCTTTAAATTGCAATTAAGCTAAGTTAACGAAAATGACGCCAAATTGATGAATTACCTATTAAAATATTTTAATATGTGGACTGTATTGCTTATTAAGGATGCTATTAATATTGACAATTGTCAATTTAGGGTTACGTGAAAAATAAGTTAATTGGGTACTTCGAAATAGTTTTGTATCCGGAAAAATGCCAAACACACAATTCAACATTAAAAACATTGTGTTATGGGTATTATACATCATTTTTTGACTGTGAAAATTTTAAATCCATTGCATTACATAGGGAAAGTCGTGTATTGCCCACATCACATTTGTTTTTAAACATGAATTGAAAAGACTATATATCGAGTCTGATTAATTTAATTATATAAGTAAAATTATAAAGAGTTTGATGCTTTAATTTCAGTTACATGTAGCATAGTCATCCCATACAGAAATGGCAGATAAACAAAATTAGGAGTTAATAATCTTACGCCTAGTACGGTGACCAGCTTTCGTGAACCGGTTTTGGGCTGATTAAAGTTCTTCAGCACGAAATAACCCATAACGATAATAACTGAAAATTTTTTGAGTGAAACAGTTTTGCAAACCCCTGTGATAACCGACGAAATCGCTCATACCAGGAGGTAACAAAGCTAAAGATCGTACTTTTAATACAATACAATACAAACAATTCACAGCCGGCTGCATTGTATGACTTACTTCGTCAATTGCTGTAAAAGTTTGCTAATTTGCAGAACAACGCGAGTTTTCACGCCAGCAGTGCCATTTTCGGCTATTCCGCGCTAGAAAATTCCCAAAAGGGGGGAAATGGTCCATGCATTCTGGCCACTTCTGACCATTGCAAGCATGCTCTCTGGCTTTAGAAACTCCCCCTATAAGCACAACAAAACTCTCTGTGACAATATAATTCTGAGCTTTCTAACTCAGAATAATACTTTAAATAACCGAAACTCAAATAATACTTAACCAAAAACAATATATGTTGGTAAAACACCATATAATAAATACGTAAAAGTAGCTAGTTTCGGCGGTAAAAAAAAGTCTCCTTCAACATAAATAAGGTCAGTCACCACAGTTAAAGAACAAAAATGTCTGCCCACTTGCAGGCAATAGTCAAACATGTTCCAGCTTTAACTTTAATGACTGTTCTTTCCTTATTAACCTGAGAAAGCGAGCTTATTCAGCATACAAAACAGGTTAATATCTTTACATATGTGTTGTTTGTTCCTTTACAAAGGAAGATTTTTATTTTCAGTTGATTTAAAATACTATGTGAGTCAATTATTTTATAATACTTAAGGCAATTGTATGAAAATGTTATATATATTAGATATTATATTAAAAAATTAGAAATAATTATATTAAAAATTTAAAATTATAAATTTTTTTATAAAATACCAATATTAAATTTAAAAATTGTATTAAAAATATTATATAAAAAATTTAGATATAAAAATGAAATACCATTTGTCATTTCTTCTTTTAAAATGACGTAGTGTTCGTCATTCAGATTGAAATAAACTAATTTTCCTGTTTTGGAGGGAAATTTTTTTTTATGGGTGCAAACCGAAATTTCATACAAAAAACCGGAAGGTGAAAGGTGTGTCAAAAAAGTGAATTAACATAATTCATTTTTTGCTATTAACCAGAATTTCATTGTTTTTTTAGCTGAATTTAATTTTATTTTATTTTTTTCGTTTATAAAGTGTGTTTCCCGATTCAAACACAATAAATCTTTTTTTAGTCTTACATTTTGCGATTTTTTCTCTAAAAATAGTGTACATGTCATTCGATATTAAGAGATACAAATTTTCCTGGGTTTTTTTATTATTAAATTTTGCTTAATGGAAAAGAAACGAAATTTCATTAAAAGAAAACACGAACATTAGTATGTTTCAATCCAAATGACCAGTACGATGACATTTTGGAAGAAGAAATCGCAACATTTCAAAGTGTATAAGCTGAATTTATTTCAGATCCCGGGAACAGGCAATTTACAAATAAGTAAACTAAAATTAAATTGAACTAAAAGCAATAAAATTATGGTTGAAAAAAAAAAGTAAATTGTATTAATTGAAGTTTAATAAATTAATAAAATGAAAATATAAACAAGAAAGATCAATCATGCATAAGCATTGATTATGAAACACTTTCCAACTGAAATGTAATTTCATTTAAAAATTTCTAAAATGTAATTCATTCAGTGGTAATATCTTTTACATTATCACAGAACTACAGTAATTTATTATACTTAAATATTTAAAACTGTATCGAAATATAAATCATCTGATTCTTTATGCAAAATCAATGAATATTTCATTCATATAACTTGTATTCCAGACTCCAGAGCTAAATAATTTTGTGTGAAAAAAATTCAGCAATTCTTATGTAATTCATCTTACAATCGCTTGAGATATTTGCATTCTGCATATGTTAAAATTAGGCTTCCTTGAAGAAATAATAAAAGTTTAGGGATCATTTAAAATCACAACTATTGTAATTGCATAGGCACGGAATTTAGATACACAGATAATACACAGATAATATATATGTGTATGTGTATGTACTCAAAGTATTGGAATCGTGCCGAGGATCGGAACTCGAATTTTCAAAGTATCTACACGTTTTGGGACTTCTAGAACACGAAAAAACTACTTTTAGGAAGACGTCTGTGTGTGTAAGGGTGTATCTGTGTATGTTTCTGTGTGTCTGTGTGGATATTACATCCACTCTAATTGAAAAACTAATGGACCGAATTTCATACAATTTGGTAGGTATGTTTTTTGTGGGAAATCCTGATGTTCATTAGATTATAGTACGATTCGTAATAAAAGAATCTGCCTTCTTTGCGAAATGGCCGCAGAAATTGCCTTTATCCACTCTAGCTAAAAACTAATGAACCAAATTTAACAAAATTTAGAGTATAATATTTCAATAACCTACAAGTGATTTATATACCAAATTTAACAAAATTTTGTATATAAATCATTTGTAGGTTATTCTACTACGATTCGGGAAAAAGGAACGGGCTATTTTTGCGAAATGGCCAGCAAAAATCGTTATATATAAAAATAAAAGACTACGTGTGCTCAATTATATCAATTAAATTCCTATTTTATATGTGATTTTTGACAACAAAAAGAATAAGACTAACCCCATTACTCTAGGACTAGCCGTTCTTGAGATATTCTAGTTTTTTCGCGTTTTCGCTACGCCACCTTTGACAATAAGTCCAGCTATCAAATGAGAACCAAATTTAAGTTTAACGTGTAAATTCATTGTCATTTAAAATACTTATGTTGTGCAGATAAACTCAAATTATCATTGAATAAATAAAGAGAACGAATATGAGTCTGCAGAGAAAGACATGTGCTGTCCACATCAGAATTTTTAACAATATTACACCAATGATTTATAGAAGTGAACGGGGATTATTTTCAGGCCATTTCGAAAAAAATGTATAATCTATATTTAAAGATCCATCAAATTTTTGTCGAATAAAATGTTCAACAAATTTAAGCTGTGTACCAAATTTTAACTCTCTAGGACGTAGGAAAGTGCATTTAAAATGCCATCAATTAAATTTATCATGAAGAGTTATATAAAATTTTAAAAAAATGAAAAATTGTTATCTACCAAATTTATCTTAAAATATGAAGCCACTCCCATATGCAAAACGTTTAAACAAATGGAGAGATATTTATTATATAATATCTCTCTCTTTTCTTTCTGGAAGATATCCCAAAGTCAGAATTTAATTGAATTTGTTTTTTTCCCTATATTAAATAATTTTTTTAATTAAAAAACTACTTAACATATTTTACTGAATTTTTTTTTATATATTCTATGGGATAATGTGAATATTTCCTAAAAATTTAGAAGCAATTCGTGAATTTTAAATTTACTTAAAAAATGTTTGAAAAATTAGGTCCCATAGGGTTCAATGTATTTCATTTTTTCAACCCGGGTTCAATAAAAAACTAATTGGGTGATATTATTTATTTATATTCCCATAGGTCCTACAGATCGTCTGAACAACATACTAAAATTTCATTTTGATAAACTCATTTTTACGGCAGTTATCGTGCTAACGGACAGACAGACAGACAGACAGACAGACAGACAGAATGAACAAAGTCATAAACACTTTTCAACTTTGTTGTAAAGTGTTAAAAACGGAAAATGTACTCTTAATAAACAAAATAAAAGAAAACGGGATTCTGTTAAAAACAGAAAATACGCTTTTCAGTTACAAAGAGTAATAAGTTAATTTAGGGAGGCAGAAAACCAGGAACCAAAATTTGCAAATAAAGTTTCATGCTATATATTTTAACGAGGTTACAAATAAAGTAATATAGACAGTGAACTTCCCATAATCCAGCCCGTTCCGGGCTTCAGCTGCAACTGATTACCAAATTTGCCGGATTATCAGATGTCGAGCTAAAATTGAGAAGAAAATGAGAAAAATCAATTTAAAACGAAATGTTTTGCCTGAAACGTTATACAGACTCAATTACACTGTAAAGTACATGAATAAATATTTAATTTAAACATTAATATATACATTATAAGATAAACTTCAATGAACGTAAATCTGCAACGCATTTAGTCTATTACAGTAAATGTACTTCAGTGCAGTCGAATGAACCCGAACAGTGTCTTCAACAGATTTTCGGGCCCCTATGCAACAACTGTGCGCCCCTCCTATCCTTTCTTTTACAAATTATTGGCCTTTTTCGTAAACTACTTATGCGACGTGGGGCCCCAAGCCTCCCGGGTCCCTATGCAAAGCATCCTTTTGTCCCTATCTGTCGAAAGCTCTGAACTCGAATGCTGTTCGAGAGGAATGCCGGACTACCGGACGTTCCGAATCATTGGCTGCTAGATAATCCGAAGTTTACTCTAGTAACTGAATTTGAATTACAATAATACTAATTATGCACTATAACAATAATTATGCACTTTCTTGCTTTTATGAAACGTCCTACAGAAATCGCTTCTATATAATACTGAGAGTTTAGAATCTTGTTAACTGTTTTCATATATATTCATATATTATGTCTCATTGCCCTCCCGAGCCGCCAATTCACTATAAGGATAATCCATTTCTCCGTAGGTCTTTCTGTCAGTCTGTAACGATTGGCGAAAACGTTGACTACAAATTTGGCGATATATCGCCAACTCGCGACTTTTTAAATGTAGCCAACTTGGCGATTTTTATATAATGCCGCATTGACGAAAATATCGCCAAATTTCTAAAAACTGATGCCAAATCAACTAAATTAATTGTGTTTTGAAAAGAGATATTGTAATTATGTTTCGATATTGCAATGTTGTTGTTTGTCAGTCCAACCGTCCCACTAGGCAACAAATGATTTTTTAAAATGTTGCCAAATCATTCAAAATATCGCTGAATTGGTAAAATAACGCTAAAGTAAGGAAAATGACGCTTAATTGATGAAAATTTAATGTTTTGCAAAATTAAGTTAAAGTCCCTTGATAATCCCTGTCGCTTTGTGAGAATTAATAATTTAATATCCTAATAACCAATTTCTCCATACGTTCATAATACTTGGCGAAAAATTTGGCGGAATATTACCAACATGGTGACTTTATATAAATGTCTCCAAATTGAAGAAAATGCTGCTAAATCAATAAAAATGTCGCCAAATCGATAAAAATGTCACTAAATCAATGAAATTGAGTTTTATTAGGAGATAGTGCTGTATAGATGTTTCGGTAGCGTTTACCTGTCAGTCCGGCCGTCCCACTTGGCGACAAATTTGACGAATTTTTAAAATTGATCAAAATACTGTCAAATTAACGAAATGGCACATTAATAAATAGCTCTAAATTACTGGAAATGACGTCCCAATTGATGAAAATTCAATATTTTGCAAAATTCAGTTTAATTTCCTTGATAATCCCTATCGCTTTGTGGGAAGTAAATTATATATTTTGTGAATTTGTTTACAAACGAGACCAGGATGTTTCTTTATTCTTCAGATCTGCCTGTGAAGATAATCTTATATAGCCACAACAGATATTCTTATACTTTTTTTTAAAAGAATTAAATATTTATATAGAATGTTTTGAATTACAATGTCATTTGAATACTGTAGAAATTTGCACCTTATTGCGAATTTTAAGTTTCTTTATATTATATATTCCATAAAGAATGGGAATACTGCTAATGAAACCAAGATGCATTAGTTATCTTACTTAATTTAAGATACATGTATATCTTTGTGTTTGTGCAGTATGTACACTGTAAAACATTTGCAAGCATGGTACTGAAAGTTTCAGGCTAATCAGCTGTCCGTAATGGGGAATAAGGTTCCTATTAGTTATGATAATATATATATATATATATATATATATATATATATATATATATATATATATATATATATATATATATATATATATATATATATATATATATATATATATATATATATGTGTGTGTGTGTGTGTGTGTGTGTGTGTGTGTAAAAATAACGATAATTAGCTAAATATTTCAGAAATGAGGCTGGAATTTTCATGAACGCCTGTAATTGCGGACTTTCTGATAGTTTGCCGAAATTATCAACAAAGTAGCTGAAAAAAATGAGCAAAAGTTGCAGAATGTTTTACTGTGTATCGGGAAATCCAAACGTTGTAAGGCCATTAAATTTGATACACAGGTACTTTAAGACCCAAGAAGGTGCACCTCTGCGTTATATATTTTTTAGTCCTTAGTTATTTTATATTTTAGCCGTTTCCCACAAATAGGTGCCTTAGCAACCGAAAATATTATCACAGAGTTTCAATTCTGACACTGTCAGGAAGATCAAAACACGGTCTTTCTAACAATGTTTGAGCTGAAAACGTAAGACAATTCCTTCATATTTATTTATTTTTATTAAATAGGAAATTTGTATTTTTTATGGTAGCTGATATTTATAACATCGAATTCGAAAATCTAAGATTAGCACAATTCTATAATTTGACTAAAAATTACGCACATATCTTGGCAGTTTAATAAAAAATTCAATTTCATAAGTAATTTTAATTTTTTTTAAATTTTTTAAGTGATCGCATTGAATGATCATTTCCTTCCGTGCGAGCCTTTACCTGATAGATAATTATTTCAGCCTACTGAAGCCACGCCTATAGAAGGGGAAAACATGCTATCTTCTATTCCGGCATAATAGTTGTGTACGCCCCAATGTCTGATCATACACCACGGAAAATTTAGAAATTTTTTTTTGTATCACCAGAATGATTTTAGTTGATAAACAGGCGATTTGGAAATTGAATTTGGTGTTATCTGTATCTGTATTTTTTAAGAAACGGGCACTTATTTAGTTGAAAATAAATGTGTGAATAGTTTTAATTTCGTTGATAAAATAAAACTATATAAAAATTTCATTTACATAGAAGTTTAATACACTGATTTGCAGTAAAAAATGTAGGAGTCTCACTTGTAGTGTAATAAATGACCCCGCAGCTTTTCCTATCCTGAATACAAAATATTCCAAAACTATTTCAAAAGTTCATCCTGCCCATTAGCGAAAATAGATGAAATCCCAAGCAAAAAGTCTGCCTCTAATAAGTGTCCCCTATTTTCTCGCCGATTTTCAAAATTACTCAACGCGCTGAGATAAAAATCGACATTTTGGGAAATGATTTCTTTTTCTCCATTATGGAATATACAATGAATAAATTTCTTTGTCTAAGCAGAAATGTGTTTTCTTTTGTAACAAAGAAGTGCTTAAAGGAAAATTCATTGTTCATCCTCGCTTTTCCTGGTGGAAAACTTCACTTTATGTACTTAGCTAAATATTACCCCGGGCTTACTTCTTTGTCAGCGTTTTATCAAAAATGTCATATTGTTTTTTTTTTTTTGCTAAAACAGAAACGATGAACCGCTGCACTTTAATGTACGAGTTATGCAAAGCAAAGCTGTCGTAATGTTGCAGATTGAAAAACAGATTTTTAATTTTATGGGAAGAAAAGATCTAGGTATGGTATTTCCTGAATAGCATTTTGAATATTTTTGAAAAAATGTTTCTTCTGTATTTAAGGTCTAAACTGTACGTAAAACTTCTTTAAATATTATTTTAACACGTTTTGTATAGATTTCCTTAATTCCTGCGTACAGACGAAATGTTTAAAAGCAACTTAAAAGAATGTGTTTAATTAATAAATTTCTCTACAGATTAATAAATTTCGATATTGGGGGGAAACAATTGCACAAATTTGATCATTGCTAGTTGCGGTGCACGCAGCTATAGTGCTATGTTCTTTACCAATCTCCTTTTTTAACACATGAACTAAAAATACGTGGTCTCAAGATTATAATCATTTATACCTGTTAGCAAGGGAAGTGAAAATGAAAAATCAAATGCTTTCTACTAAGATTATTGAGCGATCTCAGAGATTTTTGACACAATACATATAAAAAATGAAACATTTGTGACTTTCAAAAATATGAAAGATATCTATAAAGCTCGCAATTTTAACTAATTATACAAAAGCCTATGATGGCCCGTCATAAACCCCCCTAATCTTTGGTAGCAAGGAGGAGAGGCAATAAACGTCTCGTTCTCAACTCAGGGCTCACCTGAAATTCATTAGGAAACAGGATTGGGGCAGATGCTGTCTTCCGTTCCAGTATCGTTCCATAGCGACGCCTCAGCCTAGCTAGGGAATAAAACCATGAGCGACCCTTCAGGAAAATAACTGGACTTACAGATTTATGTACATTTCAGTCGGAACTGATAGTACAAAATCTCAGAACAGCGTGCCAGAAGAACAGTCTTGAAGAGAAAGCTGTCTTACGGGATAAGATAGTGGAAAAAATCTTGGCTTCTGGTGGTGCAGGCAGCACAAGAGTCATTTAATATTGTGCTATCATAATATTATATAGTCCGTCGTATAAATTTGCTGACGTCATAAGTGGCGTGTCTGGGATACTAGGCTAGGCAGTAGCGCCCTTCAACCTGAGATATAGGTATATCACACCTATACCAGAGATATATGAAAGATACTTATATCTCACCTCGATGGTAACGCCCAGCCTAGGAGTCGAGACACGTGGCCAATGTACTTTTACATTTTCAACTTATTCAAAATCATTTTGTTCTGTCTTTTGGGAATGTCAGGATTTGAACCTGCCATGAGCTCCAGCCGCCATTATGGACTGGCACTCTTGATTACATGCTTTATAGGGTACCATGCTTTGGCACTCGGGTTGCCTTCCAAGAAACTCTCTGATTTATGATACATGTAAACAGGAAATGTTGCTCTACTCTTGTCCAGTCTGAGTTAAACATGAAGCATGTAATAGCTTAGTTTCGTTTTAATAAATACAGTTCTTTGTTTTAATATGTTGGTTTTCTTTAGGCATCTGGTCCTTTATTAGGCTTCGTCCCGAAGGAGGTTAAAATTTACTAAGACGTTGCAAGCTTAATTAGCATCTAGACAGGAAGTCTGAAATTTCTTCCAAGACTATAATCACCTCAAATAAAATGGCACTGGGAGTTTTGGGGCTATTTTTAAAAATTTACATTTAAATATTTTTTATATTTTTACTTTTTATGTGTTGTGTGTCGTGACGAGATTTCTTTATCTCGCGGCACTTGTGCAAAAATCATAATTTATGCTTTATATTTCAATTCTTATATTTTAAACATCATTTTAATATATTTTAACCCTGTCTAATTATCCTTCTTGTCTTTTAAATACAAATTATATTCTACAATTATTCTGTGCTAAAAGAATATCTTTTGCGCCGTTTTAACATCAATCTGTAAAGCGCGAATTTAGAGAGAGGAGTTTGTTTATGACCGTTAAAAATCAAGATCTAGTTCCCGAGCAGAGCGAATGCCTGATGTAGCGGCTTTGCTCTCTGAATGTTAATATTTGTGCAAGATATGCATTTTTCATACAATGGCTCTTCTGCAAAACATCTGCAATAAATCGGGACCTCGCTCGAGGGTCGGCTCTTTAGGCTTTTGAACTTCATAGTGATTTTCTATTGGACGATTTCAGTAAACAGCTCCATCACAGATCAGAATTGGATTAACAGGAGGATTTGCGAATTTCTGTATAAAAGGAGCGTCTTGAAATTTTCGGGGCGCTCTTCCCTGTCTGGTTACTGACAACTTCACGTCGGTCCGGACCGTATTTTGCGTTGCCTACCACGGAGTGCGAGATCTGATACAATGTCGATCTTAGCCTTCTGTGGGCATGGGGGAGGGTCGCCGCCGCCGACGGACATCGCTGGAAGATCCATCGGCCGCTGGTCAAAAGTTGGTCAACGCGTCGCCTACATTAATTCCATTTACCACGACTACGACGACGACGAACCAAGGCTGACCCGAGGTATTTCGGCCGGGTCTGAATGTTGGAGAAAGAAGGAGCAAAATGATGCCGAACTGTGACCGGGCCTATGTAGCCCTACTGCATCAAGGTGTGTCGGTTTTACACTAGTACGGTTTTTTCCGAGGGCTATACGGCGGAAGTATGTACCTAAATCCCTCTCAACAACGACATGTCCAGAGGTAAGAATGTTGACCTCTCTCTGCATCTACACTCTATATTCTACAGAAGCATAATCGTAAATTTCTACATAAACCTAAAGTATATGCTGGCCTCAGTCTTCGAATTATAACTGCATTGAGTATCTTCAAATTGGAAATATCTTACTCTTATAAATTAATATCATGCTATTTTAAATTTGTACTTAAGTAATTTCTCTGAGTGCGCTGCTTCCTGTGTTTCTGAGACCATACCATTTCATTTTAATATCAATTATAATATAAATATTGCTTGCCACTTCTCATTATATTGTTGGATAACAAACATATTATCATTGGTTTAATTCCGTGGCAGCATATGAGATTAAACTTAGTTCTATGTCCAGTTGGCTGTTGTGCTGAAAAGGATTCAGCTTAATTTGTTTATTTAACTTCACATCTTAATTACGATATTAAATAAAAGAAAGTAATTTATCCAAATACCTGTGTGGTTATTTAGAGTAACCTTTATCTCTTGAAGTTGTACCTTAATGTGTTTTCAGGTGATGTCACCTTACAAGGTAAGGGTTTATTTATTTGCACTTTGGTATTTGGTACGGGTCAAACTAGGAGTTTACTCCTGGACTGGAGGAGTGATTCGAATAATTGAACCTGGGTTTTGAAATAGAAATATCACGGCTTTGCATCTATTAAAGTCATACATACAATTATCATTTTATCCTCTTAACTTCGTATTACATAAAATGCATGTATGTGGACACCGGTCCTTTGGTGGCTCACACCCTGGCGGTATGACATGTGCAAATGTCCAGATCATCAAATATTTTCTAGGCGAATTGACATAATTTTACGTGTATTGAAAGCAATTTTGGATTTTTGGGAGATTTTTTGTAAATAAATAAACATATTTTTTTCGAATGTTTGTGCACGGTTTCAGATCATCACTTCAATTAAAAACACGAGTTTCAAGGCCAATAAAATTAGTGTTTTAAATCGCGGAATATTCATACCTACATTCAAACATACATAATGAGATGAACATTAATAGGATATAGTATTATAACTCGATTTTGCTAAACCAATAGGCCTGTTACTACCAATTAAAATAAATATTCCAATTTTAATATTTTTATAGATATCTTTCTATGGAAATGTTTTTCAGATATGTCAAAAATGGCTCGGCATAACTCCAAAACAATACAGCCCATTTTTTTCTGGTTAAAAATTGTTGTAGAGTTCACTCCTTTAATAATAGTGAACATATTAACTTTATGATCTTACATTTTAGATTCATAAAAGTTGTTTTAATAAAATAGTGCAGTATCCTAAGAGCAGCACAAGTTAACTTTCTGTAAATCATGCATATTACTTTTAAATACGAAATTACATGTAAAATAAATATTTCTGTGAAATTATAAGATAAGCTACTTCGTAATCATATAGAGAATTAACAAGAAAGATCAATCATGCATAAAGCATTGAATATGAAACACTTTCCAACATCAATGCAATTTTATTTAAACGTCTCTAAAATGCGATACATTCATCGGTTATATTTTTAAAATTATCACAATACTACATTAATTTATTATTGTCATAATACTACAATAATTTATTATATTTGAAAACTTCATCGAAAACAACTGAAATTAATTCAAATGACGTCATCGAAATATAACAAGCCTGGCTCTCTCTATAAAAGCAGCATTTCATTCACAAACATTTTTCCATTCATTACATTCATCACAATACTATAATAATTTATTTTATTTAAAAACGTAAGATCATGGTGGTACGAGTAATTAAACTCTATGCTTAAAACTTCATCCAAAAAATCGTCCTTCTCTCTGTAAAATCAATGAATATTTCATTCATATCAGCTATATTGCAGACACCATGAGTTAAATAATTTGGCTTTAAAGAAATGCAGCAATTCTTATACATATTTTTCTGTTTGCATTTTCCATAAGTGGAAACTAGGCTTCGTTGTAGAAATAATCAAATTTGGATGATCATTTAAACTCAAATATATTGTCATTGCCTTGTTTTAGCATGTAGATGCACAGAATTTAAGCAAAAATACAGTGGTTAAAGGTCGGATACAACACTCAATATGAATTAAAAAGAACTTTAAAAATCACGATTTTGACACAAGATGGATGCCATATTTAATTTTGAAGTGGGTCACGTGATCTCTTCATATAATGGTCACATTCATATAAAAGGTGTAATTATTATTTTAATTTTTATTTAAAAAACTACTGAATCTATTTTGCTGAATTTTTTTTTATATATTTTATGGGATAATTTGAATATGTCCTAAAACTTTCGAAGTAATTTGTGAGTTTTAAATCCGCTTAAAAAATGTTTGAAACATTAGGTCTCATAGGGTTCAATGTATTTCATATTTTCAACCCGGGTTCAATCCAAAACTAATTGGGTGATATTACTCATTTACATTCCCATAGGCCCCACAGACCGTCTCAACAACATACTCAAATTTCATTTTGATAAAGTTATTTTTACGGCAGTTATCGTGCTAACGGACAGACAGAATGAACAAAGTCATAAACACTTTTCAACTTTTTTGTAAAACGTTAAATATGTATTCAAGGGTAAATCATTTGATCTGAAGAAGAGGGACAATTTCAGTTTTCCAATAGTTGTAACTTTATTGGTACAGCCAATTAATATATTCGATTTGCCAAATAATTGAGAAAAGCCTAACGTGATACAGAGACTTGAAATTCAGTACAAAGGTCAATCGTTCGATTAAACCACATAGTAAATCATTATATCGTATATTATCATAGTAAATCGTATATTATCATAAAATAGTATCGTATATTATCATAGTAAATCATAGTAAATCATAAACCACATAGTAAATCATATCGTTCGATTAAACCACATAGTAAATCATTATATCGTATATTATCATAGTAAATTGTATATTATCATAAAATAGTATCGTATATTATCATAGTAAATCATAGTAAATCATAAACCACATAGTAAATCATATCGTTCGATTAAACCACATAGCACATCACAATTTTCAAATTATTCATTTGAGGAGATGCTCCACGTCAAAACGTTCAAAATATGAAATGAGAAGAAAGATGTACTTTGCGATAACATTCAGTCTTAAAATTTGGTGTGAAGGAATAGATTTGATAGTAAGAGGAAGAAAATTGTAGTTTCTAAATTTTTGAATACATTAAATTTGCCGAACACCAAAATGTTTAATTTTCTGAATAAATATAAAACACCCTATTTCATCTGAGATAGAGGCCTGTTATTTGGTACACATTGGATAAAGAATTAAATAACAAGAAAGATCAATCATGCTTAAAGCATTGATTATGAAACAATTTCCAACTTCAATGCATTTTTATTTAAAAAAGTCTAAAATGCAATACATTCCTCGGTAATATTTTAAAACTTAGCACAATGCTACATTAATTTATTATATTTGAAAACTTAAATCTTCATTGAAAAAAATGCACTTCATTCAAATGACGGCATTGAAATATAAATTGCCTGGTTTAAATATCTCTAAAATGCGATACATTCCAAGGTAATATTTTTAAAACTATCATAATACTACGATAATTTATTATATTTGAAAACTTCAACGAAAACAACTGAAATTTATTCAAATGACGTCATAGAAAAAATAACACGCCTGGCTCTCTCTAAAAAAGCAGCATTTCATTCATAACTTTCTCCCATTCATTTCATTCATCTCAATACTATAATAACTTATTTTATTTAAAAATTAAAACCATGGAGCTACAAGTAATTAAACTCTATGCTTAAAACTGCATCGAAGAAAATCGTCCTTCTCTTTACAAAATCAATTAATATTTCATTCATATCAGCCATGCAGACTCCATGGGCTAAATTATTTTGTGTTAAAGAAATACAGCAATTCTAATACAACTCATTCTATATATTTTGCTGTTTACATTTCACATAAATGAAAAATAGGCTTCGTTGCAGAAATAATCAAATTTGGATAATCATTTAAACTCAAATATATTGTATTTGCGTTGTTTCAGTATGTAGATGCACAGAATTTAAGCAAAAATAAAGTAGTTTTAGGACGGATACAACACTCAATATGAATTAAAAAGAACTCAAAAAATCACGATTTTGAAACAAGATGGATGCCATATATCATTTTGAAATGGGTCATGTGATCTTTTCATATCATGGTCACGTGATCGTTTCATATAAGAGGTGCAATTATTATCTCAATTTTTATTTAAAAAACTACTGAATATATTTCGCTGAATTTTTTTTTATATATTTTATGGAACAATTTGAATATTACCTAAAATTTTCGAAGCAATTTGTGAATTTTAAATCCGCTTAAAAAATGTTTGAAAAATTAGGTCCCATAGGGCTCAATGTATTTCATTTTTTCAACCCGGGTTCAATCCAAAACTAATTGGGTGATATTATTCATTTATATTCCCATAGGTCGTATAGACCGTCTGAACAACATACTAAAATTTCATTTTAATTAAGTCATTTTTACGGCAGTTATCGTGCTAACGGACAGACAGACAGACAGACAGAACGAACAAAGTCATAAACACTTTTCAACTTTGTTGTAAAGTGTTAAATATCAAATTATCATAAAATCTACATTTGAGACTACGGCCGAAACGGAAACGTGCAAAATATGGATTGTAAAAGAAAACGCCCTATCTGATGAATTAGACTTGAAACTTGGGATTTAGGTAAAGAGATCTTTAGCAATTGGACAAAGTTAGAATTTTACAATATTTGTTATTTCAGAGATGCTGTATTCAAAAATGTTCTATTTTCCTAAGAAATAAGAAAAACTATATTTTAAATAAGTCAATAAAATTAAATTTAGTATTCAAGCGAATAGTTCGAAAACAACTCCAGTAAAAATAGAATTGTCTAAAGATACATATTTAAGGAGAAAATAGGATACTGTATACAATCTCGTTTAAAAGGCGTGTGTTTCAAAAATGCCCTTTTAATTATCATACGCATTTTTATTTAAACTTTATATACGAGTCATTATTTAAATAACAACCCCGGTTAATGTCGAATTATTAAATATACATTTCAAGAGGTGAAGAAAACAAAAAAGGTATGAAATGTTCACTATTTGGAAAATGAGATTCCCAATGAGATAGCGACTTGAGATTGGGTACCATAGTAATTATAATAAACAAAACTGCTGCTTGTGAGAATGTAACTTTCAAATACCCCACTTATAAAGAGCACGAACAGGAAAATTATGTGAATTTTCTGTGCCTGATTTCTTTAGGGAAGTATTAAAAAGTTACATCCATGGTAATTAGTTCACGATAGATAGTAAACAAGAAAGATTAATCATGCATAAAGCATTGATTATGAAACATTTTCCAACTTCAATGCATTTTTATTTAAACATCTCTAAAATGCGATACGTTCCTCGGTAATATTTATAAAATTATCACAATACTACATTAATTTATTATATTTGAAAACTTAAAACTTCATCGAAAAAAATGAACTTCATTCAAATGACGGCCTTGAAATATAAATTGCCTGGTTTAAACATCTGTACAATGCGATACATTCCTCGGTAATATTTATAAAATTATCACAATACTACATTAATTTATTATATTTGAAAACTTAAAACTTCATCGAAAAAAATGAACTTCATTCAAATGACGGCCTTGAAATATAAATTGCCTGGTTTAAACATCTGTACAATGCGATACATTCCTCGGTAATATTTTTTTAATTATCATAATGCTACAACAATGTATTATATTTGAAAACTTCATCGAAAACAAATTAACTTTATTCAAATGACGTCATCGAAATATAAATCGCCTGGGTCTCTCTATAAAAGCAGAATTTCATTCATAAACTCTTTTCTATTCCTTTCATTCATCACAACACTATTATAATTTATTTTACTCAAAAACTTAAAACCATGGATGTATAAGTAATTATCTCTATGCTTAAAACTTCTTCGAAAAAATCGTCTTTTTCTCTGTGTAAAATCAATGAATGTTTCATTCATATCAGCTATATTGCAGACTCCATGAGCTAAATAATTTTGGGTTAAAGAAATGCAGCAATTTTTATACAACTAATTCTACATCTTTTGGTGTTTACATTCTCCATAAGTGAAAATTAGGCTTCGTTGTAGAAATAATCAAAATTTGATGATCATTTAAACTCGAATATATTGTAATTGCGTTGTTTCAATATGTAGATGCACAGAACTTAAACAAAAATAAAGCGGTTTTAGGACGGATACAACACTAAATATGAATTAAAAAGAACTTTAAAAATCACGATTTTGACACAAGATGGATGCCCCATAAACCCCTGGGTTGGTCGTGTGGTCTGGGCCTTCAACAAGATGGATGCCATATTTTATTTTGAAGTGGGTCACGTGATCTCTTCATATAATGGTCAGCTGATCTCTTCATATAAAGGGTGTAATTATTATTTTAATTTTTATTTAAAAACTACTGAATATATAACTACAAATTCTACTGAATATACAACAAAGACATAAACACTTTTCAACTATGTTGTAAAGTGTTAATAAAAAAGGGAAATTAAGAGTTTTAAAGTATTTGTTTTTTTTCCCTTAAGTGCGCCGTCAACTAAAAAATGTTCGATTTGCCGAATATATATAAAAAAAAATCCTTTTAAGTTAGAAAGAGATATGGAATGAGGTACATAGATCTATAATTTGACAACATTCCGTACAAGTTACATAGTTTGCTGTAGCTGACAACATATTCCATAATTCTAATCATTTTACAGCAAAGTAAGAAACCTTCAAATGCTCACAATTATATAAATATGCATATTACTTTTTGGGATTTGTTTATTGTAATGGCATTGATTTTTGACATATATTCATCAAGTAAAATCAAAATTTAAAATATGAACTTTTTAAGTTTAATACACTTTCAAGGATTATGTTAGATGCCAGAAATAAACCTCCAGTTTAAAACAGCATTTCTAAAAATAAAACTATCTGATAGACATATATCATATTTGTAACAGCTTACTTACATACAGAAAATGCAATATATTTTTACGCTAAAGTAACAAACATCAACAAGCAACTACAACTTCTTTTTCACTATTTCACCGTTGCCACAGATAGCAAACTAGTTTCCATTTTAACATATTTATGTGGCTTTCCAATAAATTAAAGTCAGATACCAATAAAACAAAATTTAATACAGTTTGCAACAGATTGCATATGACAGTATATTGAGTTTACCGCAAGAATTTTTTAGAAAATGTTATTGTTAAGAAAACGAAATTCAAAAGTTCAAAAATTTAAATTCCAAACATTCCGAGGAAAGATTAACGTGCTAAAAATTTATATAAATGTGTAAATTTCTAGCAGTTTCTGAAAAATTAATAAATAAATTAAACGCATTTTTCACTAAGAGAATATTCCATATGAGAAAAAATGTTTAACGTTGAAATCATTTTGTAGCCAAACCCTTAAGTGGTGTGCAAAGCAAAAGCGTTTAGCAAGCGTATCTAGAGATAATTTTAAGAGCATTTTACATTCTAAACTGTTGTTTAATATACTTTGAATATTTGAATTTTTCTGTGTATTTAAGAATTTTGACAGATAAATTCTTATAAACGAAAACAATATTTTTATAGGAAATATGCCTTTAAATAATTATTTGAATATACAACAAGAAAGATCAATCATGCTTAAAGCATTGATTATGAAACATTTTTCCAACTTCAATGCAATTTTATTTAAACAAGTCTAAAATGCAATATATTCCTCGGTAATATTTTAAAACTTATCACAATACTACATTAATTTATTATATTTGAAAACTTAAACCTTCATCGAAAAAAATGAACTCCATTCAAATGACGGCATCGAAATATGAATTGCCTGGTTTAAACATCTCTAAAATGTGATACATTCCTCGGTAATAATTTTAGAATTATCATAATCCTACGATAATTTATTATATTTGAAAACTTCATCGAAAACAACTGAAATTCATTCAAATGACGTCATAGAAAAAATAACACGCCTGACTCTCTCTATAAAAGCAGCATTTCATTCATAAATAATTTCCCATTCATGTCAT
This sequence comes from Amaurobius ferox, assembly GCA_951213105.1. Classification (NCBI taxonomy): domain Eukaryota; kingdom Metazoa; phylum Arthropoda; class Arachnida; order Araneae; family Amaurobiidae; genus Amaurobius; species Amaurobius ferox. Next base: position 113,994,486 of record OX578133.1, on the reverse strand, counting down.
TCATCACAATACTATAATAATTTATTTTATTTAAAAATTAAGATCATGAAGCTACAAGTTATTAAATTCTATGCGTAAAACTTCATCGAAAAAAATCGTCCTTCTCTTTGTAAAATCAATGAATATTTCATTCATATCAGCTATGCAGACTCCATGGGCTAAATTATTTTGTGTTAAAAAAATACAGCAATTCTAATACAACTCATTCTACATATTTTGCTGTTTACATTTTACATAAGTGAAAAACAGGCTTCGTTGTAGAAATAATCAAATTTGGATAATCATTTAAACTCAAATATATTGTATTTGCGTTGTTTCAGTATGTAGATGCACAGAATTTAAGCAAAAATAAAGTAGTTTTAGGATGGATACAACACTCAATATGAATTAAAAAAAACTTTAAAAATCACGATTTTGAGACAAGATGGATGCCATATATCATTTTGAAGTGGGTCACGTGATCTTTTCATATCATGGTCACGTGATCGATTCATATGTGTTACTATTATTTTAATTTTTATTTAAAAACTACTGAATATATTTCGCTGAATTTTTTTTATATATTTTATGGGACAATTTGACTATTATCTAAAATTTTCGAAGCAATTTGTGAATTTTAAATCCGCTTAAAAATGTTTGAAAAATTAGGTCCCATAGGGCTCAATGTATTTAATTTTTTCAACCCGGGTTCAATCCAAAACTAATTGGATGCTATTATTTATATTCCCATAGGTCCTACAGACCGTCTGAATAACATACTACAATTTCAATTTGATTAAGTCATTTTTAAGGCATTTATCGTGCTAATGGACAGACAGACAGAATGAACAAAATCAGAAACACTTTTCAACTTTGTTGTAAAGTGTTAAAAATCCTTAAACCTAGTACATAATTAAATGAAAAGTTAAAATTTAAGTATTTTGGTGTTTTGAATTCCAGTACAATTAAATTGAAATGTAGTTTGCGTTTTTAAAAAAAAATTAGTCAGACAAGAAATCCCCATCATGAATTAAACTAGTACCTCTCCAATAATATTGACATTACGTATAATTACTCCAAATTTTCCTCTCCATTAGTTAAATTATAAATAATCTTTATTTCTTATATTTTTAACATTTTTCAACAAAGTTGAAAAGTGTTTATGACTTTGTTCATTCTGTCTGTCTGTCTGTCTGTCCGTTAGTACGATAACTGCCGTAAAAATGACTTAATCAAAATGAAATTTTAGCATGTTGTTCAGACGGTTTGTAGGACCTATGGGAATATAAATAAATAATATCACCCAATTAGTTTTGGATTGAACCCGGGTTGAAAAAATGAAATACATTGAGCCCTATGGGAACTAATTTTTCAAACATTTTTTAAGCGGATTTAAAATTCACAAATTGCTTCGAAAATGTTAGATAATATTCAAATTGTTTCATAAAATATATAAAAAAAAATTCAGCGAAATATATTCAGTAGTTCTTTAAATAAAAATTAAAATATTAATAACACCTCTTATATGAAGCGATCATGTGACCATGATATGAAAAGATCACATGACCCACTTCAAAATGATATATGGCATCCATCTTGTGTCAAAATCGTGATTTTTAAAGTTCTTTTTAATTCATATTTAGTATTGCATTCATCCTAAAATTACTTTATTTTTGCTTAAATTCTGTGCATCTACATACTGAAATAACGCAAATACAATATATTTGAGTTTAAATGATTATCCAAATTTGATTATTTCTACAACGAAACCTATTTTTCACCTATGTAAAATGTAAACTGCAAAATATGTAAAATGGGTTGTATTAGAATTGCTGTATTTCTTTAACATAAAATCATTTAGTTCATGGAGTCTGCATAGCTGATATGAATAAAATATTCATTGATTTTACAAAGAGAAGGACGATTTTTTTCGATGAAGTTTTACACATAGAGTTTAATTACTTATAGCCCCATGGTCTTAATTTTTAAATAAAATAAATTATTATAGTATTGTGATGAATGACATGAATAAGAAATTATTTATGAATGAAATGCTGCTTTTATAGAGAGAGCCAGGCGTGTAATTTTTTCTATGATGTCATTTGAATGAATTTCAGTTGTTTTCGGTGAAGGTTTAAGTTTTCAAATATAATAAATTAATGTAGTATTGTGATAAGTTTTAAAATATTACCGAGGAATATATTGCATTTTAGACTTGTTTAAATAAAATTGCATTGAAGTTGGAAAAGTGTTTCATAATCAATGCTTTAAGCATGATTGATCTATCTTTTTTGTATTCAGCCTGCGACTCCGAAATAGTATTTTATATTGTAAAGTTCTGAATGCTTCGGCAAGGTCCCCTAGATCTGAAAGTGCAGCTCCTTTTCTGCGAATGCTTGGCGCAAATTAGTTTCTTTCATTCTGTATTCAGTCAGCGACTCCGAAATATTATTTTATATTGTGAAGATCTGAAACCTTCGTCAAGGTCCCCTACATCTGAAAGTACAGCACTAGTTTTGCGAATACTTGGCGCAAATTAGTTTTTTTTCGTTTTGTATTCAGTTTGCGATTCCGAAATAGTATTTTATATTGTTAAGATCTGAAACCTTCGGCAAGGTCCCCTAGATCTGAAAGTACAGCTCCAGTTCTGCGAATACTTGGCGCAAATTAGTTTTTTCATTTTGTATTCAATCAGTGACTCAGAAATAGTATTTTATATTGTAAAAATCTGAACCTTTGCCATGGTTCCTAGACCTAAAAGTACAGCTCCAGTTCTGCGAATACTTGGCGCAAATTATTTTTACTTTCTCTGCATTACATGGGAAAGTAAAAGTGTTTAAAATAATTTGAATATTTGAAGTTTTCTGTGTATTTAGGAATTTATGTATAGGGAAAGTACTGGAATCATGTTGAAAATCTCAACTCGAGTTTTAGACGGATCTACACGTTTTGGGACCTCTGGAACACGAAAACACTATTTTTAGCGTGACTTCTGTGTGTGTGCCTGTGTGTCTGTCTGTGCAATGTATGTATCTACTCTAACTCAAAACCTAATGGACAGAATTTCATAAAATTTGATAAGTCACTTATGTGTGACCCTGGTGTTAATTAGTTTTTGATATGATTCGGGATAAAACAATTGCAATCAATTGATTTTGTGCAATGGCCTGAAAAAATTGCCTGTAACCGCTCTAGCTGAAAAACTAATTGATTAAATTTTACAAAATTTGGTATATAAGTCACTTGTGGATCACCCTGGTGCTGATTAGATTTTGGTACGATTCTGAATAAAATAACCTGCCTTTTTTGCGAAATGGCCCTCAAAAATCGTCAAAATCTAAAATAAAAACTATGTATGCTCAAATATATCAATTAAATGCTTCTTTTACACGTAATTTTGGACATGAAAAGAATAAGACCGACCCCCATTACACCGTTCTCGAAATATTTTACTTTTTTCGCATTTTCGCTAGGCCACCGCTGAAAAAAAACCCCGTTACCAACTGAGAACGAAAATTGAATTAAAAGTGCCAATTCAGTGTCATTTTAAATAATTATTGACGTTATTTTGTGCAATTAATACGACTCCGAAATAGTAGTTTATATTGTAAGGATCTGAACCTTCGGCAAGGTCCCTAGACCTAACAGTACAGCTACAGTTCTGCGAATACTTGTCGCAAGTTATTTTTTCGTTTTGTATTCAGTCTGCGACTCCGGAATAGTCTTTTATATTGTAAAGATCTGAACCTTCGACAAGGTCCCTAGACCTGAAAGTACAGCTCCATTTCTGCGAATACTTGGCGCAAATTATTTTGAGATTTCATAACTTTTTGGAAGGAGGTGTTTGCCTTTTGTACCATGAAGTAGTGTTTTGTGAGATTTCAAAACTTTTTAATAAAACATTTATCAACTTGATTACGCAACAATGATATAGCAGGTATTGCAAATTTTACTTTACCGTCCAGTAGCATTTACTCGTGTTTCTTCAATTTTTGAAATTCTAAATGAAATTAGAATATAATTATGTACCTCCCACAAGAGCACATAAAATGAGCCATCCTTCGTTAAAATATGTTCAGTAGTTACAGCTATAGGCTCGTTAAGACTGAAGAAAAAATAAGGCCGGGCCGAAAATCATAAGTAGTAGACTTTTAAAGTTAATTTTTCTCGAGTGCTATAGTACCAATTTTTGCTGATGTGGTGGCCGAGCGGTCAAAGAGGCAGGCGTTTCCTCGTGATGACTCGGCTGCCAGATTGCGGGTTCGAATCCCGCCTGTGGGCATGTATGTTGTTATGTCTTATTGGAGCAGAAGTCAGACTTCTACCTTCGGGTGTCCCGGGTCTTTGACTAAACAGAAGCAGTGCCCACACTCTTCCTTAATAAATATGTTAGGGACAGGACACCACCACCACCACCATCGCACCAATTTTAAATTTTCTTCAGCTTCGATAATATTATTTAAAAAAGGTTAAAGACTATAGCTATCTTAAGAGATGATATACAAACACTTGAAAATCGGGTTTTGTCACGTCACACATAAGATACACATGCCTGCTAGAGATTCGGATGGCTAAAATACAAGATTCGCGGCACAGTGATTATGGCGATGAATTGTACATTATAATTTGGCGCTTTTTCTGATGAAATATATCCAAAAATGTTCAATATCTAGAGAACGGAGTCATTTCGGAGTTATAAAATGCTATTTGTTTTTTTAACGACACGTTATGAATAAAATCATTATTTATTTGACATTGAAAATTCCAAATTTCTAGAGTATTTTTAAGCATTCTTTAGAAATTTGGGGGGTCTTCTGAACGTCTGGTTGCATTTAAAATCTCTTAGTATTCATTGATCTCAAATAGTATTCACTGATTGTAATAATCATATCAAATTTTTTTCGATACGGTTCATTTGTCTGTAAGGTATCTCGTATTAGAGTCTCATAGACATGCACACATACACAGGCACAGTCATCACCACAAAAACTTTCAATTCGAGTTCAAGTATGCTTAAAGCTTGCAAATCAGTCAAAATTTGAAATTCAAATTCCTGACCCTGTAACAATACATTATACAATGTGTGTAGGGAAAGTAATACATTATATTATATATGTAATTAAAGTAATAATATACATTGTACTATCTATGCAGAGAAAATAATATACATTATACTATCTTACTATCTATGTAGATAAAATAATAATATACATTATACTATCTATGTAGAGAAAATAATAATATATTATACTATCTGTGTAGAGAAAATAATAATATACTATCTATGTAGAGAAAGTACCAATATACATTATACTATCTATGTAGAGAAAGCAATAATATGAATTATACTATGTATGTAAAATAATATACATTACACTATACATGTTGAAAAAGTATGTATTGATGACATAAACATATCGACATTTATAAAATGATTTTAATCGTGATGTTTTGCAGTACAAGCAAATCTGAAATCATTACGCTTGAGAAAAGAACATTTTTCATTACAAAATTTACATTAATGAAATTCCGCAAGTTTAACAAACACTTATGAAAAAAGTTCATTCGTTACATGAAACAAAGTATCGCAATTATACCTTCATTACAGCATCGATTCAGAATGATATAATGAATGCATAATTAAATTAGAAGAAATTTTATGTAAAATAGAAAAATCTAAATGACCTCTAGCGTTCAGAACATATTAAAATCGACGAGAATGCATTCCAGTAATGAACCAAAGAAAATCAATCATAAATGTACTGCAGCTAATTAATAGAAAATTAAATAGGATATTTTTGTACTTTATGGAAAATATCCTTAAACCGTAATATTGAAAAATCATCTATAAACAAATGGATTTCCTTTCAAACGTGCAATTTATGTAGCCCAATTAATATTCAGAGCATTACTATTCTTTTAAGGATAGTTCAATTTCTTTTAGGGGTTTTTTGTGAGTAGAAGCGTTTATAGTATTTAAATTTTATTTTTAATAAAGTATTACTTGACACGTTTTGCCAATTTGAGCCATGTCCTTCTTTGTTTCAGTATAAGGCTAAACTGCATCTTACAGCACCAGTTCAAGTTGGCGATATAAGGTTACATCAATATTAAAAAACGTATTTGAGTGTCAATAAGTGTTGGGGGCAGATAAATGGTGAGGAGGCAGTTTCTAAGACAGTTTAAAATTTCATAGTTAATTTGCATTTTTCGGGGCACATGTATATATTTCCATAGTTTTTATAGTTTTTTTTTAATTTTAGTGGTCTGATATAATTCAGAAGCTGTTGATTTATAATTGTTTTAATTCGTGATACAGAATTATATATGCATGTAGTGCCAAACATCAAACTGTTAAAGCTTAATTCCAAAGAGCACAGAAGAAAAGTTTACCATGGTGATTAAATGGTTTCAAAATACATTTTGTTTAGTAAATAGTTTCAAAATGTATATTGGTAAGTAAATGATTTAAAAATGTATCTTGAATTGTAAATATCTTGGTGAATGCATCTTGGTCTTCATAATCGTAGTGTATTCTGGTCAAAATCCCATGGTGTATCTTGGTCTTCAAAATCTTGGTGTATTCTGGTCAAAATCCCATGGTGTATCTTGGTTTTCAAATATGCATTCTGGTCAAAGTCTCATGATGTATCTTGGTCTTCAAAATCTTGGCGTATCTTTATCAAAATCCCATGCTCTATCTTGGCTTAGTGTATTTTAACCCAAATCTCTTTGTGCATCTTGCAGTATCAATGCCAAATTCCCGCTCTGTATCTTTGTGCAGCGTGGTGAGTAAATAGCCTTAAAATGCATGTTAATACCTTTTGAATTCAAGCTCTTGGTGAGTAATGTTCTTAAAAATTACTCTTGGTTAGTAAATAGTCTTAAAAAGTACAGCCACTAAAATAGAAACAGTGCCATTTGCCGCTATTCAACTAATATTGAGTTCGGTTAAAGTGATTACATGGCAAAAAAGGAAAAAGTGTGCTATATGTGACTTGTGGGCAATTACAGAGACAACAGGCAATCTTATACGTACGTATTGGCTCTTAGCAATTCCAAGATGGTTCTCTTTTAAATATATTAAAAATATCAATTATAAACTCGAAATAATAGACTGATATTGATTTATTGTAGTTTTAAGTAATTTGTATTCAATCATTTTTATGCAATTTTTCATACTTAACTTTCCTTTAAATAGACGTAAAATTACATATGGCTTTATTTTTACTTCTTTGTGACTTTATTTATATTTTTATTATGGCTTTAGTTATATTTCTATTATGGCTTTATTTTTATTTCTATTATGGCTGAATTCATAAAGTGCAGTTATTATTTTATAAAGCTTTATTATTATTTCTATTATAGTTTTACAACAATAAGTTCTGACAAGTTTTCCCGACTAATAAATCTTAGACGTTGACCACCAGCGCGCGAATCGGCATCCTTTACATAAATTTTATTTTAAAGAAATGTGCCTTTTCCCGTTCAAATATACAGGGTGGTTATAATTAAAGTACCCCTGTTCACAGCACTGTAGAGAAATAAACCAGTGGTCATAAGAACGCGAAATCTACGTGGTATGCATTTCAGAACATGAGGAAATGAATGACGCAAAAAAATGATCGATAGGGAAAGAAATAGCACTGCAAACAGTCCCTAATTAAAACATAATAAACATAAACTCATCTCTAACAGCGATAATGCCCCAGCTCTGCCATATTCTACCAAGATGGAGCACCACCCCACATTGACCGTCCTATTCAACAGATGTTGCGACAGCATTTTACAGAAAATCGAGTAATCAGTCGCGCATCCCCATCTTTATGGCCACTCCGCTCACCCTTGTGAGTGGCTGTGGGGTTACTTGAAAATCATGTTTCATCGGGGAGATAGATATTCGTAACCTTGCAGATTTGAAGGCCAGCGTCATCTTACACATGCGCAACATCACAACAGACCAGTTACGTGCAACTGTCGAATACGCTGTCACACGGTACCAATTGTTGCTTCTTCAACACAGTGGACACATTGAACACTGCCAATGATCTGTCTTTCTACAGCCTTCTTCCCTTCTGCGTTCCATGTGTAACATTTTCTAGATGCATTAATTAAATTGACATTTGGGTGTTTATAACCATTGTCAGCTCTGTCGTACGCTTATGCCACTTACAATTCGTAATTAATATGCTAAACGACTGCGAAGCCGTTTCATTGAATTATGTTTTCACTATGTTTTCACTTTCTTATGTTCACAGTCCCATTTCTTTCCCTATCGACCATTTTTGGAACTATTTTTTTGTGTAATCCGTTTCCCCATATTCTGAAACGCATACCACGCAGATTTAGCGTTCTTATGACCACTGGTTTTTTCTCTACAGTACTCTGAACAGGGATACTTTAATTATAACCACCCGGTATAAATAAAATAGTGCCTGAAAAGGATAACATAAGGTTTATTATCAATATTATATATAATAAAATCTATATAAATAAAATTGAAAATCTGTCTGTCTGTCTGTCTGTCTGTTTGTCCCATCATCACGGGAGAACGGCTGAACCGAATTTGATGAAATTTGGTGGTTAGCCTAGAAATAGCCCCACTTAAAATTTAGTCTATGTTTTGAGTTTCTACGACCAGTGGTTCTCGTGATATTAGTAAAAAACGAAATTTTCGTTTGTCTCATCATCACGGGAAAACGCCTGAACCGAATTTAATGAAATTTTGTGAATAGCCTTGAAATAGCCCCCCATAAATTTAGTCCAAGTTTCGAGTTTCTAAGACCAGGGGTTGTCGAGATATAATTGAAAAACGGAACTTTTTCCAATGAGTTATACTCTCCAACTCCGTGGTTTACTCAAACGGAAAGGATGAAAATCGTTTGTTTAAAACGGCGAAATGAAATAACACTTTATTTCCGAGTTTGGTGCAGGATTTTTGCATTAATTAGTCACTATCGGAAAACACGAATTGTTTGAAACATGAATTTAAATGGAAAAATCTACCTCCGTGGTTATAATATTTCACAAGCTTTTACTCAACGATTAAAAGTATAAAGAAATCAAAATGGATATTTAATTTCGCATTTTATGAGGAAGATTCTATCTTATATCATGTTGTTCGGCAACGGAATGAAATTAAATGTGTTGTTAATATTTATTATTATTTTTTCTATTTGAATAATAAATAAATGGATGTAAAAATATATTTTTAAATGAAAGGTTTGGTTGTTCTTTTAATTATATAAATTGCGAACTGCGTACATCATTTTCATTTATTTTAGCAAAGAGGTTTCCAGCTCATATATTGTGTTTAGCTAATAAACTCATATATTGTGTTTACCCAATAAATTCATTTAGCCGATTGTTGAAGCAGAAAAAGAGTAAAACGGCTGTATCTTATAATACAATTTTAGTGTTTTCATTTAGTATATGCAAACGGGGTCAGAATATTTTATTCTTCAGATCTGCAAATTTAGAGCTACGAGTTTAGCGGAATATCTCTAAATAAATTGGTAACTTTTCTTAAACTTTACCAAATTAGCGGAAATGTTTCCAAATTTATAAAAATGACCCAAATCAATGATTTGTTTTTTTAGAATAGAGTACTGAAATGATGTTTCGGTAGCATTTGTTGGACAGTCCATCCATCCTACTTAGTAACACATTTAACGAATTTTTTTAATATCACCAAATTGATAAAAATATTTGTGAGTCCATAAAAATATCATAGAATTGATAAAATCGCGCTTAATAAATGAAAATAATTGTGTTTTGTTAGGGGATAGTATTGTGATGATGTTTCGTCAATTTGTCGCAAAATGGGACTATCTGTTCTACAGTCCCACTTGGCGATAAATTTGGGGATTTTTTAAGTTATCGCTAAATTGACTAAAATGTCGCCAAACCTTCCAAGGAGATCGCATTATTCAGACGATATGATTTCCATCAATTTATTTGAAACAAATGAAATCATGTCGCTTAACAACGGATCCAACTTGTTATGCCGCATACGATTTTATATTAAATCTTTTCCGATTTTTATAATAAATATATGTATATAAAATAAATGATTTAATTTTTCTTATAGCATTTTTGACTGGATAATATCAATTACGGTCTTCAGGTTTAAACATTATTATTATTGATATTTTCGGGGACTTTTGATTCAGGGATTATTGCTATTTTCAAGTTATTATGACATTGTTTTATTATGACGAAAATTGTTGAAACTCATATATAGTACGTTGTACGTAATCTTCTACAAATGCATTATAGTATCTTCCAATCTACAAGAATATAAGTAGTACAGGTATATTGGCATAAATTTAGATATATAGTGGCATATATTGGAATCAATTACGACCTTCTGGTAAAAGATTACGGGGATTATTGATATTTTCAATTTATTACGTCATCTCCTTTATTCTGGCAAATATTTTTGAGACTCATATTGTAATACGGGTAATCTTCTACTAACACACTGGCATATTTTCTAATCTACGACAATATAAGTAGTACGGGGTTGCATATAATGATTCAATTCTTTTTTTTTTTTGTAAATTTGCTTACAAAAGGGGTCAGGATGTTTTATTCTTCAGATCTGCCCGTGAAGATAATTCTGCATAGTGAGAACAGATATTCTTAAACTTCTCTTTATGAGCAATAAATTTAATATTTTAACAGAATTTGCACATGATTGCGAATTATAAGTTTCTTTATATTATATACTCCGTACGAAGAACGGGTATGCTGCTAGTAGTAATTAAAATTGACAGCATATGATTTAACAGAATTATCAATATGTTAAAAATCTAGTAACAGTTATAGCTTGCAAAGAAGCTCTTAACATTGAAATAATTACCCTAACTGGATAACTGGGCTGTAAATATTTTTAAAAATATTATGTTTTTTTATAATATGTTTTTTTATTCGACAGTTCATGACGACAACTATATTTCCGAATTTTTAACTGGGACATTGAATATATGTAAAATGTTAGCTGAATTTTTATTTTGTTGTATACCTCGATCAAACCAAAAGTATCATTAGACTTGAAATAATATTACATAAATAAAAATCTGATGTGGGCAACACATGACTTTCCTTATATAATGCAATGAATTTACTACTTTTACAGTTAAAAAAATGTTATTCTTAGAGTAGATACTTATATTCTTTCTAAGATATTGAATTTTCTTCAATTAGTCGTCATTTTCATTGATTTAGCGTCATTTTTATCCACTTGGCGAGATTTTTGTCAATTTGGCAACAATTAAAAAGTCGCCAAGTTGGCGACATTCCGCCAAATTCGTCGCCAAAATCTCGCCAAGCGTTATGGACGGAGAAACAGGTTTTTCTTACAGCAGATAAATGACTACTGGCGTTCAAATACAAAAGTATTACTCAAAGTACCTTTTTTCATGAATGGAACAAGCTAGGTCCACGATAATGATGTCACCCAATTTATCGCATGGTATTACATATGAAAAGTGAACATGTTTCTCAATAGGAATTTTTTTTTTATTTTATATGACTTTTTGATAATTTTTTTTAGAAATGTGCAATATCTCGAGAACAGTTCATGTTAGCGTTCTAAAATTTATGCCAATCGTTTTCTAATGAAAAATTACATAAGAAATGTCTATTTCCGTAACTTTATTAGTGGTTTTGAGTTTTTGAAAAAAATTTCAAAATTTTACTCGAAAATTTAGGGGGATTCTGGACATTCGATTGCGTATAAAAACAATAGGCTTCCAGTGTTTACGGATTCTGATTTTTGTACCAAATTTCGTTCAAATCGGTCCATTCGTTCGTCAGTTATCGTCTCCACAGACTCACTGACACACACACACACACACACACACTTTCACACACACAGACATCACTTCAAAAATGTTCGATTCATGATCAGGGATGCTTGAAACGTGCTCTCCCGTCGAAAACTCGAATTCGAATTTTCGACCCCGTCACAATACTTTCCTTATACATTATGTATATAAGGAAAGTAATAAATACATAAGGAGTCGTCTGCATAGTATTTAGTTGATCACTATTTCTGAAAATTCAAATAACAACACCCCTTTATAATGTCATCATAAGATTTCTCATATTGGTATTATGCTAAATATAAATTTATGTACGCTTACGACCACCAATACGAGAGAAAAGTGGAAAAAGACATTTGGCGTTAGTCTCCATATTTAAGGTAGTAAAATGATGATTACGAATACCATGCAATTAAACCTCTTTCTATTTCGTTGCTATGGCACATTCTTTACAAAACATCTTATCAGATAGCTTGTGAAGTCCAGAACCGATGGAAGCGTTAGAGTAAATGACATTTTGACCATCAATATAGAAATATTAAATAATATTTAATTAAGCCAACAGTTCTACAATTAATTTGAAGCGGATGAAAATTATTGGCATTTCATTCGAATTGTCTAAAACTTTACTTTCAATTTCTACTTAGCTAATTTAATTAAAAATTCTATATTCTTTGACTGATGGATTCTATACTATTTCTTTGACTTTCTAGCACACAAATACGTATTTCTATAAAACATTAAAGGAAATTAACACATTTTTTTTCTTGTTATATAATTTGTTTTAAACTTATAAACTAAAATACAAAACTTTAAATATATTCTTATATATGCTGAGAAATTCAATATTATTTTAGTTGATACATGTTACTATAATTACTATGTGTAAGAGAGGTAAAAAATTTATCATTGCATTGTTTAATTCTAGACAAATGAGACATCATTCGACAAGACATCAAATCAATGTCACAACCCACAGATGGTATAGGTTTCTAACTTGAATTCATGCTCTCATCAAAGAAACTAACATAGATCTACCAGTTTCGAGGTCTTTAAGCACTCACTATCATCGAGTTGTCGTTACTGCAGTAGCAAGAAAATTTATATCACTTTTTTTAATCTTAGTGGCAATTGAAAGCCAGTTTTACTATGCAGCTGGCATCAAATCACAAAACAGTTCCGACTAAGGTTTGATAAATAGCGGCTTATCATAACACGTTTTCTAATCGCCACTGCAATAATCAAGGTTTATAACCACAAACGATTACGTCATTAGACCCCTAGCAAATCAGGACGTACGGACCCCAATGGATATGTATGGGTCTCTATAACATACCAGATAATGTGGATTTTAATTGGCTCTTCCAAATTTACATATTACTTTTATTCCAATACCCGAAATCACTTTTGGTTCTGGCTGACCTACTGCACAGAAAAAAATTAAAGTAAATAGTCTGAGTTTGCAAAAGGTAACTTTCCGTGAAAAAACGGCTATTCTGCACAAATGGATGAAGCGTTAAAACAGTATATCCATGCTGGTTCTGAAATGAGAATTTGATTTCAAATTCATCGACAGTTGGGGATTTTACAGACTATAATTTTAGTTTTGTTTAGCCTAGCTACAACCAGGACACAAATAAGATTCGAACCCTTTTCATATATAAAACCCATCCAAGACTAACAAGAAAATCCTTCAATGTCCGACTCTGCATTCTTTATTTTACAAATTTATCATAACCTATGAATTTTTTACTCTTTTATTCTGAAATTGTCAAATTGGCGCTTTTCTAAAACTTTTTTACACATAAATAGTATTTACAAAATCTTTATATATTATAATTCATTTCAATATTTTAATTCATTCTAACTTTCAAACTTTTCTCATTTCTATGTTTTTAAATTCCGATCACTTCCTGTCTCACCTTAACCGTTTTAAACTGAAACTAACTCATAGGCCATTTGTAAGCTAGATCCCAGACATATATTTTTCGCTTCACAGAAACTTACCTAAATACGTTTATAGTGTTAACAAAAGCAATACGCTATCAAGTTACTTTTATTCTATTCATCCATCAAACTTAATAAGTGAATAAAATATTTCCTCTAATGTAAAATGTATAAAGTGTAAGTTGCTTGGTAGTGGGTTGTTTAAGTAGCCAATATCTCCCCCAAATACTTTTCACTCTTCGCCACTGGATACAAATAAACATAACTAGTGGGTTTCTGACAATTTATCAAAAGCGACTAATTTTACGAGGGTGAGTAATTGTCGAAACAAAATTATGGCTCTGTAAGAAAAGTTGTGATATTTTACCATATGTCATTTTTGCTTTAGAAGCGACACAAATTAAATTTGTTTTTCGGTTATTACCATGGTTAAATTAGATAAATGCCACCATATTAATCCTCAAATCCGTACTAACTTGACTTCTTAATTAGTGCAAGAGATTGCACTTGTGGCGTTTGGAAAATTTCTAGAAAGTAGTCAAGTACGATGTACAAAAATAACTTTTTAGAAACATAAATAAGACTAATTTTTCTTTCAAACAAAATGGCAAGTGTCACAATTCAAAATAGGTACCGTTTTGTATACAAACAAAATATCTGAAGTTTTGCAACTAAAATTAAGGCACTTCTTGTAAGAGTTGTGAGTAACATGAAATTTATCAAAATATTAATTTGATAATTTATTCTTGATGCTGAAATAAAATAATGGTTGTTATTTTTTAGTTAGGACGTATTAAGGTGGAGTTTATATTTAACAAATTATAATCACTGATAAGTCATTTTTTCACTGACTAATAGTTTTACTGGTAAATAATTGTATAGCTTATTTTCTAAATTTTTATTTTTATTTTTATTTTTTTAGCTTTATCACTTTCGAAGTATGCTATATGCATTTCCAGACCATCAAATTAAAAGAGCAAATTCCAATGTCTCTAAGTAATAAAGGAAGATACTACTCCTTAGATCTATCTGCAAGTAAGTAAACTAATAATGAGCTGAAATAAAACACACTAAATGAAATCAGTTAAATACATTCCCTATCCAAACATACATAAATACAGGTTAATATAAATCTAAATGGCCTTATTTGGACTAAACATTCAGGTGAAAGGAAAACAATACAACACACTGGAATAAGGAACACAAACATATCTAAATATCCATTATTAAAATCGAGTGTGCAAAACATATAAGTAAGCAACTGCCTTTACGCTACAGTCAAGTGCAGCTTAGTAAGTTCTTATTTGTCGAGTACAGCATTAAAATTACATATCTGCATAAATTTTAAACTAAGTACAACAAAATACAGTACAATATTCATTCTGCTCAGTGTTAGCAGGAAAATGGCTGCCAGATCGGGGAAGTTTCCTCACAGGAAATAATAGAGAATACTGAGGTGTTTATGCAAATCTTTCCGATACCAAATGTGTTTCAGCATAGTCCACCTCTCTTTTTGTGCTTCAGCAATTCGATTTAGACACATGGTACTTTCAATATGAAAGTTTGTTTATATTAAATGCGAAATTATTTGATATATATATTTTTTGTAATGTGCGTTTTATTTTATGAAAAACAGGGGGGTCTAACTTTTTATACAGTTCCCTAAAATAGTTCAATTAAAAAATCTTTTGCTATACAGACACTAGTCTACAGAAGAAAAACCCTCCCAATTACCGGCACTATTCATTATTATATTTACAATAGCAGTAAAGCAAACAACTGCCAAAATAAAGATAAATAGCAATCGGATTTTCCTTGGATTCTATTATTTTCCTTCACTTCGGCTATTTTCCCTCCACTGATGACTCGTGCTGCAGGGCAGACTCCAAATTGAAACTAGACTTCGCATAAAACATAACTGCGTAATGCCATTTGCAGCTGACCCTGTATTTGTAGGAAAAATATTCCCGATATTTCAATTAGCAATAACTAGCCTAATATTACTTATAACTGCACAGGTTTTTGTTTTCTTTGAAGTATTTACTGCACAGAGTAATTAGCAGTTAAGCTCTAGAGGACGCATATAAAAACAGGCATGCGTATAAAAACGGTGGCTTTTGCCTGTAAGGTCATTAGCGACTTGGAATGGATTGGTATATCAATGTAGAGAAGGCTGGCTTGTATTTTGTCTACTGTTTCGCCAAAAGTAATAACAGGAAGTGCAAAGGCTTACCGAGGGCGCTTCCTCAACACGCGTCTTCCGGATCACGGAATGTTTTCTCGCTTGCACAGCCAACTCTCTGAAAGGGGGTTCTTCAGTGCTGCCATGCATTTGTTTTGTCTTAAAGCAAGCTCTGTTCTGATGTTTCTTGCCAATCCTCTTTTTGCATTGCGTAAGACTGTGTGTGTGTGTGTGTGTGTGTGTGTGTGTGTGTGTGTGCAGAAATGGAAAACGCCCTCTAGCGCGTAACCGCTTCACTTGCGACCATGCATTCTATGATGAAAATTATTTGTTTCGATGTGTTCTATCACCCATAAAAGTTTGCATTAGTTATGAAACACCCTGTATATATTATATACAGAGTGTCCCAAAAACATTGACCTCTGCTTTTATTCCTTAAATAATGATCTTAGACATATATAATAAATTACAAAGTTGAGTAAAAAAGGGATACAGAATTTTATGAAATCGATAAAAATTGTCAGGGGATTAAATTTGAAGAAATGCAAAATGTAAATGTTTATACGGCCCCCGTACAAAAACATTTACAATGAGTAAAATGGGTCCCATACACTAATAAGGTGATGTACAAAATATCAGCATTATCATAAAAAGTCCCAAAGATATGTTTAAACAAAGTTGGTGAGGGATTAATCACAAATTAAAATGTAAATGTTTACAGCAAGAGTGCAAATGACTCAACACAGAAATGCATCATAGGCAAATAATATCTGCCTCTTATCTTTAATGGATCTTGGGCATGGATGGAAAACATTTTGAACAAGCTTTGTAATCTTTGTGTAAAGTTATTATTTCTACACAGTGTGGATATTTTTGTACCAATAAATAGCAAAATTATTATTTATTTATGTAACCATTGTTTTCTTTCTTAATTTGTGTATGATCCCTGAAACGCGATCTACCGACATGATTTTTCCCCAACCCATGTCGATGCATCAGAAAGTGGTTTCAGTCAACATTTTTGTCTTTTCATATCTCTGGGACTTTTTATGATAAAATGCTGAAATTTTGTACATCACCTTATTAGTGTATGAGGCACATTTTACTCATTGGAAATGTCTTTGTACGGGGTCCATATAAAAATTTAAATTTTGTATTCCTTAAAATTTAATTCCCTTGAACATTTTAATCGATTTCATAAAATGATGTACCTTTTTTTAAGCAACTTTGTAATTTATATGTCTAAGATCAATATTTAAGGAATAAAAGCCGAGGTCAATGTTTTGGGACACCCTGTATATGTGTGTGTGTGTATGTATGTGTGTTTGTGTGTGTGTTTGTGTGTGTGTATTTGTGTGTGTGTATGTATTTGTGTGTCTGTGTGTGTGTATGTGTGTGTGCGCGCGCATGGAGTTAGAATTAGTTTATAGAATCTGATGTGGGCAGCACATGGCTTTCCCTATATAATGCAAGAAATTTACGAATTAATTTGTTTCACAGACAGGGAAAAAATGTATAAAATCTACGGCACAATTTTTTTTATAATGAATTGTACATTTGGCGCTTTTCCGGTTAACAACAAGTAAAACTATTTCTAAGTACCCAATTAACTTATATTTCATGCGTCTCTAAGTTCACAATTGACAATATTGATAGCATCAGCAATAATCAATATAATCCATATATTAAAATATTTTAATAATTAAATCAATTAATTCAATTTGGCGTCATTTCTGTTAATTTAGAGTCATTTTATCAATTGTAACTATATTTTCGTCAATCTGGAACGAAACATCACAAAATGGACGATATATCGCTAAATAAGTCACTAAGTTGGCGATATATCTCTAAATAAGTGGCCAAGTCTGCCAATTTTTCGCCACGCGTTACAGACAAATGAAAAGAAGAGCATTTTTTATATATAAATGACTGCTGACGAATTGTTAGGCGTCAAAATATAAAACTGTTACTCAAAGTATCTTCTGTCAGAAATGGAATGAACTAGGTCTACGAGAATGATGTTAACAAATTTATCGCATAAAATTATATATCAAAAGTGAACAAATTTCACAATAGTTAATATCTTTTTAAACTGTATGTGTTTTCTTATAAATTTATTTGTTCCCTGAAATGTGCAATATCTCGAGAAATTTGTGTCAATAGTTTTCTAATAAAAAAAAATTGCATAAGAACTGATTATTTACGTAACATTATTGAAGGTTCTGGTTTTTGTATGATTTTTTCAAAATTTCATAGGAAAATTAAAGGATCTTCCGAACAATCGATTCCGTTTAAAATCAATAGGCTTCCAGTATTCACTGATTGTAATGTACCTAATTTCTTTTGAAACGCAGCATTGGTTCGTGAGATATCGTCTCCACAGACTCACGGGCACACATACACACAGACACCACTTAAAAAAATATCGATTCGTGTTCCGGAATGCTTGAAGCGGGCACTTTCGTCGAAAACTAGAATGTGAATTTTCAACCCTGTCACAATTCTTTCCCTATACATTATACTTTGTATATACAGAAAGTAAAAATGTATGCGGTCTTTGGGGATTATTTTAAGAACTTGTGCACGAAAGCTAAATTTTTATATACACTATACCATTTTCTGCAGTACAAAGTAGTTCACATATACATATTTGGCATCTGTGTTAATTAAAGAGCACAACGAAATGCAACTCGTTGCAGATTGCAATTTCAAAATTTATAGCCTACCTTAGTAACCAAACATGGGATGAAGATTTTTATAAGAAAAGGGTAGAGATCTAACTACATGGACAAATAATTATGTCTTTGTCAAGGATTCTCTGACTGAAATTACTCCGGCTATTTCATTATATGATAAAAACGTCAAGTCATAGCACGTGCATTCTGTCAATAATATCTTAGATTAAGAATTCGCACCCAATAGCCATGAAACAATTTTTTTTTTCACATTTTGAAAGACAGTTGCCCAAAATGACTTAAATTATCTTGTGTTTTATTTCTCGAATGTTGTTTACTAAGATATGTCCATAGTACTGTTGATTGAAACCCAAAATTTTGCTTACGCCATTTTAAGCTACGGGAGAGAGTTTTAACAAACTCAGAAATTCGCTATTTTTTTTAACATTGGAATGTGCTAAGCACATACACTTCACAGCAATGTCAAAATGTACATATAATCAACAATATATTATGGCAATAACACAAAATTGACCTTTGAACTCACATGTCCACTTGAGAAACAACCCCCTGTACGCCCACACATCCAAAAGGGTAAAATCCATTAATGCACGATATTCGTAAAAATCTATTAGTCTTCAGACTAATAATATTTGAATTTTCGGTTCAGTTTGGTCAAATTTTTCTGATTATTTTAACCACTGTTTAACAGTTGAAAGTTGATTTTGAATCGTCCATACATACTTTGCTACATGAAGACAATAACCTAAGCTAATATTTATAGAGTCTAAGCTGTACTAACTATGTAAACTATGTAAACCATGTAGCTGTGTAAACTATGTCTGTAATAATAAACTATGAAATGTATAAATATTTTATAATTAATATGAAAATTTTAACAAATAACTGAAACACATTATATTAAAACTATTTTAATTTTAATTTTGAATTTAACGTGAGCTTTTTGCTTTTATTTCTACTTAAGATATAGGCATTTTAAATTTGTCTAAATGAATTTTCTATAAAATTAAATATTTGTTTTGGACTTACAGAAATACCTGAGCTTTTCATTAAGGACTACAATTTAGGAAAATATTTTGATGAAAGCTATTTGCAAACAACCCCTCTAAGTCTTTCAAAGTAGAAAACAAGAAACAAAAACTTCCACTTCGACTAATGTTACTTTAATAAGACAGTTCCTTTCCCCGGAAACAAACGCTGATCGCTTTTACGATGCTGTCAACCTATACTTTTCAGGAAAACCTCATAAATAGTTCCACATCTCTCCCAATTTCTCTTTAAGACTTCTTTACACAGTAGTGAAATGATGGCATTGCGACAGGCGACTAACAGTGTCTCACGTACTTAATGTTAACGTATTTGGGAAACTTTGCAGGCAAGAGCCATTACATTAAAATTTATTTAATGTATACGATAATAACTAATTGTTTTGTCTCCAATTTCTGCCTTCTTCATTAAATGAACATAAAAGAAAATCGTATGCATATTGGCAGAAATTAAAAATACTATACAAGCAAGGGGTTAATTAAAACTTCTGGAATTTGATCTTATATATGCGATTTATCGGTTGATGTTTATCAGTATTAAAAGTAATGGGATTGCTGATTTCGTCTGTAAGATAAAGAGAATAATTTTTAATGTAAATAAACTTTATTGTAGCTTGTCTTTAAAATAAAATACTTTTTTAAATAAAGAAAAAATCCCCATCAACATTTATCAGAGTTTAAAAGCGACCACATTCTTAGAATGTTTGAGTTCAAAAACTATAAAACTTTCTAAAGGATGTGACCAGATGCATTCACTGAACAAATCCGGCCAAACATATTTGAAAACAGCATGATTATTCAGATCATATTGTGTTTAATAACTGCTCTAGAAATTTCTACAAATTCTATTGGCTGCTACAATTTGGGTACAGCATTTCTCTTTGAAAGTCCTCCATGAGGTATTCTCTTTGGTATCATGGCCATATCTGACTATTACTGAATAAAATATTTTGTAAACCATTCAGAGTGTTTAAAATATCTTATTAATAAATAGTTACCAATAAAATATTAAGCACCAATATACCTATAGAAATATGAATGAACGACTCATGCATGTAGATTTAAAGTAATACATGTATAAATAATACGCCCGTGATAATAAATTCTATATGTGCAATTCCGAAGCCAGTCCAAACGTATTGTTTTTTCCAGCCGTTTTCAAGCTTGAAATGCTGCTATCATTAAGATTTCAGATAGCGAGTATGAATTGTCTTAATTGCCTGAATGTAAGGTCTGCCATTTGAGTATATATTGTAAGGAAATTAAATTTATTTCTTTACTTAAAAGATATTTGTCTAAACTGTAGAGCATTAGAAATATATCCAAAGCCAATTATTATCCATCAGTTTTATCTTATTGCTGAAGATCAGCTCTTTTTGTCTGCTCTTTTTATCTGCTCTTTGGTCAGATATTTCCCATGATGACTCAACTCTACCTCTTCCTCCCGAAAATCATTAGTCCTCAGATATTCATTGATTTTAATAATCGTACCAAATTTCTTTAGATTTACTAAATTCATCCGAAAGATAGTGTAACAACAGACAAACGCAGAAACATCGTTAGAAAATGGTTTATTCGTATTCCAAGGTGGTCAAAACAAGAAAATTCATTAAAATAAATCCGAATCGGATTTTTGATAGTGTTACAATACTTTTCCTTTACATATACATTGTATAAAATATTGTATGGAAAGTAAGGCTTAAAATTGGGCTTATGTAGATGAAAAAAGAATAGTCTGTATTGATGAAGATATCAAGCTAAAATTTAGAAAAAATATATTTCATGTCATTCTTTAACAGAAACCCTTTCCTTCTTCGACTCAGCCAGCTCGACCTACTCGAAGATGTAAGGAAGACAGATGTAGAAAATATCACCCAATTTGGACCGGAATCCAGTGGGGAGAAGTACCTACAGGGACCATATCTTCCTTCCCCTACAAACAACCTCTCGTAAGAACTTACGGATCCACACATTCAGCGTGCCCGTACTCCGCGTGAACACGGCGACAGTTTGGGCAGTGGCAAAAATCGAACTTGGGTCGTCCGAGTGCAATCCCCGCGCGCTAACCACTGTGCTTTCGCACCCCAGCAGAAACCCTCTGTCATTCAATTTATTTTTCTGAGATCATGGCTATGACTATGACCACCATCATTCGCTCATGTGGTCATGCAGCGTTCACTACTAGGCCAAACAAGATTCTAGTGGCTTCTTAGTATATAATGTTCATACAGAACTGTCACAGAGTAATCCATAAGGCCAAACCTATAGCTGTATCTGCGCTTTGTATAAAACCTTATTTCTTCACCTTGTTATCCTTTATGAATATTTACATGAGCGGATGGCGTTCGTAAACCGATGCAATATGACATTTCTAAAAACAATTTTCCCCCAATAAGATTAAAAATATTATCTTAAAATTTATATTTCATAAATATTTCTATAATATGCATATAGTATTTTTTATAACGATTGTACGACTAAATATATCTTAAACGATTAGTCATAAATCCATCATTCCAATTTCAGAAATGCTATAATTAAAGTAACACCATTTTATAAAAAGTACAAAATTTACCTATTTATACTGGCTCTTAGATAAATTTCCATCCAAAAAATGTTTTTCATAACCGAATTGGGCAAAAAAGTTAATTTGTCATATGATCAACATAATTCGAGATATCATTAGTTAAAGTTTTCGAGGGGTAATAGTCACTATACAAAACTTTTTCTAAAGATAAGTAAGCATTCGGATACAAAAGTTTATCAACCGAAGTTAAATTTTTGTAACACCCCTGAAATCTATGTTTTCGCCTCGGTGAAAGTGGTAAGTCCTAAATCTTGGACAATTTTTACACGGACAATTTTGAATATTTGATAACAGGGATTTAGAAAAAATATCTTTAAATGAATGAGGTTAAAAAAAATGCTAATTATAACTTCTTTTGAAGAGAGCGGCTATAAAACGTTAAATGAACGCTGTTACTAAAACGCATCATGGCCCAAACTGTCGTAGTCTAAAAGTTTATCCTATTTTAATCATTTCTTAAATTGAAAATATTGGTCTGAGATCAATCGTTCAAGATCTATTTAGTCGTTTAATATTCTTAAACATCCTGTATAGGAACTAAGTGATTTATATCTATGTAAAAGAAATATGGAATATTTTAGAAAAAGTCTGACAGTATTATCATTTAAGAATATACAGATAAGTTAAAAACTTATAAAAATATTCGTGAGGATCCTTTTTGCTCTCAAAAAAGAATATATTTTAAATAAAACAAAGGAGGATCAATATTAATAAACGTACCGATACAAAATGAAAAAACATTTCACGCCTTTTTTCAGCAGGTATTTAGCGTTTCTACAGTAACCAAAAAATCATGTTTAAAAAATATTTTCCCAGAAGTTTTTATGAACTTCGAACATTTCCCTTTTGTGTTTTTATATAGCAGCTGCCGAACATTTGGTCATTAGTGAATAAATAAAAGCATTCCCTACATCAAAAAGTATCAAGAAACTAACGTTATTTTAACGTCCTCCCAAAGCTTCTGCGAATATATGAAATGTTACCTAGTCCTTTATTTAAGTTACGAAGAATTTCTAAAATTGACGTATGTTCTCAATTTATTTTTTAAAAAATTGCATCGATCAAAAGCGTTTCAAATATTCATTTGTAACCTTCATTTTTCCAATTAATCAAAACTGAAAAAAAAATCGAGAACATACATTGAAACAAAAACATTACTCATCGGATTAGATATCTATCAATAGTGATTTATGTATATAGATATCTATATCGGATTTGATATCTATCAATCGGATTAAATATCTATCAAGTTGACAGTTTACCATTAAAATATTAAAATAGTGTATTTTCCCTTTTTAACGTCATTTTGTAACCAAATAAAGGTAGAATCGTTTGATATGAATTACTTTATTGTATACTTTCATTCTATCGTAAGATATTTAAAAACCTGAAAAGTTTAACCTACTGTTTTTCTGTTTGACTCTGTAGTGTAACCGCGTTTATCTCAAAACGCGGTTTTCTGTTCTTTCGCGCCTAATATCTCCAGAACAAATCGATAAAATCTCCTGAAATGTTTTAAGGAAAATAATGGTGTGATGATGCTTCAATTGCATTTTTATCTTTACTTTAGTCAATAAAATAAACATTTTGTATTGCTTGTATTGTTAAAAACAAAGGAGGCTTGTATTGTTAAAAATATGTCGCATATAAATAATTAAATCAATTACCCAATCTTAGGCCACCATGCAACAAAAATAGCATGATCCTGTACTCCAGGAATTATAGTATTTAGGATACATCAAATCAATATAATATAATAATAGTATTTAATACAAATAAAAGATAATAATTAATTAAAACACATAAATTAGATTAGATAAACATTAATTGATAATGATGAGCAAATGAATTGAATTAGATAAAGATTAATGGATTATTATGAACAGATGAATTAGATTAGATGAACATTAATTGATTATGATGAACAGATGAATTAGATATTAAATGAACATTAATTGATTGTGATGAACAGGTGAATTAGTATAGATGAACATTATGATGAACAGATGAATTAGATGAACAGATTAATTAAATAAAACATATCCTGTGTTCCAGATATACATTTTTTATAAAACCCTCCGTATAACAAATCCTGCCCAATAAGGGCAGTTAAAAAAGGCCGAAACACCAATCAGAACACAAATTATGGTTCCAAAAAACAAACAATGCTAAAATATGACTCCACCACCAATCCAAAAAGAATGAACTTCAAACACAAGTAGGATATAAATACTCCAAATCAAAGCCAAAACTACGATACCAAAATAAGAACCCGAAAACAAAATCCTTTAAAGTATTAGATATGAATATTCAAAAGTATTTCGAAGACAAAATTCAATTAAAGGTATCGCTCATTTTCAACAAATTACGGATACCATTTCTGCAAAATATTTTAAATATTTTATGCTTCATAAAGAGAAGCCTCTAACGCCATCATTCAATATAACCCACGGAAATGCCAATCAAAGACTATCTATTTGGACGATGCTCTTGCTACGAGCTGCATAAATCGTTTATTTCGTATCATCAAAACGTGGAATAATGGATTTCGTAATCAAACGGAAGCGCTTTATGGCAAATCATCTCATAAAATAAGTATATATTTTCCGCAACATTTATTGACACACTCTGGGTAATCGTATCTTGCTCGCTACTTTTCAATCAATGAATAGCAAACTTTTGTAAAGAATCTTAAAATAACGATTACGGCTTATTTTACTGATATTTTATGCGACAAAGATTAGTAAATAAATGAATAAAAATGCAATTTTCTATCACAAGTATTTGATTGTAGATTGAAATGCTT
Source organism: Amaurobius ferox (assembly GCA_951213105.1). Lineage (NCBI taxonomy): Eukaryota > Metazoa > Arthropoda > Arachnida > Araneae > Amaurobiidae > Amaurobius > Amaurobius ferox. The sequence goes on along the minus strand of OX578133.1, from coordinate 113,969,415 downwards.
AGTAATAAACTTAAGAAATTTTTATAAATTGCGATTGTGTGATAATAAATTTACTTATTAAAACATATTTATAGAAATAATTTTGATATGGTAATATAAATTACTTGATGTTAAAATACGTCATATGATGACGTGCATAAATTTATGTATAAAATTCCCTCCCATTCGGCCGCTTGCAACTCTTACGTTCCTAAAATTTAGAGGCATATGCACACCCCGCACCTCTCCCAAAAAATATTATTGATTGAGAAATGACAAAACATAATTAATATACGAACTCCTAACAGAAAGCAATTACTTTACGAACCCCTAGGAGCACCCCTTCTAACAAAACCAACCAGTCCCACAAATAGGGAAACTTACTGTATTTTGAATCATGAATACTAATATAAAAATTAGCTCAAACTACTGTCTAAATGAATCAAAATAGAAACTTCATTAGTTACAGCGTTAGTTACAGCGTATAAGATTAAAAAAGGTTGCAAACGGTTGCAAATGCAAAAAATAACCTTCTTCGTCAGGATAAATGAAGCAGAGCACTGCTACTTTCGAAGAGATAGACGTGCTATTAATATTTTTAGTTATACTAATGCATTCTAACTCATGTATTCTTACGTAAAAGGCTCTGTGTTGCCTTTGAAATGAATGATATATTTTCTAAACTTTGCTGCTATTACTGATGAGGTTTTTGTTTTTCGGGTACAAAAATGCTAAATTAACAATTCCTGCAAGAGCGACAAAAATTATCAAAGAAACTAAATGTAATTATGATATTGAAATACCGTAAACTTTGCAGCATTTCTCAAAAGTCAGCAATTTGGTCTCAAAAGTCAACAATTTGATGGTTGCCAAGTTGCGTTCAAATTTGCTGCCAAGCGTGGCATTTAGACAGAGACAAGAGTTCCTCTTATATTATATAATACGTAGCTTATTTTATTTTTTTATGTTCTATATTGCGTAATAAAATGCACGAGTATATAAAACAATATATATAAACATTTCCATATAAAGATATGTATTTTTGAGCAATATGCAACTAACTTAACTTTATCCTCCACTATTAATGAAATTTTGAATTATATTAATATTCCTAAAATTTAATTTACATGTTTGACTTTTTTAGTGTTGTATCACTACAAAGGGATTTTTATCCATGGTAACAGCTAAACTGCTTAAAAAAACACTGAATGTACAATATTAGAACTATACAACATAGAAAAACGAAAAATTACTTATCACTTGCTGGCCAAATGAAATGCCTAAAAATATTTTTTAGCTATTTAATACCATGTGTTAGTTCTTTAAACCATTTTGTTTTAAAATCATTATACCCTGTAGAAAGAATATTTCAATATACAATATAAATAAACAACTTAACAATATAATAATAGTAGACGTATATAATTATTAGGAAAATTTCAATAACTATGTATGATTTTTTTTACTCTTAATCAACATATATTTGTATTTTTAGTAGATTTTCCCTCAAAATAATTGAAAATTATGACTTATTTGAAAATTGTCTCAAAGCACAGACATTGCAAATAAAGGACATTGTGCTTTGGAGGTAGTGATATGTTATCAAATATATTGAATTTAACAGGTGTAATAGATTATATCAATGTTATCAAACATGTCGAAGAAAAATCTCAACTATGAAGTACAGAATGTAACGCATGAAACAAGTGATTAAGATGATTTAAGTGAAGATGGATTAGATATTTCAGATATAGAACACCCAGAGTATTTACCAGATAAATATAAAAAGTAAAACATAATTGCTATGCAAACTAAAAAACACAAATTAGTAGTTTAACATGCATTTTCAAAAATAACCACACAATCGTACCAATTTAAGTTAGTCTTCCACCGTCTAAAGTACTTTAAAATTGCGCTATTGCTTTACAATACGTGAAAAAAATATATAATTATAATATTTCAATATTGCAAAAATACGCAGCCAGTGCATAATGAGAAATGTTTACCCCTTATATACTTACTTTTGTAGAAATTATCGGTTTTATTTTGCTTTTAATTGTAATTTCCTTTGACATCGCTTACCAGATAAAAAAAAATTTAGTGATTGAAGCAGTGGTGAAATAAATTTTAATTTTTACGTAAAACATCAATTACAAATAACACGAGACGCCGTTACATAACGTGTTAATTAGTAGGACAAGTAGGAGAGATTGTATCTAGTAAAGAAAAACAAATTATATATTGAATGCAAACAGGCGTAAAAATTTAATGATACTACAATACTACTTTGTTATATTAGCTTTGCTATGGTAACAATCTTTTTGAAAAGTTTCTTTTATTTCTCTGCAAAACAAATAAAATGTGAAGTAACGCAAATGGTTCTGTCAGTCCCAAAAGGTGGAACACAGAGGACCCACTAGATCCTCTGTTTTATTCTCTTTTGTATATGAGACTTTTTTCGTTCTGTGCTTTTCATCTTCCTCAGCTTTTGCGAGCTTAAGTACAGAACTTACCAAATCTTCTACTCTTTGTGTTCTTCTTTTGGGACCTGAAGATTTTAGATTTTTCTTTCATTGTGAAATTTCATTGATAGTCACCTGGAACTCGGGTTTGGAGATTTTGCTGTCTCCTCTTTTAGTGATGAAATACCCTGAACTCGTTTGAGACGTTTTATTGGGTATTTTTGAAGTGATCTTTTCAGCCACGATTCACTATTTTTTTACAAAACAGGCAAGGATCCTAAAAACTAATGTTTTGGTTTAAATTTTACTGAAAACATAATTTAATTATGAAATCAAAATAGCCACGTATATATATCAATATTTGCTACAATTGTTTTAATAAAATACATTCCTAATTGAAATTAAACAAGAAAGATCAATCATGAGTAAAGCATTGATTATGAAACTCTTTCCAACCGAAATGCAAATTTAATTAAACATCTCTAAAATGCGGTACATTCGGAACTCATATTTTTTAAATTATCATAGAGCAATAATAATTTATTATACGTGGAAACTCAAAATTTTATTAAAGCGGTAATGCTATAGGTCGTCTGCTTCTCTATGTAAAATAAATGAATACTTCATTCGTATCACTTATATTTCAGACTCCAGAGCTAATTAATTTTGCATGAAAACTATTCAGCAATTCTTATACAAGTCATTTTACAATCGGTTGATTTGTTTATATTCTGCATTCTATAGAAATTAGGCTTCGTTGTAGGAAAAATCAAATTTTAGTGATCATTTAAAATCAAAAATATTATAATTGCGTTGGCACAGAATTTAGGCACACAGACAATATGTAAAACTAAACGGTTTTATAAGAGATGCAACAGTAAATATAAATTTAAAAAATCTTCACGCTTTTTTACATAGAAAAAAAGTGGATGCCATATTTTATTTTGAAATGAATCACGTGATCTCTTCATATAATATGAATGTAATTATTATTTTAATTTTTATTTAAAAAACTACCGAATATATTTTTCTGACATTTTTTTTATATATTTTATGGGATAATTTGAATATTTCCTAAAGCTTCCGAAGTTTGAAAAATTAAGTATTTATTATATTATTTAAAATTAGGTAAATATTTTCGCTTTGAAAAATTAGATCCCATAGGGTTCAATGTAATTTATTTTTTCAATCCGTGTTAAATCCGAAATTAATTGGGTGATATTATTTATTTTCATTCCCATATATCCCACAGACCGTCTCAACAACATACTAAAATTTCATTTTGATAAAATCATTTTACGGCAGTTATCGTGAGAACAGACAGACAGACAAAATGAATGAACAAAGTCACAAACACTTTACAACTATGTTAAAAAGTGTTAATAAAAATTATGTTGAATTACCAAAACTCGAATTTGAAACAAAAACACAGATTCTCAGTCGATTTAAGTAATGTCTGGCTAGACATTTGAAGAGGACAGTTAGCGGGTTTTAGTGTATTTGATTGTATATAGATGACAGCATATGGCGAGTTATGATCGCCCTGAAACGCTATTCCCCTACAGTCCTCTCTGCTCCAGTCTCCCCCTATATACAAACAAAGTGGCTCTTGTTCTAAAGTATTATTCCACAGAAGCTGGGAAATTGAACAAAGACAACATGTAATATTTCAACACATCTTGCATGAAAGTAGGGCTCTAATTGTAAAGTCCCTAGCCAAGAATAAGGAAAGAATTTTACTTGATATGGTTAAAGACGGCCTTGCTTAGCTTTTAGCTTCTATAGCACTGTGATGCTATTATGAAAAGGAATAGGTAAAGGCGTAAAATAAATAAGCAAATCTAGTAAGCAAATTATAAATAGAAAAACAGGTTTCTATTTAATAACCCATATCATTTTTTTAAATATGTTAAAGAGGAAGTGATATTCAAAATTTTGGTTTCAATATTATGATAAAAGCAATGTTTAGAATTTTAATTATGATTCATCAGTCAGTTATATACAAGTTCTTAAAAAAGTCGAAATTTTAGTGTTTAGTGTTTTCTTCGAAAAATGTTTTCACTGATGTTATTCTATGGCATGGAAATGATCTAAATAAAAATGTTCAAATACATATAAATTGAAAAGAAAACATAAAATTGTGTTACAATGTTTATATTACTGTGAATTAGATGCACTAAACTTAAATGTGATTTAAATTTAAATTATTTTTTCATTATTATACCTTTCACGATTTATTGAATAATAAACATGTAATAAAGCCAAATGTTTATTTACTCTAAAACTGCATTACAAAATATTTATGCTACAAAAAATTATATATATATATATATGTATATATGTGTGTATATATATATATATATATATATATATATATATATATATATATATATATATATATATATATATATTATATCCATAAATGATGTTTTTGCGTTTTTAAAGTGGTGAAACATTCAGTACTTAGACCGTTTTAAGAAACAAATTTGCAATTCATGAAGTGAACTTACAAAACTGTATAATGTGTCTGCTACTCTCACAGGACTCCATTATTCATATAAGTATTCATAAGTATACATTTAAGATAACATTTATTTTTTAGTTATGGATGTTTGTTTTCAGCGCTAAAGTGGCGAAGAATTTGAGCATTAAAAAATAATTCCGAAATTTTCTTGACAAGCGTTAGTTTTTTGGTTACATCATCCTTCCCATACATCCTTTTAGTTTAAAGTTGAAAAATAGTCTCGGTTAGTTATGCGTTTACAATTAATATACAATGTGGCTTTTCTTAAATAGTCAAATAGTTCTAATAGTAAGTACCAGTATGAAAAAAGGAATGAATACTTTAGAAGAGAAAACAAAGATAAACAAAACTCAAAAATAAAAGATAGTACAATGGAAAAAAATCAATATAAAAAACAGCACAGCCAAGATGATGACGAAGTACAAATGTGTGCTTCTGGGGACGAAGGGATGCTAACAGACGCGATATCCTCTTCGGTTATTGGAAAAAAAGAGACCATCTCCCATAGGTCCTGATAATTTATTTTTTGCCTTCCTGGAATTGCCGTGGATTGCAGAACAAGTGGGTGGAGATCAAGTCTTTGATTAATACTTCCTATCCTATTTGTGTTTGCCCTCAAAAGACTATGCTAAAATCTAACAGTACTTTTAATATTAAAAATTTTAATTCTATCCTTAAATATTTTGATCTGAACAGTAGAGTGTCTGGGGGAGTTGCTTTGTTGGTCTCTCAAGGCTACCCGACTTCCATATTACATCTCACCGCACATCTACAAACTGTCGCTGCTCGTATCCATGTAAATATGTTGATTACAGTATTCTGTATATACTTACCACCAAATGACCATATAAATCCTAGAGAACTTGATAATTTGATTAGCCAACTTCCTGCACCACTTGTGATACTCGGTGACTTTAATGGTCACAATTCTCTTTGAGGAAGTCTTGGCATGAATTACAGAGGACAACAAATTGAACAATGTGTCGATGATCACAGTTTATGCATTTTTAACAATAATGAATTCACCTATTTTCACCAACCTAAGTAGGACTTTCACAGTGTTGACCTTGCCATTTGTTCACCCTCTCTCCTTACTGGAACTTTACAGTCGATAATTATCTTCACAATAGTGACCACTACCCTATCATTCTCTCTGGCAGTCAATTCAGATCAACTGTAAAACCATCTCAATATACATTTTCAAGAGCTGATTGGGTGAAGTTTACTTCCCTGGCTCTGATCACTGATGACGCTGTTCGAAGCAGTAACATTGATACAGCTGTAGAAAATGTTACTGATCTCGTTATAAAGGCAGCTAATGATGCAATTCCAAAATGTACATGGAGTGTCCCTAAGTATCACTTCCCTTGGTGGAATGAAGAATGTCGTGATGCGTATAAAAAGCAAAGGAAAGCCAGGTCAATTTTCAGGAGGTATCCTACCACCGAAAACCTTACTGCTTTTCAACATGCAAAAGCAGTTGCTCGCAGGATACGCAGGAGGAGGCAGAAAGAGTCATGAGGAAAATACATTGTTAGTGAAATAACATCTTCCACTTGTGTTATGGGGTTTATAGTGATCACTCCATTTCCATCCTAAATTATAATGCCTCAACTATAAATTCCCCATATGACATTGTAAATGAAATTGCCAAAGTATTTGCAAATGTTTCGAGTGCAACAAACTACTCTGAACAGTTTTAAAATCACAAACTTAAGTCGGAAAATAAATCTATTGTTTTCACAGAAGCTACAAACTTACAATATAACATGCGCTTTACTATGCCAGAGTTAGTGTCAGTTTTGTCCCAAATGCACAGGACTTGCAGTGGACTTGATAAAATCAATTATCGTATGCTTAAACACCTCTCTCATTACTCGTTGTTGAACCGCTTATACTTGTTTAGCAGAATTTGGCTTGAACATATTTTCCCTAGATCATGGCAAAAAGCCATCACAATTCCAATTTTAAAACCAGACAAGGACCTTCAAAGTCCTTTAAGCTATCGGCCTATAGCACTTACAAGCTGTATGTATAAACTGATTGACAAAATGGTTAATGCCAGGCTTGTACATTTTTTAGAAAGGGAGTAATAAGTTATTCTCACCGCACCAAAGTGACTTTCGACGAGGTAGATCTACCAGTGATAATATTATCTCTTTAGAATCACAAATAAGAACTACCTTTCTTAAGCGAAACCAGTTAGTCCCTATTTTTTTCATATCGACAATGTCTATGATCGAACATAGCGCTATGATATTATTAAGGACCTTTACGATTTTAATCTAATTATATCCTGTTTTTATTCGAAACTTTTTATCAATCAGGACATTCCAAGTTCGCATTGGTTCAACTCTTTCACACCTCAGTAGATAAGGCCAACGGCCGTACCGTGCTGAAAACACCGGTTCTCGTTAGATCACCGAAGTCAAGCAGCATCGGGCGCGGTTAGTACTTGGTGGGTGACCACCTCGGAACACCGCGTGCTGTTGGCCATCTCGGGTGCGGTATCCCCGTGGTTTGCGCGCTAGATTTGCACGCTACCACAAATGCCGCCGTGTTCATGCGGAGTACGATCACGTTAAACATGTGGGTCCGTAAGTCCTTCCGAGAGGTTGGTGGTAGGGGAAGGAAGGTACGGTCCCTGTGGATGCCTCCCCCACTGGGTTCCGGTCTAAATTGGGTGGCACTTCCCGGCCGTCCATACAGTTACCTTACACCTTTCTGGTAGGTCGGACGGTCTGGGTCTCAACAACAACACCTCAGTAGATATAATCCGTTTTGTTTACAAAAACTGTGTATTGCAAGAGATTTTCATATATGTTACAAATTATAATCTGAGCCACCATAATGACCCTTCAAACAGACTCAGATTAAGTTTTATTTTTATACATAAGTTAAATTATAAAATTAATGTAAGTTTTGTCACACACAATAGTACGGGCGCGGTAGCCCATTGGTTAGCGCGCTGGAGTTGCACTCGGTAGGCCCGGGTTCGATTCCAGCCACTGCCAAAACTGCCGCCGTGTTCATGCGGAGTACGATCACGTTAAACATGTGGGTCCGAAAGTCCTTCCGAGAGTTTGGTGGTAGGGGAAGGATGGTACGGTCCCTGTGGATGCCTCCCCCACTGGGTTCCGGTCTAAATTGGGTGGCACTTCCCGACCGTCCAAACAGTTACCTTACACCTTTCTGGTAGGTCGGACGGTCTGGGTTTCAACATCAACAACACACAATAGTACGATCGGACGGTCTGGGTTTCAACAACAACACACAATAGTACGGGACCAACGGCCCTAAAACACCGGTTCTCGTTAGATCACCGAAGTCAGGCAGCATCGGGCGCGATTAGTACTTGGGTAGGTGACCACCTGGGAACACCGCGTGCTGTTGGCACATTTCGGACGCGGGAGCCCGGTGGTTTGCTCGCTGGATTTGCACGCTGCCACAACTGGCGCCGTGTTCATGCGGAGTACGATCACGTTAAACATGTGGATCCGTAAGTCCTTCCGAGAGGTTGGTGGTAGGGGAAGGAGGGTAAGGTCCCTGTGAATGCCTCCCCCACTGAGTTCCGGTCTAAATTGGGTGGCACTTCCCGGCCGTCCAAACGGTTACCTTACACCTTTCTGGTAGGTCGGACGGTCTGGGTCTCAACAACACACAATAGTACGGGCGCCGTAGCTCAGTGGTTAGCGCGCGGGAATTGCACTCGTTAGGCCCGGGTTCGATTCCTTCCGCTGCCAAAACTGCCGCCGTGTTCACGCGGAGTACGATCACGTTAAACATGTGGGTCCGTAAGTCCTTCCGAGAGGTTGGTGGTAGGGGAAGGAGGGTACGGTCCCTGTGGATGCCTCCCCCACTGGGTTCCGGTCTGAATTGGGTGGCACTTCCCGACCGTCCAAACAGTTACCGTACATCTTTCTGATAGGTCGGACGGTCTGGGTCTCAACATCAACAACAACGCACACACGTACAAGAGAAAAATGCCACAGGGAAGTGCCTTGAGTGTGACACTCTTTAATATAAAAATAAGTAATGTTTTAAACAATCTACCAGTGTCAGTTCATAAAAGTATGTATGTTGATGATCTGCAAGTTGCCTACCAAGCTCATGATATGCATACAGGGGAAAGGCAATGCCAAGCTGCCCTGAATAACATCTTATGATGGGCAAATGTAAATATATATAGTTTTTCCACTCAGAAGCCTTGTTGTGTTCACTTCACCAGAAAACGTGGTATCCACTCACCCCCAGAAATTTTTACTAGAGCAATTTTTACACCTCCCATAAAGGAAATAAAATTCCTCGGGGTTTGGTTGGATAAAAAGCTTACTTTCCTGCCCCACATTAAGAAACTGCGAAAGAAATGAGAGAAAGCTCATTGAACAACATCTTGAAAGACCTTCCAAATACCAAATGGGGTGCAGATCTTACTTTCCTACGTCGCATTTACAGAGCTGTTGCTCAATGTTTGACTATTGGTGTTCCGTGCATGGATCAACACGAACATGTGTGATAAAGAAGCTTGATCCAGTTCACCATAAGGCTTTACGTATATGTTTAGATGCCTTTAGAATATATCCTGTTCAAACATTTTATGCTGTCTGTAGTGAGCCATATTTAGAATTACGACGTTAACAGCTAGCACTGAATTATTACTTTCTGATCATTTACAGAACCGCCCTTTGCAACGATCATTCCTTGATGAACATTATGATCGAATGTATGACCACAGACCCTTATGCATTCCTTCTCTTGGCAAGCGAATGCTCAATATAGTAGCAACAACCCACTTGCAGATCTTTGTGTCAGGAAAACAAAGTTGTTTTAAACACCTCCATGGCATGTTACAAACTTCACCTTTCTCAACCCGTTTTGCAATTTTAAGAAGACTAACACTACTCAGGATATTTATGTGCAATTGTTTGCAGAACATGTGAATCTGTATAGGGAGTTTACCCCTGTTTTCAGAGATGGTTCCAAAGCAGGCGCTATGTGGGTATGGCATATGTATCTAACAATACAGTGAAGTCTTTTAGACTGTATGGGGCTTGCTCTGTATTTACTGCTGAGATTATGGTAATATACCAGTCTCTAATATTCATCTCTCAAAATTACAGAAAGCACATTATTTATACTGAGTCATTAAGTTCGTTACAGCTCTTATCATCTAAGACAGCTCTGAATTACCACATTGCCTCTGATATCCTTAGGTATGAACATCGTCTGAAGATACAAGGATACCATACTAAATTCTCTTCGGTCCCAGGACATGTTGGTATCTAGGGAAATGAATTGGCCGGCATTGCTGCTAAATTAGCTACTTAAACTTTAAATCTAACCATACCATTCACTAACATAAAACAAAATTAAATATTCAGAGCAAGTGACATTATTCCTGGAGTAATCCTTCAGCAATCTAATAATAAGATGCACGAGATAAAACCTTTGGTACAAAAATGGACTAGTTCCCAATGTAAGAAACATGATGCAATGTTAACTCGTTTGTGCATTGGTTACACTCATTTTACCCATAGGCACTTACTTTTAGAAGAAATTGAGCCCTTTTGTAATGGTTGTCAAACCGCAGACATATTTTAATTACTTGTACTAAATATAAACTGTTTCGTTTTAAGCATTTCCAGACTTATATTATAACTTTGACAGACTTGATTGGAGAAAATTCCCATCCTGGTGATTTTTCCAATCTTATTGGACATTGGTTTTTACCATAATATTTAGCTTCACCTTCTATCACCTTTCAGCCATTTATCATCTTTTTTCATCGTTATACCTCTTTCATTGTCATGTTTTATTCACACATTATCACCCTTTGAGGTTATACACTTGTTTTTATTAATTGCTACTATCTGTATTTCAATACCATATCCCCTTTGGATCTTGTGCCAAAAAACCCTAACCAACCAACTAACCAACTTAAATAGTCAAAGAAGGATTCTGAAATCAACTAAAAGTACAGACTGCTGCGATTAAATGCAAACATTTTATTTAAAATTTATTGAAAATTTATTTAAAACTTGTTTTACATAAATTTAAGGTTGTTAAGTTGTAAAATGTTTAAGGTTGATACAAACATCTATTTATAAGTTCAAAAGGTGGTAATTTAAAACTTTTCCTGTCGTGAACAGGACACAGATTCCACACACACTTGAGTAACAGTGAGAAATAGACTTCAACGTGAGATCCAGAGATACTACAGTGATAGAATGACTACAGATTCAGATATGTAGAGCTAAGTAACAGATTCAGAGACATGCAAATTAGACGAAAGTCATTTGTGTGCCATCATAAGGTTGTGTGTCAATGCCGTCAATAGGCTGTGTGTCAATGCAGGCAGAAGGCTGTGTGTCACTGTTCAAAGACAGATTTGCAGGTATGTGCAGATCAAATATTGAAGTTCATTTTAGTAGGCATTTTTAACTTACCTGGTCTCACATGTCCAATCTCCTCTGCAAATAACATGATAATTGTTGTAATCAATTTAATAATTAATCAAATGTAATAAATAATGTTATTTTGAAGTCAAAAATGTGGTGCAGTTAATTATGAGTAGTATTATGATAATATATTTTATTCCAGGACTCGAGCTAAAGATAATATGGTGGGTTTTATTAGCGGCACAACGCAATTGTTTTAAGAAGATACGATGTACGACCATGTTCTAAGATTAATTAAATATGTTTCTTAAATGCAACTTTAAACCACCTTTTTCTAATTGTGCACCACAGATACTGATAAGAAAAATGTAGTGACAAAATACCAAGCAAAATGTGTTTGAGGAGTCAAATTATTATTTTTGATGTTAATAATATGAGTAAAAATAATAAAGGAAAACATTATACGCATAACACATTACTCGTGGTTATTAATATTTCAACTTTCTCAAACTTCATCTATATTAATAAAATTAATAGTATGTTTCTTTCTTTGTCTGGCTGCGATGTTACGCAATATATACAACATTTACAAGTCTAAGGTTTTTCACACAGAAGCATCTACACCTTGAAAGCCTGTAGGTTTTTTGTAAAACTCTTTCAAAATGCCCAAATAAGCCATTTACTACAAATAGTAGGAAAATCTTTTCCCGACGGCTGTAGCCGTAATCTATTTTTAATAAAGGATAAATTTTAAACACAAGACAATACAAAAGGAGGTATTATAATAACTATAGTTCTAATATAGTTAAAAAAGAGTCCAATATCCAGCTTTGCTTCTCTATCTATAATTATGAATGAAACTGTTTATGAAGCTATTGAATAAGAAATGAAGCTGATAGATTTCGACGCCCCGAAGAAAATATTGTAACAAAAAAGATCAATCATGCTTAAAGCATTGATTATGAAACACTTTCCAACTTCAATGCAATTTTATTTAAAAAAGTCGAAAATGCAATACATTTCCTCGGTAATATTTTAAAACTTATCACAATACTACATTGATTTATTATATTTGAAAACTTAAACCTTCATTGAAAAAAATGAACTTCATTCAAATGACGACATTGAAATATAAATTGCCTGGTTTAAATATCTCTAAAATGCAATACATTCCACGGTAATATTTTTAAAACTATCATAATACTACGATAATTTATTATATTTGAAAACTTCATCGAAAACAACTGAAATAAATTCAAATGACGTCACAGAAAAAATAACACGCCTGGATCTCTCTATAAAAGCAGGATTTCATTCATTACTTTCTCCCATTCATTTCATTCATCACAATACTATAATAATTTATTTTATTTAAAAATTAAGACCATGGAGTTACAATTCATAAACTCTATGCTTAAAACTTCATCGAAAAAAATCGTCCTTCTGTTTATAAAATCAATTAATATTTCATTCATATCAGCCATGCAGACTCCATGGACTGAATTATTTTGTGTTAAAGAAATACAGTAATTCTAATACAACTCATTCTACATATTTTGCTGGTTACATTTTACATAGGTGAAAAATAGGCTTAGTTGTAGAAATAATCAAATTTGAATGAGAATTTAAACTCAAATATATTGTTATTGTGTTGTTTTAGTATGTAGATGCACAGAATTTAAGCAAAAATAAAGTAGTTTTAGGACGGATACAACACTCAATATGAATTAAAAAGAACTTTAAAAAATCACGATTTTGAAACAAGATGGATGCCATATATCATTTTGAAGTGGGTCATGTGATCGTTTCATATCATGGTCACGTGATCGTTTCATATAAGATGTGTAATTATTATTTTAATTTTTATTTAAAAAACTACTGAATATATTTCGCTGAATTTTTTTTATATATTTTATGGAACAATTTGACTATTATCTAAAATTTTCGAAGCAATTTGTGAATTTTAAATCCGCTTAAAAATGATTGAAAAATTAGGTCCCATAGGGCTCAATGTATTTCATTTTTTCAACCCGGGTTCTATCCAAAACTAATTGGTTGATATTATTCATTTATATTCCCATAGGTCCTACAGACCGTCTGAACAACATACTAAAATTTCATTTTGATTAAGTCATTTTTACGGCAGTTATCGTGCTAACGGAGAGACAGACAGACAGACAGACAGACAGACAGAATGAACAAAGTCATAAACACTTTTCAACTTTGTTGTAAAGTGTTAATAAGACTTAGAGCCAATTAGATTTTTATTTTCAGGGTCCTGTCCTTAAAATTTTCATAGATGCCTAGAGCGCAGGTGCTCTACGCAAGTACAACTGCATAATAAGAGAAGATGTCTGTCTGTATGTATGTGCAGTCTGTACCAGGAAATCTAAGCATCGCACGGCCATGAAATTTGGTGCACAGGTACTCCAGGACCCGGTGGGACGATGCGCCTTAGCGAAATTTTTTGTTATAAGCTGGCGTATTATTAAAACATTCTTTGAATTTCGTTCATCGGAACTCACATAAAATTTTCGAAAACAAAATAACCTTTATCAATACTGCAGCTTATAAAGGATACAATTACATTACTGGTATGTGGGCGTGCTAAGCCACAACCCCTGGACAACGTCTAGTACATTTTCTGGTTTTGAATGTTTTTACACAGGACTATCCGTAAGACACAATGAAGGCATTTCCACACCATTATCCTGGGTCCTGAGAACAGACGAAAATAATTTATTAGATGTATTTGGAGTAAGCTAATGCATGGCATGAATTTGCCTGAAACTACGGCGTCACATTTCAATCACGATATGCAAAGGAAAATTAAACATATTCAATAAAGAACAACGATTACATTATCATTCAGAACACAAATAAGACCTCAATCTGCAAGAATATTAAATTGTTCACGTAATTCCGAAGACATTAAAGAGGGACACAGAAATCTACTTTGCATTCTCAAAAACAATTTTGCTTCGAAAATTTTGCTTAGAAAAAATTATCTCCCATAATACACTTTTACATTGGCGGCATAAATGAAAGGGTCTTTCAAAAGAGACGAAATTAGGAAGGTGCATTATTGCACAAATACTACTGTATTTCAACTTAACCGCGTAAAATTTATCCCAGTCTTCACCGCAAATAACCTAAAAAATAGAGTCTTCGTATATTTCCCAATACTAGAAATACGAGGGTAACATCTCAATCTGAACTCTCACTTTGACCTCGTAATTTTGACGTGAAAGTGTTAAAAATCTTTTCTAGTTGGCTACTTTTTTGACATTCTGCTCGTAAACAGTTAATCACTTTTTGTCCTCTCCTTTTTGTACGATAATGGGATTTGAATGTTGGCCACCCGTGCAAATCGTAAGTGCAGATATCATTTCTTAATTACTTCGCAGAAGTAGGGGTAATCCGACAAAAACCCAAATGTTTAGGCCCAACCCACATAGTAAACATCTTTGGACCGTTTTGGAAGGCCCTGTTAACCATCTATTACATAGGATATCTACGGTCTCCCCTGTTTGGAACTGGTTCTGTGAACTCTAAAAGCACAGGTACCCTTCAGTTCTAAAATTTCAGTAAAAGGAAGAAAAATCTGATATGGAAGCACATGACTTTCTCTGTATAACACAATGAATTTACTTCTTTCATAATGAAAAAATGATGTATAAAATCCACGGCAGAATGTTTTTAGCGTTGAATTACGTTTGGCTCTTTTCGGATGACAACATACAAAACTATTTCAAAGCACCCAATTAACTTATATCTCGCGGAACACTAAATTGGCTATTATCAATATTGATAACATCCGCCCTGACATAATTGTTCTAACACGAAAGGTGAGCACCCTGAATCGTGGAATATTGAGAGCATCCGCAATAAGCAATATAGCCCATATATTAATCTATTTCAATAATTAACTCATCAGCTTGGCGTCATTTTTGTTAACTTGGCATCATTTTTCCAATTTTGAAATTACTGTGGGGCGAAATATCACTAAATGAGTCGCCAAGTTTATCGGCAAGCGTTACAGACAAACGGAAAGAATAGCATTTCTTACTTTGTATAAATGACCGTTGGCGAATTGTTGGGTGTCAAAATATAACTCGAACATGATTTTATTTTCGAAAATCGCAAAAAGTTTTTAAAGATAAATATGTGAAAAGATGTTACGAAAAAGATCTATTTTATGTAATATATGGTATAAAAACGAATAACATTTTTTATGAAATTATAACGTACTCCGCCTTCAAAATATCGTACGGTTTTTTCATCTAAAATATAAAATATCATAGAAAATTAATACAATCACTATTGTCAAGTGATTGAATATTTTGAAAATAGTTTTAACAACAAATGAAGTGAAAAGTCTCTTTCGAATTATAACGAACCGTTTTCAAGATATTTGAAGTTTTGCTTTCCCCACCAAACGCGTGATATATCTTAAAAGAATGAAGCGGTTTCAACGAAATTTGGTAAGCTAATTTTAATTGCTAACAATACGCACATGGATTTTCTGCGAGGCTAAGTGATAAGTCTGCCAGGTTGAATCATAAGTCACCGACGTTGAGTCATGAGTCAGTGAGGTTGAGTCAAAAGTCATCAGAGTTGAGTTATAAGTCAACGAGGTTGAGTCATAAGCCAACGAGGTTGAGTCATAAGTCAGTATGGTTAAGTCATATCAACGAGGTTGAGCCATAAGTCAACGAGGTTAAATCATGTGTCAGAAAGGTTGAGTCGTAGCTCCTACATTTGAATAGAAAATCATGCTTTGAACAAACACATTAGACTTATTTTATTTCTTTTCGGTTGCCATACAATGGTATATAAATTCTAGTAAACATTGATCACTCGAATTCCCATCTCTCCCTTTAAGTCAGTCATCCTGCAAAAAGGAGTAGTTTTAAGGGCAAACTTTTTCATTTAATGTGTGTTAGACAAACTTTTAAAAGGGTTTTTATTTAAAATTAAAACTTCTGTTTTTATCCATAAGATACATTTCATTTCACTTTTAATTCTTTTCAAAGTCATTTTCTACATTGAACAAAAAAATTCTTACTTTCTAAAGTACTTTGAGTAAATTTGTGTTTTATTTTTGCAGTCGCACAGAAAATGATTAAGATTGGACGAAAATAGTTAACGGGTTACAACAACGATCATAGTCTGATCGATGAGCTTGTCTGTGGGAACAAGGTTTTAGACAAAGGACCGTGATCATTACTACATGACAGAAACCTGCTGGTCTCAAATATAAAAATCCAGTCCCTACTTATTCAGTTGTCACAAAAAACATGCATTGGACAGAAAAATCGTAATCAGATTAAATTGAAAGGAATGTTGCAGTCACAAAAAAATGAATGAATGCTTTAACTTTGGATAAAGCACATATTACTTTTAAAATTGCTGTAGGTGGAAAAGAATATTTTATCTTATTCTCGCATATTATCGAATTCCTATCCACTTGTGGCCTAGTGCACTTTAAAAATTGCATTGTTAGTTAAGAAATAATATATTACGATATTTTTTATGAATTATAAAACTGAAAAATGTTTATAAAGCAGTTCAAATTAAATTTTTTCAAGCAATTTAAATACAAGTCCAAATTATTTTTACACGATTACTTATGATTAAATTAATTTAAAAAGTTAATTACTAAACAAATTTCTCTAAATACTGCATAAAAAAGCTCCTCTCTATTTGTCGATCAGTTCCAGTTGGAAAGAATTAGCGACTTTGATAACAAATATGGCACTATATCGCTAACTTAGACATTTTTAAAACAGTCACTAAATTTACGATAATTAAATAATTAAGTTTAAATTAAGTTCAATTTATTTGATAATCCCTGTTGTTTTATAGGAATTATAAGTTTGTATGCTTGATCCAAAATATAGTGGGTTTTGCTGTTCGTAGGGCAGATAAGTTTTATTAGGGAGTGGTATAGTAATTATGTTTCATTAAAGAATCGCATAATTATTAATAATGAACGGGAGAAGTGCGCGTTCACCATGAGTCAGAGATATTAGGAGCATAAGGCTACATGTGGGAGGATTGTAGGATATATTTTACATAATTTTATGCACTCTGTCATATGATTGGGTATAATTTTATATGATAAAAGCCCTTATCTTTATCTGTCAGTCTTGGCGAAAACGTTGGTAGTAATTCGATGATAAATTTAGCTAATTATCGCTAACGGAGAATTTAGAGAAATGACGCCAAATTCAATATATATCAATATCTCTGATAATTAAAATATTTATTTTTCTGTATCTTTGTTATTAATTTACTATTCTAATTCAAAATATAGCGAATTTCATTTTCAGGAGACAGGTATATTTTATTAGGGGTAGCTAGGGTTCATAAAGTAATTGTGTTTTTAGAGAAGATCTAAGAGGTCATAAAGTAATCGGGATTTATTGGAGTCGTATAGTAATTATGTTTTGTTAAGAGGTTGTATAGTAATTAATAGTATTGATCAGATGACATACGTTGACTTCGTATGTCCGGAGATTTTCCTATACATTAAACAGCATTGAATTCTATACATTAAACTTATGTCACATTAGCACGAATAACCCGAAGTTGCTTGGGTGCTAAATCAGCATCCGCTACTTAAATACAGATACAGATAACTCCACTTAATTTTCAAATCACATGTTTTAAACCAAAATCATTCTCGTTGGCGTTTTCTCATAGCGAAATCATGCCAATTATACAACAGGGGTGTAAATGACCGTAAGAGAGTTGTTTAATATTTGCTGTCCTGAAACCAGAAGAAACATTTTTGTATGATTTTTTATTTCAAACTTTTAAACAATAGTACAGATTGTAGTTATCTGGTATCAGCTATCAATTTCAAAGTCAGAAATGTTCAACTGAGAGACCAAGAAGATTTGTTTTATGTTCCTCTAACTAGGCATAACTACAGTAATTCAAATTCCTCAAATTCTACTGTTAAGTTCTGTAAGCTATGTAATGTGAATTCCAGAAATCTAATGTTAATTTCTCAATTTAAATAAAGTTTATTTCAATAATTTAAAACTTGCGACCGTTTGTTATTTCTGAATTGATTGTAATGTGTTTTTATTCGTGAGAGTCACCCATCTGTATCTTTTATCTCTTGTGAACTCTTATACATAAATAAATAAAATAAATAATAAAATACGCTACTTTAGAATGCTCTAAATAATCTTCTTTTATACGCCACAAATAAATTAAAACACCTGAAGTATCAAAAAATAAAAAATGGTCCTTTACTCCAGAAGTGACATTTAAAAATGTAGTTGCTATGTCAGCGAATTTTCATACGATTAGAATCCGAACACTTAAAATACTGAAATAATTATATATTTCAAATCATGAAAATTTATATTTTAAATTCACAAATTTACACAAATAAGATAGCACTAAAAGTCGTTTTCTGAGATATTGTTTGCGGACCACATGCTTTATTTTATATTTTATTGTCTGAAAGGAATAAAAATAGTTTGGAACCAATTTTTAATCTTACCAAGGTGCATCGTACGGAGATATGAAGCAACTCTGTAGTAAATTTCGCCGCTGTCCGCCTCTTCGATTTTCCATTACAGACGCCACACAGAGATACACAGACAGATAAAAAAACAAACATATTCTTTTGCTATGTAATGAAATGGGCCTAACAGCTAGTTTAATATAAACAATTTGAAAGGGTAATTATTTTTAAAATACCATAAAAGTTTTATTTAACTGTTTACATTAAGTCGGAATTCTCGCCGCAAAGGAAACTTCAGCTATAATAAAACGTGCCTATCACCGAGTGTGTCTGAAGTATGTGATTAAAATAAGCGCGCACTTATTACTGATAATTTTATATATGGAGTTAAAATTCCATGCCAGAATGAGTCGTTTATCTCCTCATGTCCCGAATAAGAATGTTTCCAAACTTGCCTTTTAATTTATAAAATTCGCTCAAGCTCCTTTCTGAATTAATCTGCAAAAACGAATACTTCGTAAGTAACAGCATACAAGATTAATGAAAAGAATCTGGAAAGTTGATTTTGAACCGGTTTTGAAGTTCAAGAACAAATTATTTGTCAGAATAAAAAAGTCAGAGCATCAACAAAGACAAGAACATGTCAAGAGACAGATGCTTTCTTGTCTGGTGTCTGTCTTTTTTAACACTTTACAACAAAGTTGAAAAGTGTTTATGACTTTGTTCATTCTGTCTGTCTGTCTGTCTGTCTGTCTGTCTGTCTGTCTGTCTGTTAGCACGATAACTGCCGTAAAAATGAGTTTATCAAAATGAAATTTTAGTATGTTGTTCAGACGGTCTGTAGGACCTATGGGAATATAAATAAATAATATCACCCAATTAGTTTTTTATTGAACCCGGGTTGAAAAAATGAAATACATTGAACCCTATGGGACCTAATTTTTCAAACATTTTTTAAGTAAATTTAAAATTCACGAATTGCTTCGAAATTTTTAGGAAATATTCACATTATCCCATAGAATATATAAAAAAAAATTCAGTAAAATATGTTAAGTAGTTTTTTAATTAAAAAAATTATTTAATATAGGGAAAAAAATAAATTCAATTAAATTCTGACTTTGGGATATCTTCCAGAAAGAAAAGAGAGAGATATTATATAATAAATATCTCTCCATTTGTTTAAACGTTTTGCATATGGGAGTGGCTTCATATTTTAAGATAAATTTGGTAGATAACAATTTTTCATTTTTTTTAAATTTTATATAACTCTTCATGATAAATTTAATTGATGGCATTTTAAATGCACTTTCCTACGTCCTAGAGAGTTAAAATTTGGTACACAGCTTAAATTTGTTGAACATTTTATTCGACAAAAATTTGATGGATCTTTAAATATAGATTATACATTTTTTTCGAAATGGCCTGAAAATAATCCCCGTTCACTTCTATAAATCATTGGTGTAATATTGTTAAAAATTCTGATGTGGACAGCACATGTCTTTCTCTGCAGACTCATATTCGTTCTCTTTATTTATTCAATGATAATTTGAGTTTATCTGCACAACATAAGTATTTTAAATGACATTGAATTTACACGTTAAACTTAAATTTGGTTCTCATTTGATAGCTGGACTTATTGTCAAAGGTGGCGTAGCGAAAACGCGAAAAAACTAGAATATCTCAAGAACGGCTAGTCCTAGAGTAATGGGGTTAGTCTTATTCTTTTTGTTGTCAAAAATCACATATAAAATAGGAATTTAATTGATATAATTGAGCACACGTAGTCTTTTATTTTTATATATAACGATTTTTGCTGGCCATTTCGCAAAAATAGCCCGTTCCTTTTTCCCGAATCGTAGTAGAATAACCTACAAATGATTTATATACAAAATTTTGTTAAATTTGGTATATAAATCACTTGTAGGTTATTGAAATATTATACTCCAAATTTTGTTAAATTTGGTTCATTAGTTTTTAGCTAGAGTGGATAAAGGCAATTTCTGCGGCCATTTCGCAAAGAAGGCAGATTCTTTTATTACGAATCGTACTATAATCTAATGAACATCAGGATTTCCCACAAAAAACATACCTATCAAATTGTATGAAATTCGGTCCATTAGTTTTTCAATTAGAGTGGATGTAATATCCACACGGACACACAGAAACATACACAGATACACCCTTACACACACAGACGTCTTCCTGAAAGTAGTTTTTTCTTGTTCTAGAAGTCCCAAAACGTGTAGATACTTTGAAAATTCGAGTTCCGATCTTCGGCACGATTCCAATACTTTGAGTACATACACATACACATATATATTATCTGTGTATTATCTGTGTATCTAAATTCCGTGCCTATGCAATTACAATAGTTGTGATTTTAAATGATCCCTAAACTTTTATTATTTCTTCAAAGAAGCCTAATTTTAACATATGCAGAATGCAAATATCTCAAGCGATTGTAAGATGAATTACATAAGAATTGCTGAATTTTTTTCACACAAAATTATTTAGCTCTGGAGTCTGGAATACAAGTTATATGAATGAAATAATCATTGATTTTGCATAAAGAATCAGATGATTTATATTTCGATACAGTTTTAAATATTTAAGTATAATAAATTACTGTAGTACTGTGATAATGTAAAAGATATTACCACTGAATGAATCACATTTTAGAAATTTTTAAATGAAATTACATTTCAGTTGGAAAGTGTTTCATAATCAATGCTTATGCATGATTGATCTTTCTTGTTTTTCCTGACGAAGGAGGTAATTATTTGCCTTCGAAACCGGCTGATCATTTTAATCAACCTTCTTTTCTGCTACAAACGACGTTTTCATTTTTATAGATAAACTATAATTATTTATTTATTACAAATGACCAGACACTTGATCGACATCATTCGCCTATACATAGGCCAGCTTTGTGAACATGACGCTGCCTAGGCACACCAGTGGGGCGGAACATACTGCGCCCAACCACACAGCATCCATGTCCGCAGGTGGAACTCGAACCCACAACCCGGCAGCCGAGAGAGCACGAGAAAACGCTTGCTTTGACAGCTAGGACGCCGCGTCGGCTAATCTATTATTTGGATGACTAATTAATCTGATTTCACTAAAAGATAAGTACAATAAAAATATTAGATGAAAGATTAGATAATCTCAGTGAATATAAAGCAATGACACTTCAATACTCTTTGTAACGTATATTTTCTATTTGTACAGAATTTCAACAATTTATTTCATACGAATGCATTTTGAAGCACTGCAGGAATTAATTATACAGGATGATTCGAAAATTTTAATGGGAGAGATAGAGCACTAAAACAATAATTTCTGTTAATGAATGTATGTTCGCAGACGTCACTCTTAAGGTGTGTATACATCTGCGAGTCGAATCGTTCGTTGGCATTATTCTCACAACAATCTTCCAAACGATCCATGGGCGAACCGCGAGTCCGGCAATCAGTATTGTGTTATCATCTTGTCATCATGTCTTCGCATGAGGAAAATTAAGTGACTTTGGTGATGAGTGGTGAGGCTTTAGTGATGGCTAGTTCGTGCAAGAAAAAGAGGAAACAACGACGTTGGTGGTGCACCAACCTGTATAAAAAACGCACTTTTACGGAGCTTATGATGGACTTGAAGTCACAAGAATTAAGCGGTCAATATAAGAATTTCACACGAATGTCGCCTTCTGATTTTGAGGATCTGCTGCAGAAGACTGGACCCCACCTTTCCAAACAGGAAACATATTTCAGCACTCCAATCTTCGCTCAAGATAGATAGTTAGCTGTTAATGAAGTTTAGATATTTTATTTATTTGAATTTTATTTATTTGATTAATTGTTCCTGGTTATCAGTAGCACTTCAATTTCTTGCCACTGGAGATTCATACACTAGCCTTCAATATCTGTTCAGGATTTCCAAGCAGTCTATTGGAGGCATAATAACAGAAGTCTGCGCAGCACTTATCAAGGAATTACAAGAACATATCAAGGTAAGAAATAGATTTAATAATCCAGCATTTAATTTCTGCAAAGATCAGTCATATATTATACATTAAACATAGAACATGTAACCAGACGTCTGTTTTTTTTTTCCAGAACTGTACATTACACAAAATTATTAAAATTTTCTTAAGTGTTTGATGAAGCAGGAGATTGTTGCCACGATTGTTAAGTGGAGTTAGTTGACCAGGATGGCTCAGATAGTGAGTGAAAGACAGAAGGATGCACTGCATGCTGTGGTTGCAAAAACTGTGGTTGATTGGCAGAAGGAGGCACTACTTGCTGTGGTTCAGAATACATGGAGGTAGTACGTCCACTTTCTGCAGGATTTTGCCAGTTGCAGAAGTACTGATAATTTAAAGGAGGGCAATCAAACAATCCTCTATCAGCTTTCATCAGTATCTCAAGCACGGCATGCTGTACCACTTTCTGTGCTTCAGGGGAGTATTTATGTACTTTCACAGCGACGTAGGTAAAAAATTCATCTATTTCATTGGGTTATTTGTCCAACTTAGTTGCATCAATTTTCAAGATGTCAAACTCACTGTTCATCATTGATGGACTTGTTTCATCTCCTGTTCGCTTCGCTCGCTTAGTAGGTTTGGATAGAACATGACGCTGTTGCCTCTTGTTCCTTTGTTCGGAAGGCAAGCCTCCTGCTTTGATGACATTTTCAATTCCAGGTATCCCATCCGCCTCCTGTAAATGTGCATATCATTCCATGAAATCATACGTAATGTTGTACTATTTTTTAAATTACATTTTGTATAAATGGTTTTCCTCGGATGGCAATTTCTATTTTAATATTTAATATTTCTGTTTCAGCTACCCACGACTCCTAAATGTTGGAAGGAAGTAAGCAAGACATTTGAAACACACTGGAACCTGCCTCACTGTGTTGGTGCCCTTAACGAAAAACACGTTGTTTTGCAATCACCAATGAAATCGAGTACTGAATTCAATTCTTCAATTATAAATCCTACTTCAATATTGTGTTTTTTGCAATAGTGGATGGAAATTATAACTTTATCTTTGCTGACGTGGGATGCCAAGGAAGAATTTCGGTTGGGAAGTTTTTCAAGCAATCAAGTTACATAGAATGCTCTCAGAAAACACATTGGGATTTCCATTACCAGAAGAACTACCGGGGCGTTCTATGCAACTCCCTTATTTTTTTGCAGGCGATAATGCATTTGGTCTCAGTGAAAACCTCATGAAGCGATACCCTGGAGACTTTGCCAAAGGAATTCCTCAGAGAATTTTTAATTACCGTTTAAGTAGGGGCAATCGGATAGTCGAAAACGCCTTCGGTATATCTAATGCAGTGTTTCGGGTTTTAAAAAAACTATGCTTTTGGAGCCCGAAAAAGCTGAGTTGATAGTGATGGCAGTTATTTTGTTACATAATTATCTTACAACCCATTCGCCAAATTTGTACACACCTCCTGGCACATTAGACCATCTTTCGATACTTATACCATGACGATTTATATATGCTTTTAATGTGCAAATGAAAATTAACATATTGGACTAATGTACAACAAGGCATTGTACCTTGTACCTTGGATCGAAGCCAGTTGGGAGGAAAACTGATCGGCTCATGCATTCACTACTTATCAACGGAAATCGAAAGGAGATAAATTAAAAATGGACCGAGGTACAACCGGTTCAAGGTACAGCACCTTCCCCTACTTTAGACGTGAGTGTCATAATATAATAATTACAAAAATGTGCACGACTTAAATATACAAATAAATCATTTTCTAAACAAGCGTTTAAAACTTTGTAAAGTTATTATTTATAGTTTATAACTTACCTTTTCCCATGCTGATTTTTATTTTGTTTTTCTCACGCCGGTAAGAAGCCAGCAAAAATAAAATCTTCTTCTTACATTTGTCCGCACATATATTGATCTCACCACCTCTTTCCCTCCAGCATCTCCTTTTAAATTTTTTTAAATGGTTGTTATGTTTAGGATCCCAGAGTAAAGATTTAGTTTTATAAATGATGAACTGATTACTATAATAATTAATATAATAAAATTACCGATTACTATTTAGTAATCAGTTTCACTACATTTTCCTCTGACCACTCCATAATTGAATAAAAAACTGTGAAACGAAAATGTTAAAATATAGCCTGGAGGTTCGCGGGTAGATGAAAAACCACAAACTGCATATAACGCCGTCCCAATGTGAACAGATAACAGCTGTGTGTTCGTCAGAAAAACAGACAGGAAGCGGATAGCCACGAGCGGTTTGCAAGCAGTTTGTTCGGTTCTCCAAACCACGTCGTTCGATGCTCCAAACCACGTCCTTCGGCGCTCCAAACCACGTCCAAATTATGCAAAAGTCCGGTTCGCAAGCGGTGTGGCTCGCAGATGTATACGCACCTTTAGATGCTAGAAAAGCGGCGAGGAAATTGGCTATTTTTCACCTTCGTTATTCGTAGCAAAAACTTTGTGAATCTAAAATAAAGCATTTGAGATGACTAACATACATCTGGGACATAAGAGAGCAGTGTTTATAGCGAAAAGGTAGCACGGATATTTCCGTGTTACATCCTCGACGTCACCCAAAAGTATCCCTGTGTCTACGTGGAGTATGGGCACTATAATTCTATAGATCTGAACGTCCATCCAAGAAGTGATGGGTTAGAAGAATCGCGATGCCACCACCTTATGGTTGCCACCACTATTGGTTTCCGATCTAAATTGAATGGCTCCCTCCCAACCATCCAAACAGATACATTACACATTCGGGTAGAGCAGACGATCGGGATAGTACAGCTGACATGCATCTAACGTATGGGGCTCCCAATAAAAATGACAGAGCTGCTGTAGAATTGTACCGATAATCTTGCATCAGATCTTCCGTTGCAGTAGCAACCTCATAAGCTAGATGCATGTTGGCCACCTTACCGTTCATGAAATGCTCCATATTAAAGCCCCTGTACACGATGCAATAAGTTGAATCAATAAATTGAACAGTCAACTTATTTTACAAACTTGCATCGTTGTTGTCGTTGAGACCCAGACCGTCCGACCTACCAGAAAGGTGTAAGGTACCTGTTTGGATAGCCGGAAAGTGCCACCCATTTTTAACCAGAACCCAGTGGGGGAAGCATCCACAGGGACCGTACCCTCCCTCCCCTATCACCAGCCCCTCTAAAGGACTTACCGACCCACATGTTTAACGTGATCGTACTCCGCGTGAACACGGCGGCAGTTTTGGCAGTGGCGGGAATCGAACCCGGGCCCACCGAGGGCAGTTCCTACGC
The DNA here is from genome assembly GCA_951213105.1 of Amaurobius ferox. Lineage (NCBI taxonomy): Eukaryota > Metazoa > Arthropoda > Arachnida > Araneae > Amaurobiidae > Amaurobius > Amaurobius ferox. The sequence continues at coordinate 113,943,272 of OX578133.1, read as the reverse complement.
GCTAACCACTGGGCTACCGCGCCCAAACTTGCATCGTGTAAAATGGAAGTTGAACGATAAATTTCTTTCATACAACTTTTGAAAAAATTTTGCAATAGCAAAGATGGTACAATTTCTTGACTGCAACTGGCCAATCAGATCACTTACTACGTATAACGTCATATTTTTCATATTTTTTACTGATCTTGTGCTACTCGTACATGAATTTCATCTTTGACTAATTTATTTAGGTGTGAGGGATTATTCATTCGCCTATACAGCGGCCGAAGCGTAAACCACTTTGCCGTCATGCAATGTTGCCTCGACTCACCACAGGGAACCGGAATACATTATGTCCTTTAAACAACAAACATGGACCGGAACAAAGCAATGGCGATATCCACAGAGGCCGTACACTCCTTCCCGTGCCACCAACCTGTCGAAAATACGTTCTGACTCACAGATTTAACGTGCCCGTACTCCGCGTAGACACGGGGATATTTTGGGCAGCTCTGGGAATCAAACTCGGGTCCTCCGAGTCCCTTGTGCCTTAACAACTGGGCTATCCCACCCTTGGCGAAGTATAGAAAATTTACTCCACATTTTTCATATAATTATGTAAAATTCTATGCAAAATATAATAGCCATTTGTTTGAGAGCTAACTTACTAAAATACACTTTTAAAAAATAATTTTCTTTAAAATTAAAACTACTCGATTTCATTCGCAAGAAACTTATTCATTTCGAAACAAAAAAAGTTAAATTCTATATTTGAGGATAAAAATTGTTACAATTCAGCGTTACTTTCCAAAGGGCCCTGAGTAAATTTGTGTTTTCTCCTTACAAATGCACAAAAAAATTATCACAATGGGACTAAAGGAGTTAATGGGTTACAACAACCATGGGGGTCTGATCGATGACCTGTCTGTGGGAACAATGATTTAGGCGGAGAAGCATAACCATTTTTCATGACAGAAACCTGCTAGACTCAAATACAAAAATCCATTCTTTAGTTATTCAGTTGTCACAAAAAACATGCATCGGACAGAAAAATCATAATCACATTAAATTGAAAGTAATGTTACAAGCACAAAAAATGGATAAATGCTTTGACTTTTGATGAAGCACATATTGCTTTCAAAATTGCTTTAGGTGGTAAAGAATATTTTTCCGATTCCTGTGTATTATCGAATTTCCATCAACTTGCGCCCTGCAAATGCCTTTAAAAAATTCTTAATGTTAGTTAAAATCTATTTTTTAAGTTAAGCGTTATTTATTTTACTTGTACTTGTTAGAAGATTGTTGTATGGTTGCTTCTTAAAATTAAATTTTTGCGTGGAATTTGAAAACAAAACTAAAATTCAATGAAGATAATTATTAATAAAAACATAAATTGCTCATTTTTTAGGATTAGATAAAATTATTTCATATAACTGCAAAAGATTTTAAATCTTTTAGATGATGAGATACAAAAAAGTATCCCATCCGCATCGCTGCATTTATGGTCTTAAAATATATGAGCACAAGCCGGCCATGCGTCTCTTCCTATCACGATTATTATTTACTATCAACCCTCTTACAAAACAGAATTACAAAAAAGAAAACCGCCGTCAATTGAAATATGAATACAGGGTGGTCCAAAAGGTCTGGCATACAAAAGGTCAGGCATACAAAAACAAGCCCGTTTTGCATAGGAACATGTGGTCGCAAATGCCTCCGTGGGGTGCAGGAAGAAACAAAGCGAAAGGAATGCAGATAATACAACGCAGATTTATTAGACGTAACAATTACAAATATCAATTACAATTGTTTATCACTGTATTAAAGTAGGTGTTCAAATTTCTTGCTATCCGCAGCTGTGCATGTTTCATCCAGGATACACAGGACTATCTCAAAAGGACCTTGCCTGCAAAATGGATCGGCCGGGAAGCTACCATAGTCCCCTGACTTGTCCCCCATTGGTTTCTTCCTGTGGAGTTACCTAAAAAGCCTTGTTTACGAGGCCCCTATAACATCTGACGCTGACATTGTTTCTAGAATCGTTGAGGCAACAGCATGTGTCCGCGAGCGTTCTAACATTTATAAACGCGTTGGCTAATCTATGCGTCGACGTTGACAGACATCTGCAACGGCAAGAACTTTGAACACCTACTTTAATACTATGATAAACAATTGTAATTGCTACTTGTAATTGTTATACTTTATATGTGAGACAAGATTTAGCGGATACAGTTTTATGTTGATTATTTATGATTGTCTATAATGTCAAGCAATGGCATCAGAGTTAAAGACGCCAGTTTTATGGCGCCCTGACCCGAGAAGTCAAAGAAGCCATAAATAGAGGAGGGTGAAGTGAAGCCACGAGATTGGTTATAAATGTTAACTAATATGCAAGATGTCTGGTCACATTGCCCTATGGTCAGCCAATAGTAGTCGAATGTCAGACCTCAGGCAAAAGAGTCGGCAACCGAAAGGTTCTAGAGATGATATACACGACTTCTACAAGAGATTCAATGGCGATTTCATAAAGAGATTCAAGAGCGAGTCCATAGAGTATTCCAAAGAAATGTTCTGATATAGATTTCGAGGGTTTAGACGATAGAGTTTGCAACAAACTGTCCTGACATAGCATCAACGCCCGATTCCTTATAGATGTTGACGGAATGTCCTGATATACAGAACTTCAACGGCAGATGTCAGATCGACTTCAGTACGAGTAGGAGTACGAGATACTCTGATGTAAGAGTTGTGATCAATGGCCAAAGACGAAATTGGAAGTATGTACTTACCAAATATTGTAGCAGGTCTTAGACCATTTGATAATGGAATTGACCTGGTCTCACATGTCCAAGCTCCTCCGCCATGGTGAATTAATGGGTTGCCCTCAACATGGTTTTTAATCTGTCCAAGCTCCTCCGCGAATAATATGATAATTGTTGTAATCAATTTAATAATTAACAAAATGTTCTTAATAAATGATTTTATTTTAAAGTAAAAATGGTGCAGTTAATTTTAGCATTATGTTAATAAATATTCTATTCCAGGACTCGCACTAAAAATTATATGGTGGGTTAAAGCGGCATTTCAAGTATCAACGTAATGGGTTTAAATAATTTCAATAAATGTTTATGTTAAAGTTGAAAATGCGCTTTGCATTTTACGAATAATTTACAGGTGCACCACATTTGGTTTCCGTGACACTTTGGTGTGAGTTTAAAATTTAAATGAGAAATATAAATAATATTACTACTAAGGTTGATAAAAATAATTTAAATAAGGAGATGAATAATTTTAATGGAGGAGCACGTGATGACCAGATGATAGCATTTTTAAATTAAAATATGCACATTCACTAAATGTATAATGAAGTAATTTCAGTATATTGAAGAGAAATTGAAAATAATTTGTTTGAAAAATAATACATATTAAGAAATTTGCATTTAGGAACGTTTTGATGTGTATTATGTTGAATTGTATATTTTATGCTGTTAATGATAGTTAGGATTTTGGAAGGGATAAATTTTGTTTTAAATGCCTCTGAGAAATACTAGACGACAGATGTCGCCTGAAAGAGCACAATTGGGTATTGTTAAAAATCCAAGAGTAAAAATAGATAATTTTGGATTAATAAATTTATTGCCAGTTTTTAATGGGCGTAAAGACGAGAATGTTGAATTTTTTATTGATCAATTTGAGAGTGTAGCAAAGATGGCTGATTGGTCAGGAGAAAATAAAGCGGTAACTTTAAAAACCCGATTAAAAGAAAAAGCGCATGAATTTTTGTCAAAAAAATGGAACTGCAAAAAGCAGATAATGTTGAATAAATTAAAAATTTATTATTGAGACAGTTTAAAACATCTGTTAAAGTGCTGCAAAAGCAGACAAATTTAAATAAAATTAAAATGAAGCCACGGATGAAAGTGTCGGAATTGTCGATGGAAATTTCCAATTCGACCAATGTATTTTTAGGGAATTATGCGAATAATTAGATGCGTGAAATAAAGAACAATTTAATGTTTGTAAAATTTATGGAGTCTGTAAGACAAGATCTGGCATTCGAAATTAAAAAAAAATTATATGCAGGATTTTGAAAAGGCGGTGGAATATGCGGAACATTTAGAACATATTTTCGAAGAAGGCAACATTATGGAGGTAAATGCGATTCATCGCAATTAATATTTAGGCAACAATTTAAATGACAGACAAATGGAAATGCAAGTACAAAATGTAAAAACTGAAAGTCAAGAATTAAAAGATGAAAAGCGGGGTAGCCCAAAAACTAAAACGAACAAATGTATAGGATGCGGAATGCTTAACCATGTTTAAGAAGAATGTGAGTACAACCCTGGCAACCAAATTAGAAATAATAGACCACAAGATAACAAAAATCTTACATTTTGCATAGGATGCGAAAAGCAAGGACATTATTTCGCTACCTGTTGAAACAGGGGCGGCAAATAGGGGGCGCGAGGGGGCGCGGTCGCGCCCCCAAATTTTTCCTCGTCGTCTATCGGCTTCTCCCTTTTTTTATCGACTGTCCACTGGTCTGTTTTCTCACGGTATGGAGCTTCAAAAGAGCCGACCTTCACAGTGAAGCTTCTCTCTTCCGGCTGAAATGAATACTTTTCAATTTGAAAAGACTGGGGTGATGTTATTCTTTTCACTTGAAAATTTCAAGTGTCCGATTAAATTTATGTGTCGTTAGTGCATGTTCATCCATTCCTTCTGCTAGAAATGCATTTCAGCAGCTCAATGCATTATATTCTTTCATAGAAACATCCTGTAAAAGATATGCTATTTTCGAAAAGATTCGCTCAACAACAATTACTTTTTCTGGAGACTCTTCAACACTACAATCATTAAGTGATACGAAGTGGTCCTCCAGATTTAAAGCCATAAAAGCACTACTTGATAATTTTGAAGAGGTGATTTTAACATTGGAAGAATTATCTGAAAACGATTCTCTCAATGGTGGAGGAGCCGAAGATTTTTGACATGAATGACATCGTTCGAATTTTTGTTCACTTTGTTTGTGTTGCCCAGTGTTTTTGAAATACTCTCTCAAAGCATCTTCAGTCATCTGATCTTAATTTTCAGACTGTGCAAGCTTTGGCTAAAGCTACTATTGAAACTGTTAGTTCTTTTCGCACTGATGCATTTTTCAATCAAGTGTGGAGTTTTGTGACAGGACTTTGCGAAAAAAATTCTTATTCTGGACCAAAACTGAAAAGGCGTAAGAAAATTCCAAGCGAATTCGGTGGCGGTTAAAAAAATTCCCATGATGATGTTAAATCATATCACAAAATCAATATTCAATATGAAATTATTGATTCAGTGTCTAATGAAATTGAGACAAAATTTAATGAGAACAATATATCTTTTTTTATTTGCCCTTAGTTCAGTATTATCAGGATCAGATGTCGAAAAAGAAAATGTTTCAACTACATGCAAAGTATATAACTTCCAGAAAGATAATTGTTATGCAAATTGCGACTGTTTTATTTAATGGTGAAAATTAAAAACATAGACCATCCCAATTTTAAAAGTCGCCTGGATTATTTTAAAGAACGGAATATAAAAATTGTGTTTCCTGTCATAAAATTATTAGTTAAATTATTTTTGACTGTGTCGATCAACTCAGACAGTTGTGAAAGGTCTTTTTCGTATCTCAGGAGGCTGAAAAATTATTTTCGCAGTACAATGGGACAAGAAAGACCTTCATCTTTAACAGTTTTAGCTATCGAACAAGAAACACCACTGGATTATGATGGTATTGTAACAAAATGTTCTCGTCTTCCAAACTGTAAAAACGGCGTTTAAAACTTCAATAAAAGGTAAATAAATATAGATATTTGTATTTAGAAAAATTATGTTAACAACAATTATGTTAACAATTATTTTTCTCAACATCAATTCAATTTTGTGATCCCTCCTCCCCCCCTGTTAACAAACATTTTATTTATTCCATATTGTGTATTTTCATACATACAAATCTCGCTCTCCCAAATGAAATGCTGAAATGCCGCCCCTGTGTTGAAATAAATATGAGAATAAAAGAAGTGAATTTAGAAATGGGCAAGGTAACAGATTTGGAAATATGTGAAATAATGGGTTTAGAGAACGGGGAGAAAGTACGGAGAGAAATGGGAGACACCATAATCCAAATAGCTCGCCAGGAAGGTTTACGCAGTCTCAATCAAATTCGCGGTTATTAAAACTAATGCGGGGGATTTGGCCTGGTGAAAATTTAAACAAGAAAGATCAATCATGCTTAAAGCATTGATTATGAAACACTTTCCAAATTCAATGCAATTTTATTTAAAAAAGTCTAAAATGCAATACATTCCTCGGTAATATTTTGAAACGTATCACAATACTACATTAATTTATTATATTTAAAAACTTAAACCTTCATTGAAAAAAATGCACTTCATTCAAGTGACGGCATTTAAATATAAATTGCCTGGTTTAAATATCTCTGAAATGCGATACATTCCACGGTAATATTTTTAAAACTATCATAATGCTACGATAATTTATTATACTTGAAAACTTCATCGAAACCAACTGAAATTCATTCAAATGACGTCATAGAAAAAATAACACGCCTGGATCTCTCTATAAAAACAGCATTTCATTCATAACTTTCTCCCATTCATTTCATTCCTCACAATACTATAATAATTTATTTTATTTAAAAATTAAGACCATGGAGCTACAAGTAATTAAACTCTATGCTTAAAACTTCATCGAAAAAAATCGATCGTCCTTCTCTTTGTAAAATCAATGAATATTTCATTCATATCAGCCATGCAGACTCCATGGCCTAAATTATTTTGTGTTAAAGAAATGCAGCAATTCTAATACAACTCATTCTACATATTTTGCTGTTTACATTTTACATAGGTGAAAAATAGGCTTCGTTGTAGAAATAATCAAATTTGGATGAGCATTTAAACTCAAATTTATTGTATTTGCGTTGTTTCATTATGTAGATGCACAGAATTTAGGCAAAAATAAAGTAGTTTTAGGACGGATACAACACTCAATATGAATTAAAAGGAACTTAAAAAATCTCGATTTCGAAACAAGATGGATGCCATATATCATTTTGAAGTGGGTCATGTGATCGTTTCATATCATGGTCACGTTATCGCTTCATATAAGAGGTGTAATTATTATTTTAATTTTTATTTAAAAAGCTACTGATTATATTTCGCTGAATTTTTTTTATGTATTTTATGGAACAATTTGAATATTACTTAAAATTTTCAAAGCAATTTGTGAATTTTAAATTCGCTTAAAAAATGTTTCAAAAATTAGGTCCCATAGGGCTCAATGTATTTCATTTTTTCAACCCGGGTTCAATCCAAAACTAATTGGGTGATATTATTCATTTATATTCCCATAGGTTCTACAGACCGTCTGATTAACATACTAAAATTTCATTTTGATAGAGTCATTTTTACGGCAGTTATCGTGCTAACGGACAGACAGAGAGACAGACAGAATGAACAAAGTCATAAACACTTTTCAACTTTGTTGTAAAATGTTAAAAATGGACCACAATCCCGTTCGAGAGGAGAGAAATCGCAAACGCAAATTAAGAAGTCGGTTTACCAAAATTATGAAAGGGGGGTTCGCATTTGACGCCCAGGTCACAATTACAAAATAAATGGAAATAAGAATACAAGTAACAAAACAAAGGTAAATAAAAGTGAAAACATGCGGGGTATAATGTTACCTAAAGTATGTGTACAGTTTAGCACAGTGTCTGCTGTTGCAATGGTAGACTCCAAGTCCATGGTGTCCCTGCTAGCGGAGAAGTTCTTCCAGAGACTGAAAAATGAGTCGAATGTAAAAATGAATTATGTTACCAGAAAAGTAACATTAAAAACATTCCCCAAGCAAAAGATTCAGTTCTCAGGTTGTGTGAGAATTCATTTTAAAATTGGAGGCAAAGATAATACCTTTTTTATAACTGATCAACACTTTGGAAGTGACTGTGAGATTTCAACCACTTTTTCAATCACTTTTTAACACTTTACAACATAGTTGAAAGGTGTTTATGATTTTGTTCATTCTGTCCGTCCATTAGCACGATAATTGCCATAAAAATGACTTTATCAAAATAAAATTTTAGTATGCTGTTCAGACAGTCTATGGGACGTATGGGAATATAAATGAATAATAACATCCAATTAGTTTTGGATTGAACCAGGATTGAAAAAATGAAATATATTGAACCCTATAGGACCTAATTTTTCAAACATTTTTAAGCGAAAGCTTCGAAAATTGCTTCGAAAGTTTTAGGAAATATTCAAATTATCCCATAAAAAATATGAAAAAAATTTCAGCAAAATATATTCAGTAGTTTTTTAAATAAATATTAACATAATAATTACACTCATATTGTATGAAGAGATCAGGTGACCCACTTCAAAATAAAATATAGCATCCATCTTGTCTCAAAATCGTGATTTTTAAAGTTGTTTTTAATTTATATTTAGTGGTGTATCCGTCCTAAAACTGCTTTAATTTTGCTTAAATTCTGTGCATCTACATTCTGAAACAACGCAATTACAATATATTTACGTGTAAATGATCATCAAACTTTTATTATTTCTACAGCGAAGCCTAATTTTCACTTATGGAGAATGTAAACACATAAAGATGTAGGATGAGTTGTATAAGAATTGCTAAATTTCTTTAACGCAAAATTATTTGGCTCTGGAGTCTGCAATATAGCTGATATGAATGAAACATTCATTGATTTTACATAGAGAAGCAGAAGATTTTTTCAATGAAGTTTTAAGCATAGAGTTAAATTACTTGTATCTTCATGGCTTTAAGTTTCTAAATAAAATAAATTATTGGAGTATTGTGATGAATGAAAGGAATGAAATAAAAGTGGATGAATGAAATATTTACAGCTTTTACATAGAGAGTCAGCCGATTTATATTTCAATGACGTCATTTGAATAAAGTTGATTTTTTTCGATTATGTTTTAAGTTTTCAAATATAATAAATTATTGTAGTATTGTGATAATTTTAATAATATTACTGCTGAATGTATCGCATTTTAGAGATGTTTAAACTAGGCAATTATTAATATTTCAATGACGTCATTTGAATAAAATTCAATTTTTTCGATGAAGTTTTAAGTTTTCAAATATAATAAATTAATGTAGTATTGTGATAATTTTAAAAATATTACCACTGAATGTATCGCATTTTAAGGATGTTTAAATAAACTTGCATTGCAGTTGGAAAGTGTTTCATAATCAATGCTTTATGCATGATTGTTCTTTCTTGTTTATGTTTGGCATTGTCTGCTAAGTATGCGGTGTAAATGATTCCTATCTGGGTCCCTAAATTACACCAGACGTGTTTCCATCTACAGTCCTCTGGGTCTGAAAGTAGTTACTAGAATTGTTTTACAACGTATAAAAATTTATGAATTTTATACAGTTGTTACAATTTAAATTATAATTTTGCCATTGAAAAAATTCAAAAATCAAAATAATTACGCTCTTAAATTACATGTTCTCGTGATATTATTTTATTTTTAAATCACTCGATTACTACACGATATATAATGTTTTATACGCAAACATTTTAAGTATATTATATTGATAAATGTAAATAGAACAATATTTTATTAACAGAAAAACATAAATGTAACTTTGCGAGAGTGTATATTTATTTCCAAACCACGTAACATATATGTTGTCCTAATATTTAGTACCACATGACAAAAATTAAAGGGTAAATGTATTGAATATAACACATTAGCAAGAAAACTTTAAACCTCATACAAATAAACCAACAAGTGGTACTCACAAAATTTACCGTCATTTCAGTTTCTTGAAATTTGACACATTTTAAGGAAAAAAAATGCTAAAGTTACAACCACAAATATTGCTAAAGTTACAACCACACAACCAATACTCTTTATTTAATGCATTTTTCTATTTCCCTCAATTTTAAAATATTTAAATAAATGTCATCGCTCAATGTAAAATGTATATTTTATCAATGAATATTCTTTGGAAAGAAATATAGATCATTAATTTCAAAAGTAAGTTCTTCATCAAAAACATTTAATGTGAATAAAGAATGAAGCAAACTTTGATGTTTAGATCCATGAAAAGATGTTAAAAAGCAACGTTAGTTTTTGGATCTTTCTTGACACAGAGAAAGCTCTATTTATTCACTAATGACCAAACGTGCGACAGCTGCAGTGCAAGAACAGACGAGTAATTTTTGAAGTTCATAAAAACTTTTTGGGAGGAGACTTTTAAACAATATTTTTTTCGGTTACGGTAGAACTGTTAAAGGACAAGATAAAGAATTTAATGGTTTCTTGTAATAAAAATCTTGTCATACTTTGAAACATGGCATATTTCTTGATAAATTCTAACTGTCGAAAAGTTTTTAGATAAATGGAAATTTTGCTAGATTCTGTATTAACATGTATTTTTTTAATATTTAACTCTTTTCAGAATAAGTAAATTAAATTATCAAACAGACAAACTGTCAATAGTATTTGCAGTCATTTCTAATGCATACATCTCATATTAATTTTAATATATTAATTTTAACAAAAGTCAATTGTAATTACATTTTACATACCTTTACCCGTGGTTGGACTAATTCCTTTTGAATCTTGGAGGCAGAAAAAATATTTAGGTGCCATATAAAAATGAAGGGTAAGAAGCCAATTATTGTGTTCGGTCACATTTATATTCTTTGTACTAAAACAATCAAAAGAAAAAATCAAGGAAAACGTAAACAAAAATTATCAGAAATTACTTTTTACCTGGTAGCTTACCTCTCTTATATATCGTTGTTTTAATCAAATTTCTATTAACAAAATTTATTTGGGAGCTAGAGATCAAATAAAGTGAGGATTATGCGATACAATTCTTATTCTGATCATGACCGGAAGTGCAAAATTTGACCCTATGGGGATTTGTGCTCTGATGGGTCTCCAAAGGTAAAATTTACAACAAATGAAACTTTTGAAATTGATTATAAAGAAGTTAAAAATAATTTACAACAAAACAATATTTCTACCTCAGGATTTCTATACCAGGAAGGAAACTAGGATTTTTCAAGTTCTGCTTAAACTAATATTTGGTGTTTCTTGTTTTAATACCGTGTAGAAATCACCAGCTGTATTTACGAAGGCGTCTTTGTATCCGCAGAAATCTAAACAATATTTAACATTGAAACAAAATTGCAGTATAGCCCAAAGAAGATATTTCAGCCGTATCGAACGCCTTGATGGCAGCCTCTATAGCAATGCACCCCTTGCATTGCAACTGTTGTAAATACATAACAGTTAGTGTACGGAATGAGAATTTTACTTCAAAGGTAACATTTCAATCAGTTTACTTTAGAAGTGTCAATCAAATACCCCATTTTTCTTATTAAATCAAATATTTAAAGTTAGTTTATAGACTTCTTTACAAAAGTATAAATATGCGCATTTTGTTCTTTAAATAGACAAACTCCCGTGTATTCCTAAAACAGTCTATATTAGTTTAAGTTAACATTTAATAAAAACAAGCGAAAATAATACAATGAAAGTTGAATTTCAACAACAACAAAATCAAATAAGTATATGTTATTTGCATAATGGGGGAAGGTTCATTCAATGAAATTAGTTTTATAAAATTCCAGCTTTGAAAAGTTCCGCGTTAAATGTTCCATCTAACTCATTTAGGTATATAAACGTGGTCACTTCATAAAATTATTTCATATTTTTTGCCCGACAATTTTAATCTGAATATTCACTTTCCGAATTTGAAAATATTACCCAAACATGATTTCACAAAGAATCCCATTTTCATGGTTTTCTTTATTTCTAGAATCATGATTTTGATGAAACTTAAAAAATATAGTTTTCGATGAATTACAAAATTATTTCTTCTTTGTGAATTTCGCAATTAAAAAAGTAAGTGATTTTGATGAAAATTGATCATTAAAAAATCCTTTAGCAAATAGAGATGAATTTCATTTTTTACTGTTTCATTTCAAATTAAACATTAAAAAATTCAAAGGAGTATTAAAAATCAAATAATTTTCTTTCTTTATATTTTTGTTAAAATTTAACAGAGTACAAAAAGTGTGTGTTATCTTTAAAATATCAAAGGTTTCCTAAGCAAATATTAAATTTAAACAACTAAAAATGTTTGCAACCGGACGCCCTTTATTTCTAAAAATTAGCTAGAGTTATCACTTTAAATAACGTATTACTGATTAATCTTACATAATCCAAAAGGCTAAATAGATAAGTTCAGCTTTAATCCATAAGCATCAAGAAACGTTAATGATATTCTATTGTAAATGAGTAAAATATGGAGTTATTTCAGATTCCCTCAGAGATTCCCATCCTAATGTTGGCCCTATTAAACTCGCATTTGCATTAATTACCTGTGGTAATGAAGCCAAAGATAGTCCTACATTAACTTGTCAAAAATTCAAAGGTAATAGTTTTTGAATATGGTATATAGTAAAGGGTAATTTATTTTTTAAGAAGTTCGTTTTCCAAAATGGGAGATTATTTCCAGCATAAATAAATTCCATTAAATTAGCAAATTAATGTAAAATGGGTTTTAGTATTTCTTTAAACTATAGATAATAAAATCTTAAAATATCTTTATAGCAGTATGAAATATAATTTCATTACATTTATAAAATTGATTGGAAGAATTACTATTAATATTCACAATTGTCATTTTCTATTGTACTATTAAAATTTCCATGTACACAATGCATTATTCAATCAGTGCATCTCCATTAATAAATCCCAATATACCTCAATTTGTAAAGAGTTGCTGGATAATTATGTAGACAAAGGAATGAATAAAATAAAAATAGCGGTGGAATGCAGTTCATTTAAACGCATGACATTTTATAGAAACGAAATCACTATAAATTCTTGCTTAATCTTTTGAAACAATTAAATACTGGCGCTTTTGTGGATTATCCGTTTTCTCAATCGTATTTTTATTTCCTCTTCTGTTGAAACTAAGCGACTGAACAAATTCACTTGTGAACAAGAAAAATCAATCATGCTTAAAGCATTGATTATGAAACACTTTCCAACTTCAATGCAATTTTATTTAAAAAAGTCGAAAATGCAATACATTCCTCGGTAATATTTTAAAACTTATCACAATACTACATTGATTTATTATATTTGAAAACTTAAACCTTCATTGAAAAAAATGAACTTCATTCAAATGACGGCATTGAAATATAAATTGCGTGGTTTAAATATCTCTAAAATGCAATACATTCCACGGTAATATTTTTAAATCTATCATAATAGTACGATAATTTATTATATTTGAAAACTTCATCGAAAACAACTGAAATTAATTCAAATGACGTCATAGAAAAAATAACACGCCTGGATCTCTCTATAAAAGCAGGATTTCATTCATAACTTTCTCCATTTCATTCATCACAATACAATAATAATTTATTTTATTTAAAAATTAAGACCATGGAGCTACAATTCATAAACTTTATGCTTAAAACTTCATCGAAAAAAATCGTCCTTCTGTTTATAAAATCAATTAATATTTCTTTCATATCAGCCATGCAGACTCCATGGACTGAATTATTTTGTGTTAAAGAAATACAGTAATTCTAATACAACTCATTCTACATATTTTGCTGTTTACATTTTACATAGGTGAAAAATAGGCTTAGTTGTAGAAATAATCAAATTTGAATGAGAATTTAAACTCAAATATATTGTCATTGTGTTGTTTTAGTATGTAGATGCACAGAATTTAAGCAGAAATAAAGTAGTTTTAGGATGGATACAACACTCAATATGCATTAAAAAGAACTTTAAGAAATCACGAATATGAAACAAGATGGATGCCATATATCATTTTGAAGTGGGTCATGTGATCGTTTCATATCATGGTCACGTGATCGTTTCATATACGATGTGTAATTATTATTTTAATTTTTATTTAAAAAACTACTGAATATATTTAGCTGAATTTTTTTTTATATATTTTATGGAACAATTTGACTATTACCTAAAATTTTCGAAGCAATTTGTGAATTTTAAATCCGCTTAAAAAATGTTAGAAAAATTAGGTCCCATAGGGCTCAATGCATTTCATTTTTTCAACCGGGGTTCAATCCAAAACTAATTGTGTGATATTATTCATTTATATTCCCATAGGTCCTACAGACCGTCTGAACAACATACTAAAATTTCATTTTGATTAAGTCATTTTTACGGCAGTTATCGTGCTAACGGACAGACAGACTGACAGACAGACAGACAGACAGAATGAACAAAGTCATAAACACTTTTCAACTTTGTTGTAAAGTGTTAAAAAGTATGTTGTTGCCTAGATTTCCAATAGCACATGCAATGGTATTAATAAAATATAAGATATTTTATTTACATATTTTTTTTGCAAAATGAAATGCGATTAATTAAGTGTAGTTTTAAGATCAGAAATTTGCACATCAAAGCTTTTAAAATTTATATGGGATGTTTCACTTTTAATTGTGTCGAAAGTGTAATATGTACTACATGCATAGCATTTCTTAGTCTAAGTTTTATATTTGAGCAAATATATCTAACTACGCTGTCATATAGCAGGAAATTTTAGCTAGAATGCCAAAATCAGACTTATCTCCACCCAGAAAATAGCACTAATAAAGATACAAAGATTATAGGATACAGCATAATAGGACGCACTTCTAGACTCTGGCAGGTATACCGCCAATAACCAAATGAGTTTTCCCCGCTGTCACAAGACACAAATACTACAGTTCAACAGAACTTCCAATACCTTAATATAAACGAAAAAATCTGTACGCTACGAATACAATATATACTCATGGAACACTGCTTCAATGCAAGACTGAAAAACATTTTATATAAACACCAAGCAAGAACCCCCATAAATACAGCCAATACCTCATGATATGCACAGACAATTGAAACTAAGAAGGAAATACCTCAAAATACTGCACCTTTGACAACAACTAGTGCATTAAGAGATGGTCAGACACGGAAACTGCAACAACAGTATGTTCCAAGAAGAAAACTGAGCAAAATTTATCAAGCACTCTGTTGGGCCTTAACACAAACAAAAACAATCAATAGCCACAACGACACTAAATCATATCAACAATACCTATAACACCCGAAAAATAACACCGCATGTAACATCAGAAAATAATTCAATAAACCCAGAAAGATAATACATACGACAACGAATTCTAGTACAGTGGCATCCTTGGAAATGACATACCACATGAAAAGCAGCTGCATAGATGCCCAAAGCACAAAAACAAATCTACATTCACTAACGCCGCGCTTAAAGAAACAAATTCAAAATGACCTACCGCGGAAAGCCTATCAATCCCACTTGAATGTGTTAGGAATTAGCAGATTAACACTCTCCTACATGCTCGCATTAAATAAGCTCACAGTAAAGTCATGTCTCTTTTAACTTTATAAAGAATCGGCTCCTATCATCTAGGAAACTGCAATGCTTCCTAACAGAACACAATACATAGGAACACAAGCTCAACACAATAATTGAAAAACATTGTTATAAACACCAAGCAAGAATCCACAGAAATACCTTTTCCGACCTATCTCAAAACATAAGACGATCCCCCCATCAGGGATAAGTATATTTTGACAATATTAGCTGAATATTGAAAATATTTTCAAATTAAAGGCTATATTGAGCTATAAGTTTATATATTAGCCCTATATATCTTAATATAAAAAATATTGGCAACAAGATCTACATTTCAGTATTGTTGTGATATGTAAGCCGATATTGGATTGCCACGGATGTAAATAGGAGAAATTCCTCCATATTATATTTTCTGTCCATTAATTTCTTTTAATTATGTAATTTGTACAACTGAACCACAAGAATTTGTACAACTGAACCACAAGAATTTGCACAATTTAAAAATATTACAGATATTTCATATATCTAATAAAAATATAATATTCATTTGATTAACTTACCATGCATTTTAACAGGAACATTTGGGATTTAACTAGCCACCATGTGTGATCCATTGTTTATTTTTAGATTAATTCCGTCTCATCGCTTCCTAATGCGATAAGAGAAAGTAGGTTACCATATCATCTCCCTACTTCGCATCCACTCTTTCTTTCGTATCACTGCGATACTTTCCTCTTTCACAGAGAAGGAAAACACATTTTCTCACCTTATTTGTGTGACAATTTTCCCAGAAGTTCCCCGGCATTATTCAATTGACTGTATGAAAAAGCGCAGACCATGATTCGCTTGAAGGAGTTAAATATATATCAAGAATTTGTGGTACTGGATTGCAGGTATTTTTTCTTATATATAATCTTTAAACCATATTTATCTCATATAAGACTTCTTAGAATACTGATTTGAATCAGAGGAAATATTACGTTGTTTATTATGATGTTGTTTTTTAGTTTTAAAAAATATAAAAAGAGCAAAATAAACATAAAAATTGCATCAATTGAGGTCAATATAAAGAGCTTATTTTGCAATAAAATATATAGTTCATATATTAACATATTTTAATAATTAATTCCATTTGACGTCATTTTCGTTAATTTAGCGCCATTTTTTAATTCCAACAATATATTCGTCAATTTGGGGCTAAGAATCTCCAGGTTGGCGATATTTTGCTAAATTACTCACCAAATTCGCCTAATTTTCCACGAAGCTTTACAGCCAAACGAAGAGCTTTTCTGATATATAAAAAGAGCTTTTTGAGCAATAAAATATATAGCTCATATGCATATATATTAACATATTTTAATAATTAATTCACCCATTTGACGTCATTTTCGTTAATTTAGTGCCATGTTTTTAATTCTGACAATATATTCGTCAATTTGGCGCTAAGAATCGCCAAGTTGACGATCTTTCGCTAAATTACTCACCAAATTCGCCTAATATTTCACAAAGCCAAACGAAGAGCTTTTCTGATATATAAATAAGTATTAGCGTCAAAATACAAAACTATTACTGAAAGTATCTTCTCTCATAAATGGAACGAACTAAATCAACGAGAATGATGTTAACAAATTTATCGTATAATAAATAGTACATATAAAAAGTGCATTTCAAAATAGTTAATATTTTATTTTTATTTTATGCGATTTTTTGATAAATCTGTTTGAAAAATGTGCAGTATCTCAAAGACGGTTCATGCCAGCGTTTTAAAGTTTGTACCATTCGTTTTCTAATGAAAAATTGCACAAAAAATTATCATTTACGTAACATGAAAGTTCTGATTTTTTAATAATTTTTTTAGAATGTTGTTCAAAAATTTTGAAGGGGATCTTAACATTCGATTACATTTAAAATCAGTAGGGTTCTAGTATTCATAACTTTCTTTTCGGTTCCGGACATAACCCCGACAGCCGAAATCCCGACAAGCCAGAATCCCGACAGCCGAAATCCCGACAAGCCAGAATCCCGACAGAGTCGAAATCCCGACAAGTCAAAATCCCGACAAGGTCGAAATCCCGACAAGCCAAAATCCCGACAAGGTCGAAATACCGACAAGCCAAAATCCCGACAGCCGAAACCCACTCTTGCACAATACAACACTAAGGCGGTCGTCGCAGTGACGTCACTAGGGTTAGAATTTACTAATCAGCACCCCCCCCCCCCACGCACATGCGCTGGACTCACGCACATGGCTCTCTACGCCTATATGTATAGCTTGATCAAAATTATCGGCGTTTTTACATCTCTACATTTTACAAATTAATAGTTTTAATCACTAAATCATAACAATTATGCCATTACTGAAATAAATTTTGGCAAATTGAAATGACAAAGATTAAAATGATATAACAGGTCGGTATAAGATTTAGGAAATTCATTTTATTAAAAAAGAAAAAAAAACACTTACACATTCTGCTTACCCCGGCCGTCCAAATAGTTGCTCTTAGTCCTCTGGACGAGTCGGACGGTCTGGGTCTTCAACATTCTGCTTACGTTCAAATAGCATATTCAAATAGCATATGGCCATTGTCGTAGCAAGCGGATGGAGACAAGAGGGAGCGTGAGTCCAGCGCATGTGCGTGGGGGGGGGGGTGCTGATTAGTAAATTCTAACCCTTGTGACGTCACTGCGATGACCGCCTTAGTGTTGTATTAGTCTGTGCAAGAGTGGGTTTCGGCTGTCGGGATTTTGGCTTGTCGGGATTTCGACCTTGTCGGGATTTTGGCTTGTCGGGATTTCGACCTTGTCGGGATTTTGGCTTGTCGGGATTTCGACCTTGTCGGGATTTTGACTTGTCGGGATTTCGACCCTGTCGGGATTTTGGCATGTCGGGATTTCGGCTGTCGGGATTCTGGCTTGTCGGGATTTCGGCTGTCGGGATTACGACCCAGACCCCTTTCTTTTATACCCCAGACCGTCCAACTCACCCATAGGATATAGAGTAAGTAGATAGGCAGATAACTTGCTCAAATCGTTAGAGATTCTATTACGTACTGAAATACATACACTGAAGAAGAGTAAGCGTATTTTTATGTTACATAAATTAAGTTTTGTAAGAGTACTTTTTATATTTTATAAATTAAGTTTATTTATTAGATTCGATACAATCGGTCCACCGAATCCGACGCCACTAAACGGAAAATTCAGTGTCTGTGCTCAGGGCCCGACGCCGGCCAATCGGAAAGTTCCAACACCGTCTCAAACGTGTTAATATCTAGATATTGAATCATAAATGTATCCTGACATAATAAACATCCATTTCAGTAAAAGAAAAACAAAATTTTAAAATATTCAGTTAAAATATTCTTTTATATACTCTGGTGCCATCCAATTCCCACCGACTATAAAAATATTTCTAAAATCATTAACATTTATTCCAAAAATAAAATAATTTGCAAATTATCCATTAATCGGAAGGTATCTGTGAAATCGCAAGTGCAATACTGCATAGGCAAAATAAATATTTCCTTCTCGGAGTGTCTTAACTGCTATGAATGCCTACATAAACCGTCTTACATTAAAGCATAACTGCCAAGTCCTTACAATCTTAAAACAATTATGTTTTAACAATAGCTCTGGACTATATTAAAAATTAAAACAGCGAATAGGGCCAATTATTATAATGGTTTCGCGTACAAAAATATTTATCCATGCAAAATTACTTTCTACTCTCTAACTGTGCTAAAACTACACCTAGAAAGTACATAGCCATAAAATAATAGGAATAAAACAAATACAGTACAAACCCAT
Source organism: Amaurobius ferox (assembly GCA_951213105.1). Lineage (NCBI taxonomy): Eukaryota > Metazoa > Arthropoda > Arachnida > Araneae > Amaurobiidae > Amaurobius > Amaurobius ferox. The sequence continues at coordinate 113,924,003 of OX578133.1, read as the reverse complement.
AAAACAATTTTATTGCATATATAATTAAGCAATTAATATGCTTAACTATATAAATATACTCAAATTGTCTGTTTTAGTAAAAATATATAGTGCAAAATGATTTTTATGAATGTGAGATTAAGATTCTTAATTGCTATCATTTATTCTGAGTCAATAATAAAAGATTGAAATTTTTGATATTTCATTTGAGCACAATATTCATCATATTTTTCGCTTTAATTCCGAGTTTGTTGGTGACTAGACGCAAAAATATTCACATTTTGATATAAAAAGGAGCTAAAATTCGGTATAATAAAATTAAAATTTTATGACCATTCAAAATAATGAAGACGTAAAATTTAATGGAAAGGATTAAATCAACTAGTTAAATGATTATATTTGACATTCTAAAGTAATTTTAGTTAAATAATTGGCTGAACTGCAAAAGTTTAATAACTAAAACAAAAATATTCACATTTTGATATAAAAGGGAGCTAAAACTTTTATTCGGTGTGTAAGACCAGAAATTGTTCTCACATGAGACACTTTTATTTGAGTATTTATGGTGCCTAGAACGGCGAACAAAGCTATAGTCTGGCTGGCGCCGGGGTTTATGACAACGTGAACTTTAAGGTCAAAAACACTATAAATGTAGGGGTGCTAGACCAGAGGGGCTGAGAGGGGCCTTGCTTAATGTGAAATGATGCCATTGGGTTGAGAAGAACCAATGAGCGCCAAGGGGAAGAAAGGCGGGGCTACCCCCCCCCCCCCCCGCCGAGAGAACCACAGGAGACGAAAGAAAACGAGTTCAGTGGTAGACGAAATCAGAGATGTAGACAACGAGAAGCAGGAATGGAGATCAGACATGACGAGAAGATGATCCAATTTTGACTAGAGCACGAGTAGAAAAAAAATTAAAAACCTAACGGATTTGTAGAGTGTCCCGTAAAGGTTCCAAAGTAATGGAGGTAGATCAAATGGCGAGTGCATTAAAAGTACGAGGAGGAGCCACACACCACAGAGTTATGGCAGTATAAGCCTTTGAGAGATGATAAGCCCAAGACTAAACTGGAAGGTATGTGATCAGATTATCACAGGTTCTAGACACTATCGTAAATCTAATAATTCTGGTCGCATATGTCCCCTCGCTAAAATAATTAATGAAAATTGATGTTATTGATAAATTGATGATGTTAATAAATGGTATTGTTTAAGTTTAAATGGTGTGATCAATTTAGCATTATATTAAGTAATAATTCTTTGCAGGACTTACACAAAAGGTAAAAATAATTGCAGGGTTTATTGCGGCACAACAACGAGCAATGTACGTTTATGTCAATTCCCCTATATATGAATTTACGGCAATGTAAAGATGATTAATAATTAAATAATGAAGTTAATAATTAAAAGTATAACTTAAATCTTATCGCCACATTTGGTTTCCGTGACGCTTTTGTGTGAGTCAAAATTTAAATGAAATTTTTAATGACTAATACTCTAAGGTGAATAAAAATAATTTAAATAAAGAGATCAATGTAAATTTTGGAGGAGCATATGTTGACCAGATATTTTGCATTGTTAAAATTAAATATGCACAATCACTTTGAAAATGAAAAGAAGTTGAATATATTTGAAATAAATGAAAATAGTGTTTGAAAAATTTATTATTGTAAGAATATTTAGTTTGATGTTGAAGTGTTTTTTATGTACAGTATTTTTTAAGTGTATTTTATGCTGTTAATTTTAAGTAGAATTTTAGAAGGGATAAATTTTGTTTTAAATGCCTCAAAAAACAACTAGAAATTCAAGACGACAAAAGTCGCCGGACAGGTCACAGAGAGAAAATATTGAATATCAAAGAGTTCAAACGGAGAACTTTGGTTAATTAATTTATTGCCAAATTTTTATGGAAGGAAAGACGAGGACATTGAATTTTTTATCGGATAATTTGAAAATATCGCAAAAATGGCCGACTGGTCAGAAGAAAATAAAGTTGTAATTTTAAAGACTAGATTAAAGGAGAAAGCTTTGGAATTTTTATCAAAAAAAAAGAGAATTGCAGATTGCAAATAATATGGGAGATATTGAACAAATGTTGTTGAAACAATTTAAAACATCTTTGACAATGCTTCAAAAGCAAACAAATTTAAGCAAAATTAAAATGTCACCAGGTATGAAGGCAGCTGAGCTGGCATTAAATATTTCAAACGCGACAAATGATTTTTTGGAAAATCGCGCAAATAATGAGATGTGCGAAGTTAAAAACAATTTAATGTTATCTACATTTTTAGAGTCTTTAAGACAAGATCTTGCTTTTGAAATTAAAAAACTAAATATTCAACATTTTGACAAGGCAATAGAATATGCAGAACATTTAGAGAAAATTATGGAGGAGGATTGTGACAGTACAGAAATTAATACAATTTATCGGAATGAAAGCAATGGCAGAAAATTTAATGATAAACACATGGAAAGGCATTTACAAAATTCAAAATTTTAACCTCAGCAATTTAAATATGAAAGGTATGAAAATTCAGAAAATGAAATGATATATTGTATAGGATGCGGAAAAAGAGGGCACTACTTTTCTACCTGTTGGCACAACTGAAACGCACAAAATAATTATGAAGTAAATAAATATGGGAATAAAAGAAGGGAATTTAGAAATGATCAAAATAACGGATTCAGAAATGAAAACAGTAACGGATTTAGAAATGAGCAAAGTAACGGATTTAGAAATGGGCAAAGTAATGGATTTCGTAATACGCAAAATAGCGGATTCAGAGAAAGAAATGATAGTCGGTCAAATACCCAAACTTTTGCGAAAGAAGGATTTCAGGGGCAAGAAAGAAACCGTAGTGGGTCTTTAAACTGACTGAGGGGCTTTGGCCGAGTCAAAATTTAAAAAATAGACCAAAGTCCCAATCTAGAAGAGATAAATCGCAAACGCGAAATAAGATATCGAATTACAAAAATACTGAAGACGCAAATAAAATGCAATATGATAAAACGGAGGTTCGCACGCAAAGCCCAAGTCCCAAGATCAAAGCAAAGCAACATAATGAAAATGAAAGTAAAAATGACAGTAAAAATATAAATAGTGTAGAAAGCGTGCAAATATTTACCCATGTTCCATGCCCGAGAGATGTAGTTATAAATACTATTGTAGATTCGTTGGCGCAGCCCGGATGGGTGAAATTCGATGTAAACTTTGTCCAAAGTCTAAAAAGTGAGGCAAATATTAATAAAAAGAAAATTGAGGAAAATACATGTGTAGAAAATAATATAGGTAAAAACATTACAAATAAGGAAAATACAGGACTTAAAGGAGTTATTAAAAATAAACATGATGAGTGCAATGCAAAAATAAGTTTAAATGATGGAGTTCAAAAATGAAATTAACTCAAAATCGACTCAGATCGATACTAAAATGTATGATGAAATTAAGGAAACTAGTTGTAACGTTTCGCAAATTGATACACAAATTATTGAAGGTAGCCATGTTAATGATTATAATTTTTCAAATGATGAAAATAATAAAAATGTTGATACAGAGAATGATTTTAAAATTGTGACTAGTGCGAAAAAGCTAATTGTCACACATGATGAAGTTAAAGGCATATTTGAATTTAATAAAAATATTAAAAACGGTTATTATGACAGTAAAAAAATTGCACAGGTCGATGAGGCCAATTTTCCTGAAAATGAAAATTAAAAGTACGAGGAGGCTATACTGGTTAATGATCTCAAAGGCTTATACTGGTTAATGATTTTGCTGAAAAAGAATGTGTTAATGAAGAATCAAATCTTGACGTCCAGGTCTATGTCACGCTCACACGCAGGATAGTTTTGCAACCAGGTCAGTTGACTGCAGAACAATTCGACATAAGTCAGGAACTTCAGGATAAGGAAGTTATCTTTATCCCCTCAAAACATGCAAAGTTACTCTTTCCATTTGGTGCAATTCGAACTGTAATAAAAAATAACAAAATTGGTATTGTAATTACTAATCAAAAGAAGGTTAACATTATGTTTAATAAAACTATGCGAGTAGGAGTGATTAAAAATTTCAAAACAATTACTAATGAAGGAATGCAAATCGGAGATACCGTATTTTTGAAAGAGGAAAATAAACCCAATATGTTTCAAGATAGATTTCAGGGACCCTTTCGAGTAATTGAACTTGGAAAAAAAATATATTGATCATTAGAAATAAATATAACATGAAAGATGAACCAATTAAAATTCACGCTACCCAATGTTATATCGAACAAAATGTACAAAGTGCGGAAGAATTGATGGAAAAATATGATATGGACAGTGAAATCGATGAGATTCACGCAAAAAAATGTCATATAGCACAAAAAGTACAAAGTGAAAGTAAATATAGCGGTAACAGTGAAATAATTGAGATTCAATCAAAAAAATGTTATACTGTACAAAGTGTACATATTGAAAATGTTCAAAATATGAATGAAAATATTCAGCATGGAAGCGAAAATACGGATGTCAAAATTATGCAAAATCAAAAAGGTGATAACAATTTTGAAAGTATTGATCATGAAATTATGCAAAATGAAAATGTTAAATTGCAAAGAGTACATAATGGAAATGAAAATAAAAAGTTTGAAGAAATGCAAAATCAAAATCATAATGATAAAAATACTCAAAAATCACTTGAAATTAAAATAATGGATGTGTTGCAAAATGAAAGTCAAAATCGTGATAGTGAAAATAAGCAAAATTCAAATGAGGTTAAAATAATGGATGATTTGATTGATGATAATAATAATTTTCAAGACATACAAAATTCAAATGTTTGTAAAAATTTTCAAAATGAAAATAATAAAATAATAAGGGATATTAATCACAATGATAATGAAGGTAATGATATTCTAAAAGTAGATTCAGAAATAATTGAAAGTCAAAGCAAATATAAAGTGTGTGTTAGGCAGAAATTGGAGTTACTAAATGAAATACATATTTATAACACAAATGAAATTAAAAACATTCATGAACAGAAGGAAAGAAAGTTAGATTCAAATTTTTTCGTAATATCAAAAATTTTAAGAATTCAAAATTTGCTGATGATTGGTTTTTGAAAAATTGTAAAATGAGAGAGAGATAATAAAATGACAAATCAAAAATGAATTAAAGGAAAAATGATCTGGAATTGAAAATATTTTTAAAAATGAAAAAAATGGATAATGATATGAATTTTAAAAAAAAAAGCAATAAGGTCAAATATGTTACCTAAGTGGGTAGATGGAGGGTCTGGAGCCAAATCCAGGCAATGTCCTTGTGTTAACGGCCAGTCCAGTCAAATGCTTCATTTTTCAAAATAAGTTGTGTATCAAAATAGGGTGGAAGGCAAGTCCATTCACTTCAATTTGTTTTCAAGGGAAGGCAAAAATGATAGGTCTTTTGAGAGAAGAGTCTTGAGGCTTAAAAATTAAATGACAGGTTTAAATAAAGTAAAAAATAAGTAATGAGCTAAAAGTGAGAATATTAAAGATTAGTCATAGATGGTATAAATTTTATGTCAAAAAGTAAACAAAGACATAAATAATTGAAAATTTTAAATCAATTTGAGTTTAAAATGTTAATGATGAACAGTTAAAGTAGCTGTAAATCGCCCGTTGCAATAAAGCAATCGGGGACACGATATGTAGGAATGTTCAAATGTGAAAATGCATTGAAAATGCTTAGGTAAATAAATGTTTGAGGAAGAATATAAATTGTATAAGCAAAGTAAATGACTAAATTAATCCTAAAGTGACAAGATAAATGAATTAAATTTAGTTAAAATTTTTCGTAGGAAAATAAATGTTTGAGGAATAATATAAATTTTACAAGCAATTTAAATGACTAAATTAATCCTAAAGTAACAGGAGAAATGAATTAAATTTAGTTAAAATTTTGTTAAGTGAATAAATGAATAACTTCACAGAAGGTGTAAAAAAAAGGTTGAAATAAAAAAATAATTGAAGAATATTGAGTGCAAAATAAAGCATTTTGTTGTTCATTTATAACGTAAGGAAAGGTTACGTTAATCATGTGTGTATAAATAAATTTGGATATGAAAATAAAATGTAAATAAATATGGATATGAAAATAAAATGTAAGTATTGTTGAGGAAAATTGTACGATAATAAATAAATGTGAAATACATATATAATGAATATAAATAAATATGGAATAAATAAATAAATATGTTAAATAATAGGGCACTTAGATGTCAGTGAGGAATGTAAATAAAAACATTAAAGTTATCGATGAGATACTGTAGCAATTGAAAAGTGTTTGTAAACAAACGGCAATCTACGTAAAAATATACATATATATATATTCTGTTGGTAATGTCATACAAAATGGTGAATAGTTATTTGTAAATATTAAATTGTGTGAAAAAGATATTCTGAATAAGATAGTGAGAAATGTTATGATAAATAAAATGATCTAGGATGCATTAAATGTCATATGTGGTAAATAAATAAATGATAATATATATTACGGCGATAAAGGGGTTAGCCGCAGTTAATTAAATGTCAAGATAAGTAATAATTAGATAATAATGTGTGAGATAGAATGATAAATAATCAAGCGTTATAAATGGTTATAAATGTCAGGTATTCAAAGTCATAAGGATTAAAATAGAAATGAAATACATAAATATGATAAATTTTGTAGTTACGGTGCGTAAATAAATCCGCGTAAAAAGGATATATAAACAATAAATAAAAAGGATTTCAATTCATAAGATGTTAAAAATATAAAATAAAATTTTTCAATTAAGTAAATAAAGGGTTTTCAGACAAGAAATAAAGTCTTGAGTTTGTTTTAAAAAGATTAAATAATTTTATATAAAATGTAAAAGTTATGAACGTATAAAGCAAGGAGTTAAAATAAATAACATTTAAACAAATTATATATAAAAAAAAATTAAAAAGTTTAAAGTTTTAAATTTCAAAAAAAAATTTAACTTTTTTTAAATTTCATGAAGTCATATGGAAGGTATAGAAAAAAACTAAATAAGAGAGAATCTTAACAACAAATGGAAAGGTGAAATTTAAATATTAAAATAATACAATAAAATAATTTCAAATGTTGATAAATGTTATTATAAAACGTATACGTGCAGTAATAGAAGGCACCATATAGAGATGACTTTGATATTAATACATGTCACCCGAAAGGAGCCAACTGAATATATTTAAATAAGGGGCTATTTAAGTTGAATTAAAAAAAAAGAGAGAGCTATAAAATACAATGCTAATATAATGTACAAACCATGACCATTCTAGTATAAAAAAATATCGTATAGTATAAAAAAATGACGTCATAGAAAAAATAACACGCCTGGCTCTCTCTATAAAAACAGCATTTCATTCATAACTTTCTCCCATTCATTTTATTCATCACAATACTATAATAATTTATTTTATTTAAAAATTAAGACCATGGAGCTACAAGTAATTAAACTCTAGGCTTAAAACTTCATCGAAAAAAATCGTCCTTCTCCTTATAAAATCAATTAATATTTCATTCATATCAGCCATGCAGACTCCATGGGCTAAATTATTTTGTGTTAAAGAAATACAGCAATTTTAATACAACTCATTCTACATATTTTGCTGTTTACATTTTACATAAGTGAAAAATAGGCTTCGTTGTAGAAATAATCAAATTTGGATAATCATTTAAACTCAAATATATTGTATTTGCGTTGTTTCAGTATGTAGGTGCACAGAATTTAAGCAAAAATAAAGTAGTTTTAGGATGGATACAACACTAAATATGAATTAAAAAGAACTTTAAAAATCACGATTTTGACACAAGATGGATGCCATATATCATTTTGAAGTGGGTCATGTGATCTTTTCATATCATGGTCAGGTGATCGTTTCATATAAGAGGTGTAATTATTATTTTAATTTTTATTTAAAAAACTACTGAATATATTTCGCTGAATTTTTTTTATATATTTTATGGAATAATTTGAATATTACCTAAAATTTTCGAAGCAATTTATGAATTTTAAATCCGCTTAAAAAATGTTTGAAAAATTGGGTCCCATAGGACTCAATGTACTTCATTTTTTCAACCCGGGTTCAATCCAAAACTAATTGGGTGATATTATTCATTTATATTCCCATAGGTCCTACAGACCGTCTGAACAACATACTAAAATTTCATTTTGATTAAGTCATTTTTACGGCAGTTATCGTGCTAACGGACAGACAGACAGACAGACAGACAGAATGAATGAACAAAGTCATAAACACTTTTCAACTTTGTTGTAAAGTGTTAAAAATTACTTCAATGTTACGGGATTTAAAATTTTTATCAGTGTGGAATCGTATCATTATCATTACATCAGTCTAATGAAGAAGAAATATGTGACCAAATTACACGCATTTTGGATTATCACAAAAATGCTGTATAATGGGGCCTAAAAATAGAATAAGGGTCTACTGAAGGATTCTGAGTGCAGGATTCTAAAGGTTCTAAGTAAAGGATCAGTTTGTCTTGTGCTTTTGATCTTTTTCCCCTTTGTGTTTAAAAAGAGTCCTAGTCACCAAAATACTATGATAGGTACGATAGAATAAGTGTCTAATGAATGATTCTGAGGGTATGATGCTAAAGGTTCTAAATGAAGGATTTTTTCCCTCCAAAGATTTTGACACAAACTTACAGAGTCCACTTCGATCTTGCAATTTCGTTTCAGTAGCTCGAGCCTTGCTGGCAATGACAGTAACGTTCTTTACAAACTATTAATAGTATTTTCAGAATATTGGAAACGTGATGAAATTAACTAATACGTATATTTAACACTTATTTTTGCAAAATCCAAAATATCAAGTGCTTAAATTTTCTTTAAACGTGTGGAAGCCTTTAAGTCTGTCTCAAAGTGCTTTTGGCAAAGCTCCAAGCAAGGTTCTGTGATAAATGGAAAAAATATTTTGAAACTAGACTCAGTTATCTATAACGATTGAACGATATGTCTATTTTTATTGAAGTCAAGTGGATTCACACTATTATCAATAATATTAAAATACTCACCAAATACTGATATTCTTGAGTTTATTCAAATCCATCAATTGAATAAATTTCAGTTTTATATAATAGCATCAAAATAGATAAATTAACGACTATTTTGTAGATTTATAAAAACACATTTTCTTATAAACTAGAGTAATATTCCTAAAGATGAATTTTTCGAAAGAATAAAATGATTTTATATGTAACAATATATAACTTATACATGCAAATAGTGGTAGTCTGAAATTGCATATTTAATTATAAAGTAATAATGAAACATTGAATTCTAGAAAATGATCTACAGATGAGTTTCATTTTGAGAATTTTAATCAAACAAATTGTTGAAACAGATATTTATATTTATCAATTTATATTTATATTTATCAATACGCATCTAAAAACCTTAAATACCATTATCCAAGAAATGAAAATTACGAATATCTAAATTTTACAATGAGTCAAATAATGCTTTACAGTTTGAATATAGTATTTAGCGTTTCTGAATGTAATCAAAACGCAAACAAAATATTTTTACTAATACCGCTGTAAAAGATTTAATTATAAATTTCTCATCATACGAAAAGCTGTAAATAGTACACTGATACTGTGCAATTGGTACATGGTTCAATGATACTACGTGACTGACTGCTGTGGTTGCACACTGCTTTGTAAAGATGAATGTTGAACAATTTTTAATTACGCATATTTACAAAATAAACAAATTTTGAACAGAGGCGCATTCACAAATCTTGGAATAAATATAATCGATATTTAAAAATAAGAAATATAAAAGGACTAATACAGTATATTTTTATCATATACCTTCAGATTTAATGGCAAAATTATATGAATGTATGTAAAATACAAAAATTGCCAACAGAATATCAAGTGTGAACAACTTTTATATTAATTTTTCAGAAATATTTTACTAAGTTTTATAGATGTGTCTTATACGTAGGTTTAATCACAATTTCAAATCAGATAGATACAGAGGATGTTCACACATTTTTGTAACGATTTCGACTTTCTCCATGAATTAAATTTTAATTAAATGAACCTGACTGGCATTAAGTCGGAATAGGGTCTAATTATCATCTGCATCATTAAAAATATTCTTTGCTTTAAAATGTCGCAAGAAAATAAACAATGGCTATATTTTTGCTCTTTTCGAAGTGAAATAATCTTATTAAAATATAATACTCTCATTCGATTATTAAAAAAAGATGTTAAAAGCATGGTTTTAATATTTCTACACTTAAATTAAGTGACAAAATCAATAAAAAAGAAAAGAAACGTCAAAGTTTACATTTGACTGGGAAACAGGTAAAAAATACGTACCCAACAAAGGTTGGTTCAGAGAAAATAAGGATAGTTTTGCTAAAGGTTTTATGGTTATTGCTGGATTCTCTTATAACGAAAAACTTAAAATAAGGAAAGTAGAAAAAATGTCAAAATTAACTCGGATTATTATCAGAAATATGTTTTAATACCTATTTTCAAAAAAGACATTCCATCACTTTACCCAAACAATCTTCACTGTGTTAAGTTCCATCAGGATAAGGCTAGAAGCCATACCTCTAAATCGTCTGCTATATTTTTTGAAAAAATGAGAAATGAAACTGGGATTGAGACTATTCCACTTAAATGCATCCCACTCAAGTCCCCCACCTGTCTCCTATGGACTACTGTGCATTTGGACTTTTAAAACAAGCTCTTTATAAGTGGCATCCCAAAACATTGGATGGACTCTGGAAGATTGTGGTGGAGGAGTGGAACAAAATCAACCTTGATATTTTAAGAAAAGCTCATTTATCTTGGAAATCAAGATGCAATATGATAGTTGAACAAAAGGGCTATCAGATTGAACATATTAATATTAGAAAATAAAATTCTTATCTTTATTTATACATATATATTTTTTTTTCAAAATCGTTACAAAAATGTGTGAAAACCCTCTGTACATATATGTCATCGAAGAATTCTTTAAATCTGTATGATATAAACAAATGATATTTACAAACAAACTCATAAGTACACACAAATACTCGCAAACATGCACACGTGCACTCACCCCCCCACTCACACTCACCCCCACACACACACTCACCCCCCCCACACACACACACAAACTAACATACGTATACACAAACGCACGTGCACACACATGTGCACACAAATACACACGCACGTACACACAAACACACACATGTACACACAAATACGCACGCACGTACGCAAGTACACACAAATACACACGCACGTACGCACGTACACACAAACACACACACACACACACACAAACGCACGCTTACACAAACACGTACACATAAACACTCACACGTACACATAAACACACACACGTACACAAAAGTGCACACAAACACCCACTCATGCGCACACCCACAAACACACGTAAACTCAAACACACACACACACACGCACTCACACATACAGATGTTACTCTATAGAGAATTGTTTCGTCTTCCATAGTGAACAAAGCGTGTACATCCGTCAAAAAGTAGAATTTTTATTTTCGACCTCATTACAATACTTTCGCTATATAATCACCATGCAAAGTGAGAAAGCAAAAATATATATTCAGAATAAAGCCAAATTAGTATATATCTTAATAAAGTGATGCAGGTATTCTATATTGGTTTTATATAGTATTACAATATAGATTTAGGATATTTTATGTTAAAGTTAATTTTAACTTTTCCTCTGATGATATTCCTTTATCTTCCTTTTACATATAAGAATAATGAGGAAACTTAATGAGGAAACTTTAAATTATGAGGAAACTTTAAACTAAATTTCTATAAACGTAAACTGCATATGCTTAAGACAAAAAATAGCATATTATATTTTGTCTTCATATAAAATATTACCACAACCAATATCTTGGACTTATCAGCTTTGATATATGAAGAGCAATGTGCTAAGTTTTCTAAGGAGAAAAAATCAAATTTTTAGAACCAGTCTTTTTCGCTTTTTCAGACTAAGATATAAAAATAAAGAATTCGTGAGGAAAACCTTTGTGCATTGATTCCCATCAAGTTTTAGCCTTATTGTGGTTATTATACTTTCCGCCAAAACCGCTATTCTTTAAAATAATAACTCATCGATCAAGCATCAGTCATGCCGTATTCTACCTTAGCTCATTTTGTACTATAATAGTTCTATCTTTTATCTGAATAGAAAGCATTTGATAAAATTGAGCTTTATTTTAAAAAGTGAATTCTTATCCTTAAAAGCCAATATAATAAATTGAAGGAAAGTGCGTCTCCTGACGTTTTGAAATCATTCCGTATTTCAAAACCTTCAGAAATATATTTCAGGATTAAACATTACACTTTTTCATCCAATATTCTCATATCATTTAACGCAAAAAAAAACTTCAAATGTGTGCCATTTATTACAACTTTCTCTCAAATTAAGCAATTTCAAATAAAAAGTGTCTATTAAAATTTCGCCTATACTTTTAGGTTGGTAATGTTAATATTTTAAACATGTAAAGAGATCTGAGTATTTTAAGAGATTTGGCTGTGGCAAAGTGAAAATAGGGCGTGAACATGAGCTTAAATACACGGGTCACAACCGCGTGGCAAAATTCGCATATTAATCATTTTACATTTTAAATATGAACCATTTAAAAAAACATAATTATAAAATGCAAATGGGGAAAAAAGAAAAAGTTCATAAATTACAGGGTAACCAATAGACATGTCGTCAAAAGCAAAAGAAAGCAGTTACTAAATATCCAGAAAATCATAGAATGGTTTAATACGCAGTGAGTAGAGAACGAGACGCCAAGCATAACTGAGGGTCTGAACTGGATCAAACTAGTACGGAAGTAAACTATTACGGAGGTTATTGCAGCTAATTAAAAGAAAAATCTTATCAAACATAGGATAAAAATTATTGTTAATAACAAACTGGAAAAGAGCCGTGAACAGTTTTCTATTTTTAACATCTCGAGCATGCCCAGCTAAACGAATGTCTACAGTACGTTTTGCACTACTAATGTAGAACTTAAAATTATTTTCGGGAGGTAAAAGGGGAACAACGTACACCCCGGCCTGACACATGGGGTAATTTTTATCCTTAAATTTATCAGAACGAATACGATTAAATAACGTAATAATGGTAGAATGAGCGGGCTTAAACTTAAATTCATGGCAAAAATGATACAGAGGACGAAAAATCTCCCGGTGAAAAGGAAGATTAGATTTATATGACAAAATGAGCAAGGTTAGTATCAGGATAAATAAAATTATAGCGAATAGTGGAAAATATTTTATAAATAAACTCAAACGTGTAAGCGGCCTCACAGCCAAGGTTAAAGCTAAAGTCAATTTCAGTAACTAAAGCCGAAATAGATGAGTAAACGTTAAAACACAATTAAAATAGGTAATAAAGGAGGCTTTTTTAGAAGAAATTGAGCGAGAGGAGTTCGCAGGAATACAAGAGTTAGAGAACGTAGGTTTTACGATAACATATCGACAATAACACCTTACAATTCAGCTCCAGTATCTCAATTGGGAGAAGGTCAGCACGTCAGTACGAATATCTGTGGTTCGAGTCTCGATTAGAGCAGTAAGGTTCTTTACAATGTCCCCCGAACAAATGTACTCTATAGATTAGTGCAATGATATCGGTGACACTAACACGATTACAGTAAACTCTGGCTTATTGGATGCAAATCGGGTTGATTGGATGCAAAATTGATTTCAAATCGGGAGGCCAACGACCACGCAGGATACTAACCTGGATAAAAATAATATCAGAAAGCTAACTTGGAATACATATTTTACTTGGAATAAATATTTATTTATCGGGTACATTTGAGGAAGTATCGGGTACATCGGGTGCTTTAGAGGAAGTAGAATGCAGAGACAACGATAAGAACTAGAATTCCGTCCTTGTAGGTCAACAATCCGAATTCGTCTGTTAGCCAGTATGAAGGTTCGTGATTCGAGTCCAGTTGAGACAGCAATGTTCTTTACACTTTTAGAAAATCACTGATGTTCAAATTTTATTAAACATTTTTAAAATGACGTCATTCTTTAAAATCACATTTTTCATTCTACTATATATTTAGGGTATCCCAAAAACATTGACTTCGGCTTTTATTTCTTTAATATTGATCTTAGATATATATAATAAATTACAAAGTTGCTTGAAAAAAGGTACAGAATTTTATGAAATCGATTAACATTTTCAAGGGAATTACAATTAAGAAATACAAAATTTAAATTTTTATACGGTCCCCGTACAAAAACATTTCCAATGAGTAATATGTGCCCCATACACTAATAAGGTGATGTACAAAATTTTAACATTTTATCATAAAAAGTCCCAGAGATATGAAAAGACAAAAATGCTGATTTAAACCCCTTTTCGATGTATCGCTATGGGTTTCTCAGAGGGGGAAAATCATGTCGGCAGATCGTGTTTCAGGTGTCATACACAAATTACGAAAGAAAACAATGATTACATAAATAAATAACAATTTTGCTATTTATTGGTACAAAAGTATGTACATTGTGTAAAAATAATAACTTTACACAAAGATTAAAGCTTGTTCAAAACGTTTTCCATCCATGCCAAAGATCCATTAAAGATAAGAGGCAGGTATTATTTGCATATGATGCATTTCTGCGTTGCGTCATTTGCACTCTTGCCCTAAACATTTACATTTTTATTTGTGATTAATCCCTCACCAACTTTGTTTAAACATATCTCTGGGACTTTCTATGATAAAATGGTGAAATTTTGTACACCACCTTATTAGTGTATGGGGCACAGTTTACTCATTGGAAATGCTTTTGTACGGGGACCGTATAAAATTTTAAATTTTGTATTCCTTCAAATCTAATCCCCTAAAAATTTTTATCGATTTCATAAAATTCTATACCTTTTTTTAGGCAACTTTGTAATTTATTATATATGTCTAAGATCGATATTTAAGGAAAGAAAGCTGAGGTCAATGTTTTTGGGACACCCTGTATATATACACTACGTGACAGTGAAAATGAGACATCAAGAAGGAGTGAGCAGAAAAATATGCAAATTGCAGGGTAGAAGCAGCTCATCGAACAATGTAAATGATGCGAACTGAACAGCTGTCCCGCGCACATTGAGTGAAATATAAAGGAAGGAACCTGCAGAATTGACAATAGTCGCGCCGCTCTGTCTGCCAGGGAGATCATTTTGCAATTTTCTTTTGTCTCAGGGGAAACGTATAGTAGCAGAGAATGCCAGGCCGCCGCCAATCGAAGCAGTTCCAGCAGACAGACGATTTCACGAGGGATATTGTGATCGGACTCATAAAGGCAGGTTGGTCCATGCGTCAAATCTCAGTGGACAGTCACCTACACGCGTCCTCAGTGCACTGACTGTGGTGAAGGTAGTTGAAGCAAGGTCATGTGGCACGTTTGAGGGGTGCCGGTAGAGCCAGAGCGACGTCAGCACTCGTGGACCGACGCATCCGCAGTCAAGCGTTGGCCACTTCCGTCGCCCTTTTGCAGCATGTGCAGGACACCCTTGATGCTCCCATATCGACCAGGACCATTTTCCTCCGGCGACCAGCACTCCGGCACCAATTAAGAAGACTGTCATTGACC